>CM030362.1:134075107-134675107 GCA_017893485.1 Hemerocallis citrina
CCAGTGCATCTGCTTCCCTCTTTCTTGATTCTTCGATGAAGATGATGAAGCCATTGACAAAGAGGGGACTTTTAGCTGCTATTACACGGATCTTGAGGTAAGTGAAATGGGTCGGATTTAGTTTGTCAAAAATGAACCCGGCCCGGTCAATTCCTTCCTTTTTTAACTTTCTCTTTCGACTGTAATTGTCTACATAGAGAAAATAATGTACACACATTTTGAAAATTTGGAAAAGCTGAGGAGGGGATGGCCGGATGGGAGTGATTGCATGGTATGTGGGGAATTTTCATTTGAGACTTAATATAATGTTTTGGGTTTTAAGAATAAGAGCATCCGCTGTCGTTCTAAACCAAACTAGTACATCCCTGTACAGACTTTACTAAAAGATAAATTAAAAAAATAATAATATTAAATAAAAAATTCAGCAGAACCTTCCCATATTTACAACTTTTTCTCTGTATAATTATAATCCAACGTATTAACATTCAACAATTATGTAGTAAAGTTTTGCACAGAAAACACAATATTCAAACTTAAATATTCGATGACAATAAGGCACCAGGGCCGGCCCCAGTATGGAGGTGGGTAAGGCGGCCGCCTCGGGCCCCGTGGAATTTGCAATTTTTGGGGCCCCCAATTTTGAACTTCCCTTGTAAATATATGCACGTATTTCGCGCGTAAAAAATATATATATGTTATTAGGGGCCCCATTTCGGAAGTTCGCCTAGGGCCCCCCGGAACTCAGGGCCAGCCCTGTAAGGCACCTCCAAATCCAATCACAATAATCTTTCATACTTAAATCACAATTATATATACAACAGATGGCTTAAATAAATTGTTCACGATAATAAAAGAGTGCAATCCAAACAGTTAAAATACAAAATTAATTTTTTTAAACAACTATTGTTTATAGCTACGTAAATAAATTAAATAAATAAAAAAAACGTGTTCTAATTTCAACATTGCAGTATCAAAATATTTTAGTAATTTCAACATGGAATCACATTATCGAGTGACAGAATTCTTCACACACGAACATCATATGTCGGCCTACATAAAAAGAAAACATGAAATGAAAATATAGTTAAATGCATCACATTAAAAAATAATCATTTATATAGCGGCATGAACCAATATGAATTGATATAAGACGATACATAAGGCTTTGATAAACTCTATTAAGATGACATTTACCTTTCAATTAATTATCATGGAGTTACGCACTTCTTGAAGAACTTCTTGATATACCACTTTACATGTATAATCATTAGTCTTTTGGGAATCATTTGAGTTATCTGTTAGGAACATCTTCAAGCCAGAATGGGAAGTGCAATGCGATAATGCTACATATAATTGACCGTGCGTAAACAAAGTTTTTTAAGATAAACCCCAACACTATGGAGAGTTTTTGTCTTAACTTTAGAATTCTTATCGTACGTGCAATTTTGTGTGGATCTGAAGTCAGTAGTGCCCTCAGAGGACGATGCCTTTTCCGCTGCAATATTTTAAATCTCTGACGTCGTGCATATGCAGAAATTGCCTTATTAAGTTGGAAAGACAAAATATTATTTTTGTCTTGCATCCTATATTAATAAGTGTAGTTTTGGACAATTATTTAAATATTAATAATAAATATGTAATCAAATACAATGTAGAAAAATATAATGAAACATTACATATTGAGATAAATAACAATAAGGATTAACTCGAAAGAAAGTATAATAGGAGATAAGAATACATATAACATACCTGATGTAAAGAAAGAGTCTGACTTCCATCAATATAATTGAAAATTTCCCACTATCTTTGAATCTTCACACCTATTGTTGAAAACAAAATCAATTGCTTTATACTCAATAAAACACTATATTTCACTGAACTTTACATATAATTCTCCTAGGGAAAAAAATGTTTACTTCATTTATTAAATTTCTCAATGTTTATACTTATCACCAACATTCACTATTCACATGCATTCTAACATTCGTATTAATTCATGCAAACACAACCTAACAATAGGACTGTAGTAATGTCAGCGAGGAATATAATCAAACAATTAGCATGCATCTGAGTAAATTAATGGTGAACCATTCTATAAATCAGTTGGTGTGCATATCACATATCGCGCATGTCCTTTTTGAAATGATTCCAGTTGGTGTGCATATAACATATTGCACTCCGCATATAGATATAAAATAATAGACTAAAGGGTGTTGTAAGAAGTTTACCTCCATTGAAAAACCTTATCGTTGATGGAGACCAAATTGATTGGCTGGTTCTCCACATATAGGTACTATTTCTCTGTATATATTGCACTCCACATATAGGTACTATTTCTCTATACATGTTACCTGTAAAGGCAGTGATTTATGTACTGTTTGATTTGTGATTACCTATGTATGGGGGGAAATGATGTTATTAGTTTGAAATGTTCGGTCACAATCAGGAGATGTGGTGAAGCAGTTATGTGTGTACATGTGATTTTTTTTCTTCCTATGCACTTGGGCAAGATGTCAGACCTTGACCTTGGGCAATACATTGTACAGGGAGTGAAGACACCACCCATGAAAGCTACGGGCTCCTGTAGGGGGTAATTATGTCAATTTCTAAATACTCTAAAAAAGAAACACAATAAATAAATTGATGGGCAATTTGTCAAACACCTTGAGTGCATCTTTAATAATGGGTTGGTCTTCGAAGGGATTGAAGAAGGATCGAATTCTTGCAGTGAATGCTCTCTTCTTCTTGGTATTGTTAGAAAAAGAGGGGGAGAGAAAGGAAAGGCGGAAACTCTTTCTTAGCTAAGTTTAAGGAGAAGAGAAATAACCACTGGTATCGAGGTAAGTGGATTTATTATTAAATGTACTTATTAAAAGGAGATGAGCAAGATAGAGATTCTGATTTTCAAGTGTTTAGATTTTGAAGTGCTTACTAACAATTGGGATGATGAGCAGAGAAGAGTCATGCCTTCAGCCCCCCTTGATATGTTGAAGCCCAAAAAAAAAAAAAATTCACGAAAATGAAAGAGTGGAGAAGGTGGAGGGATTTATTTATTCAATTGTCTATACTACAATTCTCTACTACTATATATCTTGAGAGTTAGACATGTTTACCTCAATCTGCGGGCCGGCGCTGGCAAGGAGTTCGATGGGTGGCGATGGCAAGGAGATCGACGAGCGGCGGAGGATATTTGTGTGGGTTTTGGGGTAGGGAGGGTTAAAGTTAATGGGTTTGGAGGAGATGTGGTAGAAGAAAAAAAAATTTCCTGTTTTTTAAATTTTGCAATTGATGTGGGTTGCACGTGTTAATTCCTATTTTTGATCTCATTTCTCTATTTCAAAGAGAGATGGGGTAGGCCTATTAGCTTAAGATATATAATAATTTGCATATTTAGCAATTGAAAAATCTCTACTATTTTAATGGGAGAGTTGGGGTTTGTAACAAACAAACCCTAACTTTGTAACTATATAAACACGTATACTACACGTCCAACCTATATCCAACAAATATAAATGTGCACCGCACGTGTAGTCCAAATCAAAACATTCAAATATAAACTATTTTTTTTCTTATTCAATATATATTCATTTTGAATCTTTGATGACTTTACTTTTTTAGATGTGCATCACACGTACATTATACTAATAGCAATAGACGGAGAAGCTTGCTATCGTTGATGCTAAATCTGCCAAAATAAAAAAATAAAAAAATCAGACAGAGCTTCTTTCTCCGTCCAACCTTAAAAAAAAAAATCAAATGGCATTTTCGTAATTAAACGATGGCATTTCCGTAATAATTTGGTAATTAACTAGGGAGGAAATGCTGGGACGGATGAACCCTTTGTTTTTTTCTTTTTTAAATTTTTTTAATGATAATTTGGTAAATAACTAATGGCATTTTCGTAATATTTGGAAGAAAAATCTGATTACTTTAAAAAAAAAAAAAGGTGAGAGACGGAGCTCCTTCATCCGTCTTTCATCTTTTCGGTTTTTTTTTAATAATAAATTTTGGGACGGACGGAGCATCATCTTCTGTCCGGCCGAATTTTTTTCTCAAACGGATGAAGATCATCCATCTTCTACTTTAGCATTTTTCAGGAGCGATTTCTAAGTTTAGCGAACGACTGTTCACTGCTATTCTAAATTTTGGGTATATAGCGAACCATAGTGAGGGTTTTTTTTAACTCAAATGCTATTTTTGGGTTTTTAGAAAATGACAGTGAATGCTCTAAGTCATGTATTAAGGATAAGTCATGTAAAATTGTAAATACTCTTTATTTTGGTTGTTATTAAGGATAAGTCATGTAAAATTGTAAATGTTTATAAACGTAATATGATGTTTTGGGTTTGAAACTCTTCAGATGCAATATAGTGAAAGATAAATGTCTAAGAAAGTAATTTGTGTTCCACATCATTTTCATCTTTGTTCTTATGAGCGTTCAGTTACATTGATAATATATATATATATATTTTAAGGGGAATCCTTATAATCCTTTTTGAAGGGATCCTTTATATATATATATATATATATATATATATATATATATATATAAAATAAATTACAAAGAAAGCTATTAAGTGGCTCTCCTTCAATCTCCCCTAAAATCAATGGCCCAGATTGATTCTCATAAAATATATTTTTCCGCCCAAAATTTCATACCCCACAATTTCAAAAAACACACACTCTCTCTCTTTACCGAAATACCCCCCCTTCTCTCTATCTCTTTCTCACTGTCTCCGTCTCTCTATCTCTCTCACTGCCTCCCTGTCTCTTCCCGTGCTCTCTCTCTCTCCACTCTCTCTCACTGTCCCCCTCGCTCTCTCTCCCTCGGTGCCTCTTGAGCGCCGCCCTCCCGCCGACGACCCCTCCTGTACCACACAGTGGCCCCCACCTCCAGTCGCGACCCCCTCTTTCTGTCCAACGCCAGCCAAAACCCCCCTACTCCTCCCTTCCGCTCTCACAGACCAAAGCCGCCCTCCCGCCAACGACCCTTCCTGTCACCACACAGCGGCCCCCACCTCCAGTCGCGACCCCCTCTTTCGTCCAACGCCAGCCAAAACCTTCGAAGCGCCGTCAGCCCCGCCTAATCGAAACCCTCATCTCCATCGAAGCTCCGTCAGCTCCATCAACCCAACCTCCACCTCAGCGCCACCCGCACTCGAAGCTCCGTCAACCCAACCCCCACTATAAGTTCAATGATTAATTTGAATTTCATTGAATTTGAGATCTAGAAGATTAATGTTGAAATTGGGTGTATGAGATCTGATATCGATCAAGAATTCTTGATTGATTGATTTTTTTTTTTTTTTTGATTTATAGATGAGAAGCTGAATTGTTTGAGAAATCAAGTTGAATTCTTGATTGTGCATTGTTATTGTTATTCTTGATTGTGCATTGTTATTGTTAGATGTGCAATTAGTGTTGTTTATTATATTAGGAGTAAGTTTATTATATCAGTTATAACTAGATTAGTTAGTTACATGTAGGAGGTAAAGATATTGCGAGGATTGCAACATTGTCATGGAGGGAATTGCTTTATTAGCTGATAGGTATTGTACTTGAGATTCGAATATAATCTAATTTTAATGGTCATTAAAACGTAGTTTGCATCTCCTTAATTGTGGATGTTATTCTCAGAAAACCTCACATGTTTACTATTAATGGATTGAAATTGATCTTCATATTGAACTTTGCTTCTAATTGGATCCTTTTTAAACGGAAAACTCTCTTCTACCCGAAAGTATCATATGCAACATATCTCATGCAAAATCAAGAACCGAATGCATTTATGTATAGTTTTCTGAAACCTTCAAATAAGTAAACCTTGCTTATGGAGGAAAGTTTTCTACTATATAGTATTTTAGATGGAATTATGGAAACAAATCAAATGTCATCTATTGTGATGGGGCAAAACGGTTTTTTTCTGTTTTTGCGTAGTTTCGAATAAGAGTCTTTCTTGAACAAATCTTGACAAAAGTTATGTTAAAAAACTTAAGTGAATATTAAAGTGAAATCAATACTATTCTTCTTTTCAGTGAACTTTAACTGTGAAGGTATAGTTACTTCTTTGTTGATCCTTTTTTAAACAGATTAAGCTTCTAGGTAACTTTCAAGCTTGGTTAGGATATGCACTTTTCATCAAAGAGTATGCTTATCTAGAAAAGCTTAAGCAAGATAACAAGCATAACATAAACTAAGTCGAATGAATGTACTGTAGATTATTTTAGAGCTTTTGATAGTTTCATTATTTTTTGGGATCACTCTTAACAATTTTCTTTCATGGATAGGAACAATGTGCAACCTCACTTATGTATCTTTTTAGTTGTATATATTTTCTTTACTATGTTCGGTTTATTATATACTTTTTATACATTAATATTTTTCCTAACCAAAAAGTTGTTTAGTGTTAAAAGATCATGTCATAGTTCAACGTATATCCTAACGAGATATTGATTATTAGTTTGTCTTCTTCCCAAATTAAGTAATAGAAATCCTCTATTGATTTAGCTTATGTATATTGTAAATAAATAAATTCCTTTATATACAGATCAAGTCCTTCATCAAAATTAAACAACAATAATGGACACTCTCTGTGAAATTCGAAGAAAATTGTGGAAAAATATTTTGCAGTTTCGGGATAGTTTAGTTGCAGTTTAGGGATACGTCAATTTCAAATTCCCCAGCACTTCTGTTTTGATAGTTAGTTGCAGTGTTCTGTTTTGCTAGCTGTTTTGTACAGCTTCGAAACTCTTGCATTAAGTCCTTTTATGTTTTATTTTACTTGCTCTATCTATGTTTTAGTTTACAGTATATAGTTTTATATGGTCAATTATTTGATCTCATTGTTTACAGTATATAGAATTTAGTATATACCGTTTACAATGTTAGTGTATAGAATTTAGTAATTGTTTACAATGTTATTTGGTCAATTAGTGGAAAATTTTTATTTGATGTTATTTGATGTTATTTGATCTCATTGTAATAACATTGTTTACACTGAAAATTATTATTTGATCTCATTGTAAATTATGTGTTATTTGATCTCATTGTTGTTCAATAACTTAAAAGTTTAATGCTCTGAGGAATAGGACATTGAACTTTTATGTTTTCAGTTAACTAATACTAGGAGGTATGGTTCTTTTTCTATGGTGAAGTATGGTGAAGTTATCTATATTTTTTACTAATGCAATTCTTTTTTTTCTTTTTTTTTAAACTTCAGGTGGTGGGTTCTGCTTCAACATTAATGGAGAATGAGCATTGGAGCAACTTAGTAAATAGTGCTAAAGACCGTGGTTGTTACTTCCAGGTTGAAAAAAAATCCCTTCTTTGCTTCTATATCTAAATTTGTCTGCCTTTTAGACTGTAGTTTAACTACTTCTCTGTAGGTCCTAAAGCCACATGAGTTGTTTTTCAGTGTCTCAAATTTGGAGTCTCTAAGAGTAAAGTGAGAGGTTAAAGTGGAACAGAAACTAAAGGAAATTGAGAAGGAACTGGGCAATATGGAAACTGAACCTGCCCAGGAACAAGACTTTGGTATGGATGATGAAGGAGGGTGAAGACTAAAATTTGCAAGAAAACATGTAAGAATATATATTTCAAGTTAATGCTCAATACTGGACTATATTTTACTCGAGTCTGATCTTCAGCTGATTTGTGTGTGTTTATTATCGTGGTCTTCATGTATAAATGTTTATGCAGTTTCTATTTGCTTACTCCACATTTGACGAATTATCAAGAAACTATACAAAAGAGTCTTAATGTATTAAGCATAGGCGAGACATTTGACGAATTATCAAAAAAAAATTATGTATGGTTAATTATTTCTATGGTGAAATATGGTGAAGTATGGTTCTTTTTTAGTATACAGTTAACCGTATATAGTTTTATTTTATTTGGTCAATTATTTGATCTCATTGTTTACAGTATATATATTCTAGTATATACTCTTTACAATGTTAGTGTATAGAATTTAGTAATTGTTTACAATGTTATTTGGTCAATTAGTGGGAAAATGTTATTTGATGTTATTTGATCTCATTGTAATAACATTGTTTACACTGAAAATTGTTATTTGATCTCATTGTAAATTATGTGTTATTTGATCTCATTGTTGTTCAGTAACTTAAAAGTTTAATGCTCTGAGGAATAGGACATTGAACTTTTATGTTTTCAATTAACTAATTGACCAAATATTGGCCTCAAGGTCATCATGTAGCACTACAACACAGAACCTATTCGCCGGCGTTTTTTTAGACCTTCACCGGCGGTTTTTTACGCCGGTGAAACATTCACCGGCGTTTATAAAAATGCCGGTGCAAATGCCGCCGAATCGAGCGTCGCGGAAAGATAGGCGTATTCACCGGCGTTTTTACTGGACGCCGGTATATCTTTAAAATACACCGGCGGCCAGACAAACGCCGGTATATGGCAATTTCTGGGTGCCGTACTTTCCCCCAATATACATTCACCGGCGGTCACATACCGCCGGTATATATCATTTCACGGCGATTGTACAAACGCCAGTGAATGCTTGTTTCTAAGCGCCCTTCTTTCCCTACTTACAAACACCAGCGTGTCGTAAAACGCCGCTATAGAGATATTCACCGGCATTTTATAAAACGCCGGTGTATCTTAGGACTGTTGCAACTTACGGGTACACCGGCCTGTGTGGAAACGCCTCTCTAACGAAATTTTCAACTAAACAATTAGATACACTGGTGTTCTATGAAACGCCGGTGTATGCCCGTTGGTTTTTCCTGCTCCAATTTTTCATTCGATTTCAATTCACAATTTCATTTAAAAAATCTGTAAACTAATTCACAACTGATTCAACCAATTTCAGGCATATTAATGCGCAAATCACAACGAAACACAAGAATTAATTAAGATAATAAAGTTTCACACATAGTCCATTAATCGTCCAAATTCACCGCTTAATTAACACAGTGTCATAATTAACAAATACAGTAATTAACATCCCAAATATCTCAACAACTACTTAAAACAACAATCCAGAACATAACAACAACAAGAACAACATAACAACAACAACTAGAGTAGGCCGACCACAGATCCATACCCCTCGAGTAGCTTCAGTGCTGATCATCAGAATTTTCTTCATCTGGGTGACCGCTCTATGAAAAAAAACAATAATTTAGTTCAACAGGAAACCAAATATAAGAAAAATAAGTAAAATAAGAAGGGGCTCATATCAAGTGTAGTTTTAAGGAACTGTCATCGTGGAAGGAAACCAAATATAGAAGCCGGAAATGGAAACAGAGAATGGTAGAGAATGAGGATACACCAGGCTAACATAGCGGCATTTTCCTCATCTCTCTCTCATCCCTTCTTTCCCTTCAGCACACGCACACAAAGAGACATCAGCAACAACAGCAAGAGCGACAAGAACAACAATAATAATAAATTATTATAAACGAGATGTCTCTATATGGGTTTCCACCACTCGAGCCCTCTTTTTCTAATCACAGCCCAATTAAAAACATAGACGACAGCCACTAAACAATCCAATCACAGCCCAATCAAAATTTGCCATCCTGGATCTTAAATCTTCAGATGCATGAATTCAGCTTCTTTAACAGTAAAAGAAAATGAAAATTTCCAGTATCTAAGCATATATGTTTCTCTATTAATTCTTCATCCCAACTAAATCATGATGTTTATGGCTCCAAAAGTAACCTGCACAAGGTTTGTTCAGCCCAATTCTTGTACAGATTTGGAGGATTTTGGTATACAGCCAGCATCCTTAGTTGACAGTTAACCCATTTTGGTAAAAAAAATCATGCTAAGATGACAATCAGATGCATGAATTCAGCATCTTTGACAGTGAAAAGGAAATGAAAATTTCCAGTATCTAAGCATATATGTTTCTCCATTAATTCATCATCCCAACTAAATCATGATGTTTGTGGCTCCAAAAGAAACCTGCACAAGGTTTGTTCAGCCCAATTCTTGTACAGATTTGGAGGATTTTGGTATACATACAGCATCCTTAGTTGACAGTGAACCCATTTTGGTAAAAAAATCATGCTACGATGAGAATCAGATGCATGCGATCAGTTTCTTTAACAGTAAAAGGAAATGTAAATTTCCAGTATCTAAGCATATATGTTTCTCTATTAATTCTTCATCCCAACTAAATCATGATGTTTGTGGCTCCAAAATAAACCTGCACAAGGTTTGTTCAGCCCAATTCTTATACAAATTTGGAGGATTTTGGTATACAGCCAGCATCCTTAGTTGACAGTTAACCCATTTTGGTTAAAAAATCATGCTAAGATGGCAATCAGATGCATGAATTCAGCATCTTTGATCAAATTAAAAAAAATAAAAATTTCCCGTATCTAAGCATATATGTTTCTCCATTAATTCTTCATCCCAACTAAATCATGATGTTTGTGGCTCCAAAAGTAACCTACACAAGGTTTGTTCAGCCCAATTCTTGTACAGATTTGGAGGATTTCGGTATACATACAGCATCCTTACTTGACCGTGAACCCATTTTGGTAAAAAAATCATGCTACGATGACAATCAGATGCATGCGATCAGTTTCTTTAACAGTAAAAGGAAATGAAAATTTCCAGTATCTAAGCATATATGTTTCTCTATTAATTCTTCATCCCAACTAAATTATGATGTTTGTGGCTCCAAAATAAACCTGCACAAGGTTTGTTCAGCCCAATTCTTGTACAGATTTGGAGGATTTTGGTATACAGCCAGCATCCTTAGTTGACAGTTAACCCATTTTGGTAAAAAAATCATGCTAAGATGACAATCAGATGCATGAATTCAGCATCTTTGACAGTGAAAGAAAATGAAAATTTCTAGTATCTAAGCATACATGTTTCTCCATTAATTCATCATCCCAACTAAATCATGATGTTTGTAGCTCCAAAAGAAACCTGCACAAGGTTTGTTCAGCCCAATTCTTGTACAGATTTGGAGGATTTTGGTATACATACAGCATCCTTAGTTGACAGTGAACCCATTTTGGTAAAAAAATCATGCTAAGATGACAGTCAGATGCATGAATGCAGTTTCTTTAACAGTAAAAGAAAATGAAAATTTCCAGTATCTAAGCATATATGTTTCTCTATTAATTCTTCATCCCAACTAAATCATGATGTTTGTGGCTCCAAAATAAACCTGCACAAGGTTTGTTCAGCCCAATTCTTGTTCAGATTTGGAGGATTTTGGTATACAAACAGCATCCTTAGTTGATAGTGAACCCATTTTGGTAAAAAATTCATGCTAAGATGACAATCAGATGCATGAATTCAGCTTCTTTAACAGTAAAAGAAAATGAAAATTTCCAGTTCTAAGCATATATGTTTCTCTATTAATTCTTCATCCCAACTAAATCATGATGTTTGTGGCTCCAAAATAAACATGCACAAGGTTTGTTCAGTCCAATTCTTGTACAGATTTGGAGGATTTTGGTATACAGCCAGCATCCTTAGTTGTGGTAAAAAAATAATGCTAAGATGACAATCGGATGCATGAATTCAGCTTCTTTAACAGTAAAAGAAAATAAAAATTTCCAGTATCTAAGCATATATGTTTCTCCATTAATTCATCATCCCAACTAAATCATGATGTTTGTGTCTCCAGAAGAAACCTGCACAAGGTTTGTTCAGCTCAATTCTTGTACAGATTTGGAGGATTTTGGTATACATACAGCATCCTTAATTGACAGTAAACCCATTTTGGTAAAAAAAACATGCTAAGAAGGCAATCAGATGCATGAACTCAGATTCTTTAACAGTAAAAGAAAATGAAAATTTCCAGTATCTAAGCATATATGTTTCTCTATTAATTCTTCATCCCAACTAAACCATTGGAGTTTGTGGCTCGAAGAAGATTTTAGATCCAGGATGACAAATTTTGATTGGGCTTTGAATGGAGATTCTATTCATAGATCGATTCTTCGAAGTCCGACTTTCTAAAGGAAATGCCATTTGGAAGTATGCAGGTACATGTTTGTTGGATAACCAAAACTCCCATTTTTATTGAAGAAAAATAAGAATAGGGCTCATATCAAGTGTAGTTTTAAGGACCTGTCATCGTGGAAGAAAACCAAATATAGAAGCTAGAAAGAGGAATGGTAGAGAATGAAGATACACCAGGCTAACATAGCGGCATTTTCCTCATCTCTCTCTCATCCCTGCTTTCTCTTCAGCAAACGCACATAAAGAGACATCAGCAACAACAGTAAGAGCGACAAGAACAACAATAATAATAAATTATTATGAATGAGATGTCTCTATATGGGTTTCCAGATCTCCACTCGAGCCCTCTCTTTCTAATCACAGCCCAATTAAGAACACTTGTTGATAGTCACTAAAAATCCAATTACAGCCCAATCAAAATTTGTGATCCTGGATCTAGAAACATATAAGCTTAGATACTGCAAATTTTCATTTTCTTTTACTGTTAAAGAAGCTGAATTCATGCATCTGATTGTCATCTTGGCATGATTTTTTACCAAAATGGGTTCACTGTCAACTAAGGATGCTAGCTGTATACCAAAATCCTCCAAATCTATACAAGAATTGGGCGGAACAAACATGTGTGCAGGTCATAGAATGTCATCTAAGCATGCTATATGCCAAAGTGGAGTTGGTCATAAAATGCATGAACGACACGTATTAGTGTTTGTGAGTATGCAGTGGGGTACAGCTATGATCACTAGTTGGATCACCAAAACTCCCAATTTTATTGAAGAACAATAAGAACAGGGCTCATATCAAGTGTAGTTTTACGGAACTGTCATCGTGGACGGAAACCAATTTAATATAGAAGCCATAAATGGAGCCAGAAAGAGGAATGGTAGAGAATGAGGATACACCAGGCTAACATAGCGGCATTTTCCTTAACTCTTTCTCATCTCTTCTTTCTCTTCAACACACGCACACAGCAAGAGGGGGTTGGTCCAACAATAATAATAGATTATAATAAACGAGATGTCTCTATATGGGTTTCCAGATCTCCACTCGAGCCCTTTCTTTCTAATCACAGCCCAATTAAGAAACATAGACGACAGCCACAATGTAGACTCACAAACACTAATACGTGTCTTTCATGCATTCAAAATTATAATATCTTAAAAATTACCAATATAAAGACTTATCGGTGGAATTATCCGTGGCTTCCTTGCTATTACCCCAATAAAAGATGAGAATTTGCTTGCATTATCACCAACCGGTTGCCCGACACCGTTTTCCTCCACCACAATCCTTTCGTCATTCTTAAGTTTCCATATGCCCGTCATCTTAGTTCGCCCTCGATATTTTTTGATAGTGGGCGGCGTGCTACCCCCCCCCCCCCCTCCTCTGTTTGACTGCCACTATTATCTAGGATTAACAAACCAACATAATTACAAAAAATTAAAAAAGTGAGATTTGTAACAAATTCAACTACAATGATAGTTTGATGCAAATGACACTAAGCATTGTTTAATGTAAATGACACCAAGCATTAGAAAATAGAAAGATAATTAAACCAATTATTAAATTCACATACAACATGTTCGGAATTACAAGATATAATATTAAAACAAGATTTAAGACACGAAAATTACAGGACATATAATATTGAGCTATGAAAATCAAATAAACTACAATACGACATCTTCCAATACATCACCCTCTTCTCCATCCTTGCGGAGCCAAGTCCCGCAAATTCCGCCGTCGGTTGTGTTTACATCAAACATAGGAAACTCCGAAGCAATGTAACTGTTCATGGCTTCACTGTCTTCATCGTCTGAAGTATCGCCCAATTGGAATACATCTCTTGGTTGCATCTCAAGAGCCACATACGATTTTGGCAGGGTTGGATCTTCAATGTAGAACACTTGTTGCACTTGGGATGAGAACACAAATGGTTTGTGGCTAATGTGTGTACCGATGTGAATCAATTTTGAGAAGTTTACAACTGTGAAACCTAACTTATCATTGTTATTAGCAAAATTCCTATCAAACTCAGCCCAATCCCCACGAAATAAGACAACACGAAAATGACTAAAATAGTTCAACTCAATGATATCTGTGAGCACTCCATAGTAGTCGAGATCTCCATCTACCAGCCTCGTGTCCGACTTGGAAGCATAACTTCTAGTCTTAGAAGTCACTACCATTCCACTATTTTGAGACTTCAAATTACATTCTTGATCTTTAGTACGAAATCTAAAGCCATTGAATATGTATCCTTTATATCTTTTGGCCATCTTATAGGGACCCTTGGCAAGTACTTGTATTTTAGATGACACACCTTCAGGACCCAAAGAATGTACCTATTAATTTTGCACAAATCGTATCAATACCATGGATAATGTAGATATAATGAAGATTAACTTGCATTTTCTTAATTCACCTACATGAGATTCAAACCACTTATGAAATTTTTCATTCATCAACTTGTTTTGTTCACGTGGTGGTAGTCTTCTTGGTCTAGCCCTTCGTTTGATGTCCCTGACAAATTCGCTAAAATACAAGCAATTGAAATAAGGAATAACAAAAGTAAGTTAATATCGAACTCTGCGGTTTTCACTATATTCGATTTAAATTCAAAAGCAACTTACTTTCGAAATGGTTCCACTGATGCATGGTGGTCTAGCATATATCGATGTGTCTGTTCCCACGTTAAGTTATCTTGCTCAAATGCATCAACTTTACCAACAGTAGTGCCAGCAGTATCAAAAAGATATTTAGCACCATCAAGATTGGAAATGTCTGGATTTCTTCTTGGTCTAGTCAAAGATGTCTCTACACCCTGCAGATACCTGGAACAAAAATGTGAATACTCCTCTGATAGATATCCCTGAGCTATTGACCCTTCAGAATATACTCTATTTTTAACATTACCCTTGAGCCGGTATAGGTACCTGAATATGTATAATTAATGAATTAGAGCGAAGTAGGGGATTAAAAGAAATGAGCTTTTGAAAATTCTGTTTTGTAAGATGCATGAATTCTTTTACCTCTCAATGGGGCACATCCACCGATAGTGAACAGGATCGCCGATTCTGGCTTCACCAGCAAGGTGGATTATCAAGTGAATCATTATAGTGAAGAACGATGACAGAAATATCATCTCCATTTTACTAAGTGTCAATATCGCTCGCTGCTCCAATTGGTCAATATCTTCAACACGAAGCATTCTTGAGCAAATACTTTTATATATGCTACAAAGATCTTTCAGGACAGTAGTGATTTGCTCACACATTGAAGACCTTAGGGCCACAGGAAGGAGATCTTGCATTAGGACGTGGTAGTCGTGTGATTTTAGATCCTGAAGGCTCTTCTCTTTAAAGTTGACACATCTTGCTATCTTAGAAGAATAGCATCAGGAACTTTAAGTTCCAGTAGAACTTTGCAAAACAATTCCAACTCCGATTTTGACATTGAATAGATTGCAGGAGGTAGGAGTACTTTCCCGTTCGGTAATTCCTCTGGGTGCAACTCATGTTGGATCCCCATTGACTTCAAATCAAGTCGGCTCTTGAGATTGTCCTTCGTCTTCCGGTCATCTCCCATAACTGTTCCTATACAATTTTCACCAATATTTTTTCCAATATGCATCACATCTAAATTATGTCGCAATAAGTTGAATTCCCAATACGACAACTTGAAGAAAATACTCTTCTTCTTCCATGCACCTAAACTCGTCATGTTCTGATCCTCATCTTCGCCACATAGATCGGTCTCCTCACCTTGCTCCGGCCTTACCATTTTCTTGCCCTTTTTGCTGACTTGTGGTTCTTTTCCATATTTGAACTGATGACCATCTACCCGCCTCAAAATATCTGACCCAGAAGAAGCTCCAGGAGCATGTTCCCACTCGTCGGTACCATCAAATGTCGCTATCTCTACCCGAAATATATGTGTGTCAGGCAACCATCTCCTATGAACCATATAGCAAAACTTTCTGCCATTGTACAACCACCTTGAACTAGTTTGGTCAGCACAACAAGGACATGCATAACGTCCTTTAGTGCTATATCCAGATAAATTTGCATATACTGGAAAATCATTGATTGTCCAAGACAACGCGACCCAAAGAGAAAATGTTTCTTTAGCCACAGCAACATAGGTTGAACACCCACCCACAATTTCTGAAGTTCATCTATTAACGGCTGTAGGTACACATCTATATCATTTCCAGGACCTTTCGGTCCAGGAACTATCATGGACAAAATAAATGAGGACTGCTTCATGCATTTCCAAGGCAGCAAATTGTATGGTATTAACACAACAGGCCATATGCTGTATGCAACACTCATTTGCCTAAAAGGGTTGAAACCATCACTAGCTAGTCCAAGTCTCACATTTCGAGGATCTTCCGCAAAATCGGGATATCTTTCATCAAATTTTTTCCAAGATTGAGAATCAGCAGAATGTCTAAGAATCCTATCATTAGTGCGACCTTCAGCATGCCATTTCATATCAGAAGAAGTTTTCGTAGACATAAACAATCTTTGTAGCCTAAGAATCAGAGGAAAGTAACGCAGTATTTTGGCAGGCTTCTTTCTCCTACTTCGCTTAGTAGATCCACTGGCTTGATCGTCTTGATTTGGTGTTTCTGTCCATTTCGAAGAACTACATACTTCGCAATTCTCCAGACTTTCCTTACCTCCCGTGAAAAGCATACAGTCATTTGGACATGCTGCTATCTTCTCATACCCTAGATCGAAAGAATTTAGGAATTTTTTGATTTTATAAGCTGAGTTTGGAATACAGATTTCTAGAAATGCTTCATTCAACAGTTCAAGTAGCATACTGAAGGACTTAGCAGACCACCCATTTAAACATTTAATCTGAAATAGTCTGACAATGAATGAGAATTTAGAGAATTTGGTGCAATCGCGGTACAGCGGAGTACTAGCATCTTCAAGCAACTTAGCGAAGGATTCTTGCTGTTTATTATTTTCAGGGGCGGGGTCAGGCATTTCCTCGTCCACTCCACCACCAATGTGAGATGTTTCTGTTGACTCATTATGAACTTGGGTTGTTGGATTATTGGTGTGGAAAGAAACATTATGAATCCCCAAGGCGTCTTGCAACAAAGCATGCATCTCATCGGGAACACTTAAGTTTTCGTTCACTAAGGGCTCATCTACATTTTCTAATACAACCGGACGAATAGGAGCTGACGTATGATCCTCTCCATGACAAAACCACCGTGTGTACCCTTGAAGAAAACCGTTGACAACCAAATGTGTATGTACTACGTCACATGTCCTCAAATTACAATTTGTACACCAGAGGCATGGACAAAGGATTAGGTTGGGATCACGGGAATGTCGTTTGGCAAAGATAATAAAATCTTTAATACCATCACGGTACTCCTTGGATAATCGTGGTTTACTAATCCAACTTCTATCCATTATAACAATAGCACACAATCTGAAATTAAAATTTGACATATTAAATAGTATTGACAGTAAAGGGCATTTTGTATATTTAATTTCACACTTTTTAAAATCATCCATGGCTGCAAATAAATAAACGATATAACAATTAACTGTAAAATAAAGAAATCGTGGTTCCAAAAATGTATAAAAAAATAATTAAATCTTAATACAATATACTCTATTCACATAACCCTAAACTACCTTTGTGGAAATTATCACAACCACCTTAGTGGCATTTTATCGCACACCTTGTGTTCGAGTCTAATATCAATTCGACTATAGTCTCCTCTGTATTTGGCTTTCTGTTCAAGGAGATGATGATGGTAAAGGGTATTTGCTGAGGAAGAGAAATCGGACGAATAACGAGGGCGTCGTGCTGTAAATACGGTAACAAGAAGATCTGATGACTCATGAACTATTCTGTTCATGGCTACTAATAATCAGTTACTTATCCCAAAATAATAATAATAATAATAATAATAATAATAATAATAATAATAATAATAAACCTGCACAAAAGAAACTAATATGGCTACTAATATGTTGCTCTATTAATTCTTCATCCCAACTAAATCATTGATGTTTGTAGCTCCAAAAGAAACCTGCACAAGGTTTGTTCAGCTCAATTCTTGTACAGATTTGGAGGATTTTGGTATACAGCTAGAATCCTTAGATGACAATCAGATGCATGAATTCAGCTTCTTTAACAGTAAAAGAAAATGAAAATTTTCAGTATCTAAACATATATAGAAAATGAAAATTTTCAGTATCTAAGCATATATGTTTCTCCATTAATTCTTCATCCCAACTAAATCATGATGTTTGTGGCTCAAAAAGTAACCTGCACAAGGTTTGTTCAGCCCAATTCTTGTACAGATTTGGAGGATTTTGGTATACATACAGCATCCTTAGTTGACAGTGAACCCATTTTGGTAAAAAAATCATGCTAAGATGACAATCAGATGCATGCGATCAGTTTCTTTAATAGTAAAAGGAAATGAAAATTTCCAGTATCTAAGCATATATGTTTGTCTATTAATTCTTCATCCCAACTAAACCATTGATGTTTGTGGCTCCAAAATAAATATGCACAAGGTTTGTTCCGCCCAATTCTTGTACAGATTTGGAGGATTTTGGTATACATACAGCATCCTTAGTTGACAGTGAACCCATTTTGGTAAAAAAATCATGCTAAGATGACAATCAGATGCATGCGATCAGTTTCTTTAATAGTAAAAGGAAATGAAAATTTCTAGTATCTAAGCATATATGTTTGTCTATTAATTCTTCATCCCAACTAAACCATTGATGTTTGTGGCTCCAAAATAAACATGCACAAGGTTTGTTCCGCCCAATTCTTGTACAGATTTGGAGGATTTTGGTATACATACAGCATCCTTAGTTGACAGTGAACCCATTTTGGTAAAAAAATCATGCTAAGATGGTAATCAGATGCATGAATTCAGCTACTTTAACAGTAAAAGAAAATGAAAATTTCCAGTATCTAAGCATATATGTTTCTCTATTAATTCTTCATCCCAACTAAATCATGATGCTTGTGGCTCCAAAAGAAACCTGCACAAGGTTTGTTCCGCCCAATTCTTGTACAAATTTAGAGGATTTTGGTATACAGCTAGCATACTTAGATGACAGTCAACCCATTTTGGTAAAAAAATCATGCTAAGATGGCAATCAGATGCATGAATTCAGTTTCTTTAACAGTAAAAGAAAATGAAAATTTTCAGTATCTAAGCATATATGTTTCTCTATTAATTCTTCATCCCAACTAAACCATTGATGTTTGTGGCTCCAAAATAAACCTGCACAAGGTTTGTTCCGCCCAATTCTTATACAGATTTGGAGGATTTTGGTATACAGCTAGCATACTTAGATGACAGTCAACCCATTTTGGTAAAAAAATCATGCTAAGATGGCAATCAGATGCATGAATTCAGTTTCTTTAACAGTAAAAGAAAATGAAAATTTCCAGTATCTAAGCATATATGTTTCTCTATTAATTCTTCATCCCAACTAAACCATTGATGTTTGTGGCTCCAAAAGAAACCTGCACAAGGTTTGTTCAGCCCAATTCTTGTACAGATTTAGAGGATTTTGGTATACATACAGCATCCTTAGTTGATAGTGAACCCATTTTGGTAAAAAATTCATGCCAAGATGACAATCAGATGCATGCGATCAGTTTCTTTAACAGTAAAAGAAAATAAAAATTTCCAGTATCTAAGCATATATGTTTCTCTATTAATTCTTCATCCTAACTAAACCATTGATGTTTGTGGCTCCAAAATAAACCTGCACAAGGTTTGTTCCGCCCAATTCTTGTACAGATTTGGAGGATTTTGGTATACAGCTAGCATACTTAGATGACAGTCAACCCATTTTGGTAAAAAAATCATGCTAAGATGGCAATCAGATGCATGAATTTAGTTTCTTTAACAGTAAAAGAAAATGAAAATTTCCAGTATCTAAGCATATATGTTTCTCTATTAATTCTTCATCCCAACTAAACCATTGATGTTTGTGGCTCCAAAAGAAACCTGCACAAGGTTTGTTCAGCCCAATTCTTGTATAGATTTAGAGGATTTTGGTATACATACAGCATCCTTAGTTGACAGTGAACCCATTTTGGTAAAAAAATCATGCCAAGATGACAATCAGATGCATGCGATCAGTTTCTTTAACAGTAAAAGAAAATGAAAATTTCCAGTATCTAAGCATATATGTTTCTCTATTAATTCTTCATCCCAACTAAATCATGATGTTTGTGGCTCCAAAATAAACCTGCACAAGGTTTGTTCAGCTCAATTCTTGTACAGATTTGGAGGATTTTAGTATACAGCCAGCATCCTTAGTTGACAGTTAACCCATTTTGGTAAAAAAATCATGCTAAGATGCCAATCAGATGCATGAGTTCAGCATCTTTGACAGTGAAAAGGAGAGAAATCAAGAGAAATTACCAAAGAGAGAGAGGGGGGCGACGAGCAGTGGCGTAGGAGATAGAGAGAGAGCGGGGCGACGAGCGGTGGTTTTCGATCGCAAATTCACCGCGAAATAGAGAGGGGGAGGAGGAAAATCGAATTGGGCTGTCGAAGATGACGAAGGGACGGAGGCGAAGCGTGAGAAATAGAGAGAGGGAGGAGGGAAAACGAAGGCGACCAATTAGGTTTGGGAAATTAGCGAGCAAAATGTTAGGGTTCGTGGGGATTTATCTCAGTTAATTCACCGGCGTTTGAAATTACGAATGCCGGTGAATGCATCTATATATTCCCCGGCGTTTGTTATTAAAACGCCGGTGAATAGTACCATTCACCGGCGTTTCTAAATAAAACACCGATGAATATCATGATTTCCCCGGCATTTTATAAAGGCCGCCGGTGTATAACCATCCAATCTGGCCCCCCATTCCTGGTCACTCCCTATCCCAGGCGCGAATGGTAAAATGCCGGGGAATATACGCCGGTAAATCGCACATGTTTTGTAGTGTAGTTTGCATGTGTGTGTACAAGTAAACTGGGTATTAGTTCTCACATACATATGTTTATGCATTATTAACAAAAGTTAGATCGTTGTAATCTAATCTATGGATATATAGATCACTGAATTGATGACTGCCACAAAACTGTGTCCACATGACTACCAATTAAAGATATAATAATAGAGAAAAACTTGACAATAAGACACCTTAGGTGGTGAATCACCTTTAGTTCATAATCAGGATAATTACATAATGCCTCCATTAGACGTGGAGTTGCCAGCTTTGCAATCCACCAAGCTGCTGCAAGCATTCCACAATGTGCATAACCGAGAACTAAATTGCTTACACCGCCTCATGCACAACTGTATGATGGAATGGTACAATCTCACCAGTTACCGCAGTCAAAGTATCTCTTCCTCGAATCAAGAGCGAAATACACTTTCTGCTTTTATCATTGGTCAGTTAGCTAATGTTTTCCACTATACAGATGGTATAGAAAACATTAAGGCCAATATTTGTTACTTTACTTATTTGAGTTTATGTTTCTAATTTTTTGTACCATTTAAGACTTTCTTGGAATATTTATGTAAGGATCCGAACGTCTTGGTTTATGCTATCAAGAGATCATGTGAAAACAAAAGCAGAGGTTGTTTCTTTAGATGAGAAGGAAGGTCGTGAGAGCTACCTTGAACTTGGGGCACACGCCATGTAAGTTCTTAAATAGTTTTTCTTAGAGCATCCACAGTGGTTTCTTATAATTGGCAAATTGCCATTTTATAAGAAACGATCGTCTGCAATGGTTTCTCATTTTGCCAATTTTTAGCAAATGTGCTATACTTGTTTCTCAAATTTGAGAAATGAAATACCCATTCTCAAATTATAAAGGACGGGATATCATATACCGTTGCTCCCATTTTAATATATTTTAATCGCGTCAGACGGGAAAACATATACCGTCCCTCTGATTTTTTTTTTTTTTTTTTAAAACTCCTCAGACGGGAGATCATATCACGTCTGAATCGGACGGGAGATCATATCCCTTCCAAGAGGTTTTCTTTTTTGTATTTTTTTCTTTTTTTTAATTTTTTTTAAAAAAATGAACGGCCAAGATTTGGCCGATTAAAAAAAAAAATACAAATTCTCGGACGGTACATGATGTACCGTCCTTGAATTGTGGATTGAGTGGGTAGGTTTAGGATAATTAATTAGGTTTAGGTAGTTAATTAATTAGATTTAGGTATTATTATATAATTTATTTTATTTAATTAATATATTTTAATAGTTAATCAGTAATTAAAATTTTTTAATTTTGTTTTTAAACCAGAGACGGTATATGATATACCGTCCCATGCAATTTTTTTTAAAAAAATTGTGCGACGGTATATGTTATACCGTCCCACGCAAATTTTTTAAAAAAGCGACGAATATAGCAAACAACCACTGCACCCTTCGATCCTATTTGCTATTACTGTAGCAGCCATTTTTGGCAAAATGAAAAACACTATTGTGGATGCTCTTATGATTAACTTTTTTTTAATGTTTTGTGCTCATTGTTTTCATATGCACACCTTATTTTCTTCTTTTTGTTTGCTGGATATGTTTGGTTAGTTGCTCTATTAGCTTTCTAAACACTCTTTAAGTAAAATAATGTTAAATACAAAGAAAAAAAAAATCAAATTAAACAACTGTTTGGCGACATCAGGTTTCAATAACTTAACTCAAATCGCCTGGAGAGAAAGGTTTCCTTTTTACTTGAAGATGTACTAGTTAGAAGAAAATTGTTATTTGATATCATTTAGTATAAGATTTACATTTATTTGATGGTCAACGTAAAACAATTTTTGTCAAAACAAAATTTTAGGATTAGATAAAAGAAAATTCATTATGGTTGAAATGAGGATAACACCTTTTACATGGTTGAAATTCGTTACTGTAGCAGTAGGTGGTTCTCAGGTTGCTTTCTGTATGTGTGCTTTCTGTATGCCTGTGTTATGTGAGATGCTCCTATGTATGAATGAGGTGTAAGTATGACTTTTTATATGAAAAGGAAATATTCATGTATTTGTGTTTTTGTGTTTAAACAAACAAGGGAACCCTTGGATTTTTTTGGAAGGGTTGTGTATAATCTTGAGATATAAATGAAAGGGAAGTGTCAGGTTTCTATTAGGCTATTTACAAGGGGAGTAGATACAGGGGTGTATGTGATAATTCCAAGTATGTCTCAAGTGATTATATTGAAAGAGGTGTAATCAAAGAAAATATTGGTCGTGTGCTTCTGCCTGCTAGGATTTTGAGATGAGAATATAGCTAGCGCCTTTGTGACATCCTATATGAACGGTGATGATGAACCTCTAAGGACAGTTTGCTTACATTCCATTTAGATGGTATCAGTAAATGACTCTATGGCCATATCTCCATTTGTAATTGTAATAGCTTATGCAAAGCTACATGCAGCGATGTCTCCATTTTACTGTGAATCAACTTCTTCTCATTTTAGCTGAATCATTGAAATTGATTTTAATTTGTATCAGAATCCAAAAGAATACAATGAAATTTAAGTGATGCTAGAATTTTAACATGAATAATTGATTGGTTTAGCTTATAACTGGGTCATCTACTGGCTATCCAAATTATGTGTAAAATTTTAGCTAATGTATGTAATTGATTAGTTTGTTAATGTAATTATAACGTCAAAGTTAAGTAATTGATTGGTTTCCCCTTCTTTATGTACAGAGCAAGTCCTTCATCAGAATTAAACAACATCAATGGATAACATCACTATATATGGCCATGTAAGTTTCTCTTTTTTGTAAGACATCTACAACTCTTTCATATTAGATCAAAAAAATCTTTATTTTATGTTCTTGACATTATAATGTTTACTTTTATACCTTACAAGTTGATGTTGACTTGGAAAAAACAGTTAGTGAAGCTTTTCATTGTGTCTTTATCAAATTAATTAATTGTCCACTTACATTCAAAATGGTTTTTTTTTCATTACAGTTGCAATTCCTACGACAAAGAAATGTAGGGGTTACCATTCGAGATGAATGCGAGGTTAATCTCATATCCCTACGCAAGGTAAGCTTAATCTCTTATGTGTATTAGATGCTCATTATTGATATTTTCTTAATTCCTACTTCTTTTTAACCAACCAATGTAGAGAAAGGAAACAACGAGTTATTATAGCAAAGGAAAGGGAAAGGAAATGAAATGTGTACAGCGGTACAAGTGTTTTGAAATCTTTTTTTGGTAGTTTTACTTTTTTTTTTGTAGTTAACTTCAGTTATGTAGAATGAAGGTAGTTGAGAAAATCTTTGTAATATTTTGTATTTTGGGATATTTTGTAAGTACTGTATGGGATGATGACATATAGTGATGGAATATAGTATGTTAGAACCCGTACCCGCAAAGTTGTGGAGTATTGAGTTCTGTGTGTGGTTTTCCAAATGTTTTTTTAAAAATCCATTACGTTTTCAAACGAAATCTTGCTTTTTATTTTGTATCTTGCATGATATGAAGATTTTTGCCCCCAGTGCCCTGTATATATGATACCTGTGTGATGTTGCTTGAACTGGCTTGCGGAGGATTGATATTAACTGCCTGTGATGTGATATTTTTAATTGTTAGCAGAATTCCGTAAGGAATTGCTGTAAAAGGGCTAATATTTTTGGGGATACTCTGCCGAATTTGTTACTAAAATTTTATTAGTATTCTAGAATAGAAATGAGGATTTAATTTAGTAGGTGTAGAAAAAAATAAAAAAAACAATCATACATGGTAATAGTAAGCTAATAGTAAGCTAATAGTAAGCTTTATTATGCAAACATATTGGGGTGATGATGAGCATTTTTGTTCAAACCGTCGAGTTTGAAAGAAATTTCTTTTGTACATCAGTCATTTTGAAATGTATTGGTTTGAAAATAAAATTTCCTACAAATTATTAGTGTTGTTTTTTTAAATTCTCATTAGTTTTGACTTGATTGATTCTTTTTTTATTAAAATGATTTTTTCATTCTTGATCGTTATTTTTCAAGACTCTTCATTATGGTGGGTTTAGTAGTCTATCCATCTGCAATCTTCATGTTCTCAGAATGTTTGTTATACTTTCTTTTTCTCTTTATGTTACTGTCTATTTTACTGGTGAAATCCCTGATAGTTTGGCTTATGTGTTTTATGTTAATCACTCTGTAATTATTTTGGCAAGTTGTGGCTAATGTTGTCGTCTCTGTTATTAGTTTTACCGGCATGTATATCTTTTTTTTTTTAATATATCAAAATTTGTCATCTCTGTTAATCACTCTGTCAAGAATTTAAAATATCTCATACACTGAAATATATCAAAAATTGGGGCTAACAAGCCTGTTTCAGATCAAATTTGCAGTATACTCTCCAGTATATGGATGTAGATATATTAATATGGAGATATAGTTTTGCTTAATCACATTTAACAAAAGGTCTTCACATGTACATCACAGCAAACTTCCTTTCTCTCTCTCTCTCTCTCTCTCTCTCTCTCTCTCTCTCTCTGTCTCTCTTTTACCTCTTTTAAAATCATACATGGTTAACTACATGAAAATATCACAATCGGGAATTAACTCATGCAGTTTAAGGCGATAACTGCATTAGCAAATGAATTGCTATTTATGGCAGACTCCAAATCCCGAGCTGATGTAATTTCGATTCACTATTATTGTAGATTCACAATACTCCTTTTCAATCCCGAGCTGCTGACAAATGATCCTGCAATATATATAAACCAATAAGCAACTTAATCATACTTCAGAGTACATCAATGTCTACTGTCAAATACACATTTAGATAAATCATCCTTCACAAACCCATGTAGATATTTTACTGTTTATATGGCTTTTCAGAAAACGTGCCGTAGGCACGTATCCATAGGCAAACCTAGTATATATATATATATATATATATATATATATAGAGAGAGAGAGAGAGAGAGAGAGAGAGAGAGAGAGAGAGAGAGAGAGAGAGAGATGTTCCGTTGTGCACTCGGCCTCCGTGTGCACTCGGCATTCCCGTCCTCGTATCGACGATCTGAACCGTTCACATTGATCTACACGTCTAAATTAGTCCAAATATGTAAAATCAAATTATTTAAAATTTATTTGCTCATCTGTCATGTGGCTATAAAAAAAAACGATTTTCAGCCATACAATTTTGTAACACTTCAATGGACGGCAACTAAATTTTAATGATTTGATTTTACATATTTAGACTAATTTATATGTGCAGATCAATGTGAACGGTTCAGACTGTCGATAAGAATGCGGGAAGGCTGAGTGCACACGGAGGCCTACTGCACAACCTACCGCACAACGAAACATTACTCTCTCTCTCTCTCTCTCTCTCTCTCTATATATATATATATATATATATATATATATATATATATAGGGAAAGCTTCGGTTGTGCACTACCTCTAGTGCACACGACATGTGCACTAGGCCTTCGGCGTTCATATAGACGATCCGAACTGTTCACATTGATTTACATATCTAAATTAGTCTAAATATGTAAAATCAAATCATTTGAAATTCATTTACCCATCCATTGAAGTGTTACAAAATTGTATGGCTGAAAATCATTGTTTTTTATAGTCACATGATGGATGGGCAAATGAATTTCAACTGATTTGATTTTACATACTTAGACTAATTTAGATGTGTAGATCAATGTGAACGGTTTGGATCGTCGATATGAACGCCCGAAGGCCTAGTGCACACGCCGTGTGCACTAAAGGAGTGCACAACCGAAGCTTCCCCCCTATATATATATATATATATATATATATATATATTAGCTTGGAAAATATCTCAAAATTCATTATTAAGTATTAACTCTCTAAAATAAAATTTTGCACCGTCGAATATGATTTACATTGCAAAAACTATTTGTGTATAAAATTTTAAGTGAATTCGATAAATTTTAACTATTTGGGTAAGATTATATGTTAAAAAAATAATCATAACCTAAAAGCATATGCACTCCACATGTAGCGCCTCAAATTTTCAATAAATAAACTTAGAAATAAGTGACACAATATCCAGAATCAACTTCAATGTAATCATAAACACAATATCAAATACATGGAAAATCAAAACTTTTTATTACAACTGTTCTTTCTTACATTTATACAGCGAAATAATTTAATACATTTATTACAATACAACCCAACACTTAAACTATAATCATCTTAAATTTAAGGTTCCACTTTATTCGGGCAACTCACTTGCAAATCATGCAAAATAAACTGAAAAGTGAGCACGTCACTGACGTCAACTATAATAATAGTGATACTTCTAGATCTCACAACCACAAACTTGTTGCATATTAATATAGCAGTAATAAATAATGCATAACAATAATAAACAGAAAAACAAGTGAAACATATTAACACAACAATAACAAATGGAATATGAAACAACGATGAATGAAGCGTAAAATAACAAGTGAAGTTAGGCTAAGTGTCAGGTGTATGAGATGAAAACAGAAAATAAGCATGCATAAAACAAGTCAAAAAACACAAAACATATGATGATTTCTAATGCATACTTGTTGGATTCTATGCATCCCATACTACATAGGTCCGGTGCAAACCCTTATCGTTATCTACTTTATTGGGTTGAATCCTACGTTATGCAGCTAACATACTACGATGATTACTTTAATATTTAGATTATTCTGTGAGTATCTAGTGCCATGTCCCCGATAATTCTTGAGAACCAACTTTCCACCGTCTGTGATTTTGGGTACACTCCCCCACACCCTGATAATTCTGGAAGTTGAAACCCACACCTGTCCAGCCAAATGGTACCTCATCACACGAATATCCCATGAGCATCGCTCCCGATCCCCGATAATTCTGAAGATGAATCCCACACCTTCCGTGTTTACAGCCCGATAATTTTTGAGAATCAACTTCCCACTGTCCATTATTTTGGGTACACTCCCTCACACCCCGGTAATTCTGGAAATTGAAACCCACAACGTCCGTGATCACACCTTGATAATTCTTGGGATTATCTTCCATCGTCCAATCATATGAAGCCCCCCTACCCATGTTTGCTCTTATTTCGTCACAACTCCAACTAGTGCATGTCCTTATGTTTATTATGTTCGATTAGAATCACAGTCTTCCTAGAGTTGGTGTACCCTACCGGACTTAACTTTACTGAATTAAACAAAAGCCCCACTAGCCTAATTCCAACAAATCTCACTTTTCGGCATGCTAGGGTCATACCCAACCTTTAGGATCACATAACTCAAATATCATCTCAAACATTTCATTTATGTCACATAAATCCAAAATCATCTAACTCACAACGAGGATTTCCCTCAAATCCGATAACCAAACCAAAGTACCTCCATGTACAACCCATGTCCACGTAATTAGATAAGAAACTGAAACAAAACATCAATTAAACTGAGGCTTTATATTTTCCAAAACTTTAGAAAACCCGAAATGTGATACTCTTGAATTTCGAGAACATTTACTTTCCAAAACCACTAAAATTTGAGTTAAATTCTATTGAATTTGAAAATACACTCTCTGAAAGTAGTAAGATCTGAATCTAATTACTTTGGAAAACTTGGGATCATCGTTTGCAAATTCGGAGAAATAATCATTCAAAGAAAAGAAAACTGCACCAAAACATAGTGTGAAAACCTAGTCATGACAGTCGACCAACGTGCAATAGTAGAAAAAAATTTCGTCAACCAACAACATTCAAAAAGAACAACAACCCAAAAATCATGACAGTCGACTGGCAGACACAGTGCAAAATCTGCAGTCGACCGCTAGTAGAAACGGTGGCAACAACCCAGTCATGCCGCATCGACAAATTCAAAAGAACTGCAATCGACTAGCAGGAAATCTGTAGTCGACTGCATGGTCGACCAATATGCAATCTGCAACAGTCATTTAAATCTCGGAGATCTCTCAAACTGATATATTTTTATATTTGATAAAAATCTGTAACAAAATAAGTGCATCTTGGCCAAACCATCGCAGTACATACATCAACCAAATCCTTTCATAAACTCCAAAAAAATCCAAATTTCCAAAGTCATAACATTGAATAAAAAGATTTTAAAGAAAGCTTTTCACATGAACACTAGAACATCAGTAAACACAGTCACGATCCCTTCTCATGCAGAAATATAGACATAAACATGCATAAAAAACTGAGATCTATCATAAAATAGACATTCACTAGTCAAAATAGTTCAATTCAAAAACTTGAGTTCTTCCATTACTCATTAGATCTAACTCCAAATCGATGATAAATCCCTTCATCCCAAACCCAAACAGTGAACAATGTAGGGAAAAATAGTAATCAATAATTCATTACTCATCCATGTGCATATACGAAACTATCACTTACTTGCAACCTAATTTACACATGATATCATTGCAAATAAGTCAAGCAACTCTCATACAAGAAAACTTTAGATCTTTACCCATTAGATGACAACTCCTACAAGTCTCGTGCAACATTCTATATCAATTCATACATGATTATTCAAACATAGCATAAGAAAAGTAAGAAACTTTATGCATTATTAGTCTCTAACATACTTCAATCATCTATGCATGAAAAGTTACTCATCAATTTATATTTCATTCATGAAAGATGTTATTTTTACTACTCATTCATTTAGATTCACATTTATGATGGATCTACGTCAATTCTATAATCATACAATTTCTAACATGCACCATATTTGAATAATTCTCATATTCTACAATCATATAGCAAAACAAGAGATGAGAGGCATCACCCACCTCAAAGAAGATTAATTTGAAGAACAATAGTAGTAATGGAGGAAAGCCCTGTAGCGCCCCGAATTCCCATACCGGGAACCTGAGACCCTACTCCAGGAGTCGAACTTCAAAATAGCCAAATCACAGAAGTACAGGAAATTTAATACTTTTATTCCATATAAATGTTACATTTACTAGGGTTACAATGTCCAAATAAAAATTACAATATTTACAACAATATAACAGTACTTGTATATGTCCCTTGGATCCTTGGACAAACTCGAGCTCCGTGATACCTGTAGATCGGCTCCGGATACCTACAAGGTTGAGAACGTCAGTACTTCGACTGACGCAAAGCTGGTGATAACAGCGATCCTCTAAAATTCAATCACAACCAATAATTTATGCAAAATAGAAAGGTGATGTGTCAACACAAGGGTTTAGTGGATTCTGTTTCTAGTGCAGTGTTATGATATGACCTTAAGTCTAGATGCAGCAAACTCACATGTCTGGTTCTAATACAAGCAAGAATTTGAAGCACGAATGCATCCCATACTATATATGCCCCCAAATCTAGCTGTCTTTCTCCACAATACAGAGATTCGAACCCTCGCCATGCACCCTACTCTTGTACACACTCCATTTCCCAATAGACTGTCCGTCATCCAAGGAGATTGCAGCGGTAGGTCCAATTCCGTCCTGCAGTGCCCAAGTGGTCACCGCCAGTTGGTACCCGTGCACAGACCTCCTTAGAAACCGCGTTGAACATGGTCCTTACGACCCTTGGTTCCACATGTCCACTCATGGACTCTCGCATGCGTGTTCACCCCTGGCCCGGGTTATGAACATATATATACCAAAAACACAAAACACAAACCCGCGCTTTAGGTACGTGAGCACCACAGGAGATCAATTCCTTCGGGCCTCCTGCACCTTACTTTGGCAAAACTTTGGGAATCAACAGATCGAGATACGAGCCGGGGACGCAATCCATTAGCGGTCGAGAACGTATCCCTACGACTGGAAGATACAACACCGACTATGGTTTACTAGGACTAATGCAATTTCCCAACCCCTTAATAAACCATTCTAACCCCTATCTTACTCTAATTATTTCGGGTAAGAATTAACTGCTTCCACACTTGCCTATCAGCATCCGGCCCCTGGCGATACCGGTCCGGTTCGCCACTTTCCCGACTTGGACTCGTCCAGCATAATGGCCTATGTCTGCCGCTACCCCGGCTATAAATATATAATTGCCCCGTGAGCTCACTCACTGGCATGCTCGGATGTCCTATGCTTGGCAGAAGTCTAATAATATAGGCTTGATAGGTGCAGGGTATCCTTTATCCCAGTGACTAACTCGAGTCACCCATCCCACTCGGGGAGTCAACAATCTCAATACAGAGATCAACCATTCCTAGACACGAGTCATCGACTCAGATCACACACAAGGGAAAAATGCTTTCACAACCCTTAGTCCAAACCCAGACTAAGTGACCTACGGGTTTCTGCCCGAATCTCAAAATGGTCATAACTCTCTCGATACAACTCCGATTGGAGTGTACGCACCCAACCTGGAAAGGTCAGATCCTAGGCTACAACTTCCTAGTTGATCACGATCTTAGATTCAAACATCTAAGTCCTCGAAATAGCTTCTCAAGCTCCAGCCGCGTGCTTCCTGTGCACGGGCTGCACCTTACCAGTAACACAAAATTCTACTCGTTCATCAGAACAACACAAACTCAAATTCTGTAGAAGGGTGTGGGTGTCCTCAACAACTCTCTAGTTGGTCATGAGTCCAAATTATACCATTAAGTCACCCTAGCACACTCATCTATCATCGATACACCAATTCACACAATTGGTCTCTCCAATTCAGAGCACTCAGCTCTACTCTAGTCCTCTGTCCAGTCTTACAAAAATCATAATAATTCAACTGTTTACTGGAATTACCTCAAATTGGTCTTTTTGAAAAGATCTAGGTGTCCACTACAACTCTCTAATGAGTCATGATCTCAAAATGTGCTTCTAACAAGTCTCAAATTCCCAATCTCTATAGAGTGTCAAAACTGGCTGGAAACAGCACAGTACATAATCAATAAATCATAGTAAATTCCAAACTTTTCCAAATGATATAAAATTTATATTGGTGAAACTAGATATCATACCCAACATCATGCAAAAGACATCATGTCAAAATTCGAATTATACAGTGAGTACTGTCTATTGCAAGTTAGCACAGAAACCATCAAGTTCTTTCTTTCAACATCAGCTACTGGTTAAAGCTTGATTTTTCTCATGTCTATAAACTCATCCAAATAATGTACTGATTTTTGTAAATAATCTAAATGCATTCAGGAAGATTGGGTAAAAATTTCAGAATAATAGCATGCTTAAATAAATCATGAAAATTCCTACAATATCAGCCATCCTGGTTATCTTTTTCTGAGTCTGCCTTACGACACAGCTCCATCTCACGATTTTTTTGACATATCAAATGATTATAGAAAAATCTTACATAAATCATGAATGATCCTAACACATATATGAACAAATTGTTTTAATTTCATGGTCTAATTAATCATATTTTGCTCTCGGGAAAATCTACAAAATGGTACTCCGAATCAGTTTTTCTAGTTCAATTCTGACTTCAACTTTTAACCTTTAGATGATCAACCCTATACATCCTACCATACATGCATGCAATCAAAATCAATTAAAAGACAAGAAAATCAGGTTTAGAGAAACTCCCCACCCTTGGTTGTAGTAGTGGAAGGATCTTCTTCAAGCTTCCTCTCTTGGAAATCTCCTCTTGATCTTTCTTCTTCACTTCCTTCTTCCTTCTTTCCTCCTTCTCTTGAGGTGTTTTCTTTCTGAAATTTCCAGAGCAAAAGGGAGATAATGAAGTGGGAAATGAAGGGGAATGGGAGGGGTATAGGCCGGATTTGACTGGGGGAGGGGGGGTAGGGTTAGGGTATAGGTGGTTTTGTAGACCAAAACCATGGCTCAAGCCCATTGGTTTTGTATTTGTTATGTTGGCTGCTCAACATAGTCCTTAACGAGTTCCAACGAGTGCGAGACGAGTGGTTTAACTAGCGCATGCAACATATATTCACTGTAGTATCATACCGTGTTATATTTGCATGTGCGTCGTGCCGAAAACTAGCGTTTATACTAGTAATGGCCCTCCTCGTTCTCGTGCATCTTTGGAATGCAACTCTCCCAAGAATCGTCCCGTAGCCCTAACCATCAACCATGATAGCAAAATCGATTCATAATACTACAATCAATTGCACGCATACTGACAATATACATACACATATACATATATTCAGGTATCATACAAAACGGGGTGTTACATCACTCCCTCTTTAGAGTCGTTCTGTCCCCAGAACGTCCTTAGTGGGAGAAAGAAAAACAACAACCATAACGGAAAACATTCAAAATAAATCCGGATGTAAGGCCTTCATGCGGCCCTCCGGCTCCCAAGTGGCTTCTTCTACGAACTGGTTCCTCCAGAGAACTTTGACCATGGGGATGACCTTGTTTCTCAGTACCTTGCCCTGATGATCAAGTATCCTGACTGGTTTCTCTCTACAGGAAAGATCTATCTGTAAATCCTTCGAAACCTCTGGCAACCGATGGCTCGAATCCGGTACATACTTCTATAGCATAAAGACGTGGAACACGTCATGCACTTGAGATAGCTCGATCGGCAGCTCCAACTTATAAGCCATCCTGCCAATCCTCTTCAGAATCTTGTATGGTCCAATATACCTTGGAGCTAACTTTCCGCCTTTCCCAAATCTGTTAACTCCTTTGGTCGGCGATACGTTGAGAAATACGGAGTCGCCTTCCTCAAATTCCAACTCTCTTTGGCGGTTGTCCGCATAGCTCTTCTGCCTGCTTTGTGCTCCTTGAAGCCTCTTCCGAATGAGTTCGATCTGCTCCGACGTCTGTTGCACGATTTCTGGTCCATACATCTGTCGCTCTCCTACCTTGAACCAACAAACCGGCGTCCTGCATCTTCGTCCATACAATGCTTCATACAGGGCCATGCCAATGCTTGCCTGATAGCTGTTATTATAAGAAAACTCTACCAAGGCTAAGTATTTCTCCCAACTTCCTCCAAAGTCCAAAGTGCATGCCCGTAACATGTCCTCGAGAATCCTGTTGACTCTCTCTGTCTGCCCATCCGTCTGTGGGTGAAAAGCTGTGCTGAAGTCTGTTCTAGTTCCCAACGCTAACTGTAGACTTTGCCAGAATCGAGACGTAAATTTTGCATCTCGATCGAATACTATCGACACTGGCACTCCATGTAGCTTCACTATGTTCTCAACGTAGACCTCGGCCAACTTCTCGACTGTCCAGGTCGTCTTTACTGGAAGAAAATGTGCTGACTTGGTCGATCGATCCACAATCACCCATATTGAGTCATTTCCTTTAGGGCTCCTGGGCAATCCAGTGCTAAAATCTATACTGATGTTCTCTCATTTCCATTCTGGAATGGGTAAAGGCTGTAACAATCCTCCTGGTTTCTGGTTTTCAGCCTTAACTTGTTGGCACGTCAAACATTTGGCGACAAACTCTGCTATATCTCGCTTCATCCCTGACCACCAATAGTGCTGCTTCACATCGCGATACATCTTGGTGCTTCCGGGGTGAATCGCAAGTAATGTGGAGTGAGCTTCCTTCATGATGTCTTCCCTCAACTTCTCATCCTTTGGTACCCATAGTCAGTTACCAAACCATAGTGAACCTTCTCTTACACTGAATTCCACCAATTTTCCTTCATACACTTGCTTCTTCATGTCTTCCATCTCTGGATCTTTGGTCTGAGCCTCTTTCACTCGCTCATCCAAGCTTGGTCATAACATCAACTGTGCCAGAACTGCACTTATGTGTTGTGTAACCACTTCGATGCCTGCCTGCCTAATCTTTTCATCTAGCTCCCTCCGGGTCGCTATCAGCGTTGCCACACTTCTCTTCCTACTGAGCGCATCTGCTACCATGTTGGCTTTTCCTGGATGATATATAATTTTAGGCCTGATGTCTTCGAGTACTTCCAATCATCTCCTCTGCCTTAAGTTGAGATCCTTCTGTTGGTAGATATACTTTAAGCTCTTGTGGTCAGTGTAGATTTCTACCTTTGCTCCGTAGATATAATGTCTCCATGATTTCAAAGCAAAAATTATTGCTGCAAGTTCCAAATCATGGGTTGGATAATTCTTCTCGTGTGGTCGTAGCTGCCTCGAACCATAAGCTATAACCTCGCCTTCCTGCATCAGCACACATCCGAACCCCAAATACGACGCATCACTGTAGATGACGTAGTCCTTATCCTCTTGAGGTAAAACCAATATAGGTGCGGAGATCAAACAGTTCTTCAGTTCCTGAAAACTTTCTTCACACTTCTCCGTCCAGTCGAAACTTTGGTTCTTTTTGGTCAAAACTGTAAGGGGTACAGCTATCCTTGCATAATTCTGGATAAACTTCCGGTAATACCCAATCATACCCAGAAAACTCCTTACTTCCTTCACCGTCTTCGGTTGTGGCCATTCTTTGACTGCTTCTATCTTCTGAGGATCCGTTGCCACTCCTTCCTTAGAAAGGATATGGCCTAGGAATGCAACTTCCGATTTTCAGAACTCACACTTAGATAATTTGGCATACAACTGATGCTCTTATAACTTGCTCAAGACTGTTGTTAGATGTTCAGCATGATCCTCTTCCGTCCTTGAATATACGAAAATTTCGTCGATGAAGACCACGACAAATGAGTCGATAAACGGACGTAGAATTCTGTTCATTAAGTCCATAAAAATTGCTGGAGTGTTAGTCACTCCAAACGGCATTACCAAGAACTCGTAGTGTCTATGTCGAGTTCGAAAAGCTATCTTAGGTACATCCTTTTCCTTGACTCGTACCTGATGATATCCAGACCGTAGATCAATCTTGGAAAATACTGCTGCTCTTTGAAGCTGATCGAACAAATCGTCGATCCTGAGAATTGGGTACTTGTTCCGAATAGTGACTTTATTCAATTCCCGATAATCAATACACATCCTGGACGACCCGTCCTTCTTCTTAACAAGCAATACTGGTGTTTCCCCAAGGCGATGCACTTGGTCTGATAAATCCTTTCTGCAAGTACTCTCCAATCTGCTTCTTAATCTCATTCTGTTCTACTGGTGCCATTCGATAGGGTGCTTTGGATACTGGAGCGCTTCCTGGTTGAATTGTGATGCTAAACTCGACATCACGGTGCGGGGAAATTCCATGTAAATCCTCTAAGAATACAAGTGGAAAATTCCTCACCATTGGTACCTTGCTCACCTCTTCTGGTACCCGTACTTCACTAGCAGTTGCGAAAGTCATTGCCTCCGATCTCTGCTCCCTGTGGAATACAAGATCCACTCCTTCAGCTGAGATGATTACCTTCTTCTCCTTGCAGTCAATGCTTGCCTTGTGCCTCGACATCCAATCCATGCCAATAATGACATCTGTCTCGGCAAAACCCAACTCCAACAAATCGATACTAAGGATTTCTCCGCTAACCTGGAGCTTGCATCCCCTATAGCATAGATCTGTAGTAAGGGTTGCCCCTGACGACGTAGCTACCGTCAAGCTAAATCTGGGATTGCCTTTTGTGTGCATCTTAGTTTTCTTGAAAAAGATTTTGACACAAAAGAATGATTCGATCCACTGTCAAACAAAACTGTTGCCAAAATTCCCTTTATATATATATGTCCTGTTACAACAGTACATCATCCATCAGCTCCCAAAAACCCAAAATACAACTTAAACTCATACACCATTTGCGTACATACCAGTAATTACCCTTCCATCCTTTTCAGCATCCTTCTTGGTCAAGGCGAATACTCTTCCTTGACGCATGGGCCTTTTCCCCTTATCGGTTGCTCCCGACCCTGTCCTGTGGTTGTTCCTTGCCAATTGGGGACATTCTGGCTTTATATGCCCTTCTTGTCCACACTGGAAACATTTCACTGCGTTCTTCCTGGGGCATCGATCCATAAAGTGTCCCTGCTCTCCGCAATGATAACAACTTCCGGGCTTGAATTCTCCTGCATTGGGATTGATTTTCCGGAACTTCTGGTCTTTGCCTTGCTTCTTGAACTTTGTTGCTGGGGTGGTTCTCTTCCCTTTATTCCAGAACTTTGTCCTTCCTTGATTCTGATTCATATCTGCCTCTGTTGCTGTGGCTCTTCTCACCAGCTTGTCGAATCGGCGAATGCCCAAGGGAACCATCTTCGACCTCAATCCAGGCCTAAGTCCTTGCTTAAACCTTTGGGCCTTCTTTGCTTCCTCCTGGACCATCTCCGGTGCATACCTTGACAACTAAGAAAACTTCATCTCATATTCTCTGACGGTCATGTTTCCTTGCTTCAAGCCATGGAACTCCATTGCTTTCTCCTCTTGCACATCCAAAGGGAAATAGTGCTGTCGGAATTCCTTAAGGAAATCTTCCCAAGTGATCTGTCCCTCTCCGAGACCACGCTTCATGGACTGCCACCAAACTCCGGCGTCCTTCTCTAGCAAGATTGTTGCGAGACGTACCTTGCTATCTTCGGGAGTTATCATCACCTCAAACACTATCTCTACTTGACGTATCCAGTCATCAGCAGCTGTGGGATCAGCCTGTCCTTCGAAGGCTGGCGGCTTCATCCTCCTAAATGATTCCACCATCTTCACTGGATCAGTGTTCACTGCAACTCCTGGTGCTCTTTGTGGCGGCGCTTGGTTCCTGCTAGCCTCCACAAATGCTCCAATCATCTAATATACCCGAGTAAATTCTCCCCTTACATCAAGGCCAGTACCGTTGGCTCCACTGCCTTCGGCTTCCGTCTGGTCACTCCGGTTGCTTCTAGTCCTTCCTGCCATCTTAAAGCTAATACAGACACCATCAACCAACAATCGTAATGCAAAACCCCATAACATACTAGCACCAGGCAAACATACTAGTTTCATTCATTTCAAAAAGGTTTAACAAAGATTTGTCAACACATGATCACATCATCATCATCCCATGGGTTCATACTACACCCATCAAAACAATAGAAAGTCATCCTAGCCATTCAAAAAGATCGTCATCTATACATATCAAAAGAGATCCTATAACACTAGAGGAAGTCACTGCTCTCCTACTCCTGGCGAGTCGCCAATCTCGGAGCTATTCCCGGTAGTCATACGGTCCAACAGATCCTGCATGTCGCAGACCTGTGTCCTCAGTGCCAGATACCTGCTCTGTAGTTGACCCAGCCTCTCTTCGTATCGGTGCTTCAACAGTACTACCCTCATCTTCCATTTCCTTTTGGTCCTCTCCAGCTTGGCCACTCTCCTTTCTGTGATTATCAACGCCCGTGCGAGGTTCTCAAAATGATCCTCTAGCTGTCCGTGACTCCATTTATAGGCAGCCAGCTCCTTGGACATCATGGTGATAACTTGTGCTAAGGCTGTGGGCTGTGGGGGTGGAGGTGGAAGTGGGGGTACAGAACCATGTCCATTTGACCATCTGTTCGAGTGTCCATTGTCCAAGCTCGGCATTTGCAAGAGAAAATATGGGAATTAGTACAGATACGGAAAAATTATAAGGCATAAGTTGTAAAAGCAACATTATGAATTATAACCATCAGCTGTCTGACTAAACCCAAACTCTCGCAATGCATCTAAGTTTTAATTTTCCTGCTGTGTTGGACTAATATTTGAAGTCTGCTCTGATACCAACTTCTGTAGTGCCCCGAATCCCCATACCGGGAACCTGAGACCCTACTCCAGGAATCGAACTTCAAAATAGCCAAATCACAGAAGTACAGGAAATTTAAAAATTTTATTCCATATAAATGTTACATTTACAAGGGTTACATTGTCCAAATAAAAATTACAATATTTACAACAATATAACAGTACTTGTATATGTCCCTTGGATCCTTGGACAAACTCGAGCTCCGTGATACCTGTAGAACGGCTCCGGATACCTACAAGGTGGGGAATGTCAGTACTTCGACTAACGCAAAGCTGGTGATAACAGCGATCCTCTAAAATTCAATCACAACCAATAATTTATGCAAAATAGAAAGGTGATGTGTCAAAACAAGGGTTTAGTGGATTTGGGTTCTAGTGCAGTGTTATGATATGACCTTAAGTCTAGATGCAGCAAACTCACACGCCTGGTTCTAATGCAAGCAAGACTTTGAAGCACGAATGCATCCCATACTACATACGCCCCCAAATCTAGCCGTCTTTCTCCATAATATAGAGATTCGAACCCTCGTCATGCACCCTACTCTTGTACACACTCCAGTTCCCAATAGACTATCCGTCGCCCAAGGAGATTGCAGCGGTCTGTCTAATTCTGCCCTGCAGTGCCCAAGTAGTCACTGCCAGTTGGTACCCGCGCGCGGACCTCCTTAGAAACCGCGTTGAACCTGGTCCTTACGACCTTTGGTTCCAAATGTCCACTCATGGACTCTCGCATGCATGTTCACCCCTTGGCTCGGGTTATGAACATATATATACCAAAAACACAAAACACAAACCCGCGCTTTAGGGACGTGAGCACCACGGGAGATCAATTCCTTCGGGCCTCCTGCACCTTACTTTGGCAAAACTTTGGGAATCAACAGATCGAGATACGAGCCGGGGACGCAATCCATTAGCGGTCGAGAACGTATCCCTACGACTGGAAGATACAACACCGACTATGGTTTACTAGGACTAATGCAATTTCCCAACCCCTTAATAAACCATTCTAACCCCTACCTTACTCTAATTATTTCGGGTAAGAATTAACTGCTTCCACACTTGCCTATCAGCATCCGGCCCCTGGCGATACCGGTCCGGTTCGCCACTTTCCCGACTTGGACTCGTCCAGCATAATGGCCTATGTCTGCCGCTACCCCGGCTATAAATATATAATTGCCCCGTGAGCTCCACTCACTGGCATGCTCGGATGTCCTATGCTTGGCAGAAGTCTAATAATATAGGCTTGATAGGTGCAGGGTATCCTTTATCCCAGTGACTAACTCGAGTCACCCATCCCACTCGGGGAGTCAACAACCTCAATACAGAGATCAACCATTCCTAGACATGAGTCATCGACTCAGATCACACACAAGGGAAAAATGCTTTCACAACCCTTAGTCCAAACCCAGACTAAGTGACCTACGGGTTTCTGCCCGAATCTCAAAATGGTCATAACTCTCTCGATACAACTCCGATTGGAGTGTACGCACCCAACCTGGAAAGGTCAGATCCTAGGCTACAACTTCCTAGTTGATCACGATCTTAGATTCAAACATCTAAGTCCTCGAAATAGCTTCTCAAGCTCCAGCCGCGTGCTTCCTGTGCACGGGCTGCACCTTACCAGTAACACAAAATTCTACTCGTTCATCAGAACAACACAAACTCAAATTCTGTAGAAGGGTGTGGGTGTCCTCAACAACTCTCTAGTTGGTCATGAGTCCAAATTATACCATTAAGTCACCCTAGCACACTCATCTATCATCGATACACCAATTCACACAATTGGTCTCTCCAATTCAGAGCACTCAGCTCTACTCTAGTCCTCTGTCCAGTCTTACAAAAATCATAATAATTCAACCGTTTACTGGAATTGCCTCAAATTGGTCTTGTTGGAAATATCTAGGTGTCCACTACAACTCTCTAATGCGTCATGATCTCAAAATGTGCTTCTAACAAGTCTCAAATTTTCTAATCTCTACAGAGTGTCAAAACTGGCTGGAAACAGCACAGTACATAATCAATAAATCATAGTAAATTCCAGACTTGTCCAAATGACATACAATTTATATTGGAAAAACTAGATATCATACCCAACATCATGCAAAAGACATCATGTCAAAATTCCAATTATACAGTGAGTACTGTCTATTGCAAGTTAGCACAGAAACCATCAAGTTCTTTCTTTCAACATCAGCTACTGGTTAAAGCTCGATTTTTATCTTGTCTATAAACTCATCCAAATAATGTACTGATTTTTTCACATAATCTAAATGCATTTAGGAACATTGGGTAAAAATTTCAGATCAATAGAATGCTTAAATAAATCATGAAAATTCCTACAATATCAGCCATCCTGGTTATCTTTTTCTGAGTCTGCCTTACGACACAACTCCATCTCACGATTTTTTTGACATATCAAATGATTATAGAAAAATCTTACATAAATCATGAATGATACTAACACATATATGAACAAATTTTTTTAATTTCATGGTCTAATTAATCATATTTTGCTCTCGGAAAAATCCACAAAATGGTACTCCGAATCAGTTTTTCTAGTTCAATTCTGACTTTAACTTTTAACCTTTAGATGATCAACCCTATACATCCTACCATACATGCATGCAATCAAAATCAATTAAAAGACAAGAAAATCAGGTTTAGAGAAACTTCCCACCCTTGGTTGTAGTAGTGGAAGGATCTTCTTCAAGCTTCCTCTCTTGGAAATCTCCTCTTGATCTTTCTTCTTCACTTCCTTCTTCCTCCTCTCTTCCTTCTCTTGAGGTGTTTTCTTTCTAAAATTTCCAGAGCAAAAGGGAGATAATGAAGTGGGAAATGAAGGGGAATGGGAGGGGTATAAACCGGATTTGACTGGGGGGGGGGGGGGGGGGGGGGGGGGGGGGTAGGGTTAGGATATAGGTGGTTTTGTAGACCAAAACCATGGCTCAAGCCCATTGGTTTTGTGTTTGTTATGTTGGCTGCCCAACATAATCCTTAACGAGTTCCAACGAGTGCGAGACAAGTGGTTTAACGAGCGCATGCAATATATATTCACTGTAGTATCATACCGTGTTATATTTGCATGTGCGTCGTGCCGAAAACTAGCGTTTATACTAGTATCGGTCCTCCTCGTTCTCGTGCATCTTTGGAATGCAACTCTCCCAAGAACCGTCCCGTAGCCCTAACCATCCACCACGATAGCAAAATCGACCCATAATACTACAATCAATTGCATGCATACTGACAATATACATACGCATATACATATATTCAGGTATCGTACAAAACAGAATGTTACAAGCCCCTTCCTTCTCCTTGCAAAAATCCAAGATCCAAGCCTCAACTCTAAGAATATAATGAAGAAAATAAGGTTTATGTTCACAACATGGGGAAGGGCTGTAGCAACAGTTAATATAGGTCGCGATTCAGAATATTAGGGTTTCTACAAGATTTTTATAAAATAGTCCTTAACAAAATAACTTTACATATATAGATCCTTCAAAAATCAATTAGTTAAATCAATTTGAATCAATTAGAGTAAAAAAAAATTATTTCCCCCTAACTTCCCCGATTTGGCTGGTCTCCAAGTGCAGCCCAGAAAACAGATTTTCAAAATTTTGCCCCCAAGTGGCAATTTTACACAAAAGTCCTTCATTTTAAAATATTTGCAGACATGTCATAAATTATTCATAAAAACCTAGAAAATTTAGAATTATTATCTACTATTAAATATTATATTTTACAAATAAATTTTCTGACCTTTTTGTTTCCCAAGAAAATATTCAAATGTGTTTTGCACGAGCAAAAGATAAATTTCAAAAAATGCTTAATAAGTCACAAAAAATCAACACAAATCATTTATTAATTCCTAAAACATATTTAAAATTTATAGGATGTTACACCACAGGTTCGAAAAAGATCTAATAAGTAATGGTTAAAATGACGAGAAATAGAAACTTTTAGGATGGAGTGAATATAGCGGAAGGAGAAGAAGAAATAGGGAGAGAAGGAAATTAGTGTCCAAAGGTAACATGCTCCACCTCAAAACCCACTTAAGAGCATCCACAATGGTTTGCTATTTTCTCATTTTTGCCATTTTTTGGCAAAATGTCATCCACAACGGTTTGCTTTTTTGTCATATTTTGATAAAGTGGGAACAGTAACGTCTCATATTTGAGAAACAATTTGACGATTCTCAAAATATAGGGGACAAAATATGTTGTTCCGTCCCTATAATTTTTTATTTTTTTATTCAATCGGACGATACAAGTTGTATCATCCAAGAATTATTCAGATTTTTTTAAAATCGATCGGACAGTACATGTTGTATCATCCAAAGGAACATTTTTAAAAAAATACATCGGCCAACACATGTTGTCCCGTCCAAAGCAAAACTTTGCTTAGACGGGACATATTATCCCATCCATGCCATTTCCCAACTTTTAAACACTAATTAACACTAATTAATCATTAATTTTCTTTTTTTATATCTAATTAATCACTAATTTATTAATTTAAGAACTAAATTAATCACTAATTTACTAATTTAGCTAATTTAATCACCTTTTAAACATTAAAAAAAATTGATGAGACGGGATATCATGACCCGTCTGCTCAATTTTTTTCTTCAAAGTTTTCCATATTATAGCAAACATGTTAGGATTATGTCTTGTACACTTGTATTTCAAATTAGAAGAAGAAATGATGAAGCACAAAGGTTGAAGCGTCGAAGAAATTAGAAGAGAAAATATTAACATCAGCAGCCAGGAAGTAGGGCGATCGACTGTCCTGGGAGATGGTTGACCACAACCCTGACCGCAGTTGTACAGGGTTTGGCCGAGAGGAGGTCGGTTGACCGTGCGTGGCGGTGTATTCTTTTTGGGCCTCGATTTGTTAGGTCATTTCAGCACAATCTTCAACTCCAAGTCAGATCATACAGGTCCTATTCAGTTACTTCTTCTTCAGGTAATATCGGACGATTGAAAATCAAGATTAACATAGGGTTCTCTCTATTCTTCTTCTATATATTGTTGTAGCCTCCAATATGAGAGGTAGAGTACTTCATTGATAGTTTCTCCATTGCAAAGAGAGGCTTGAGAGAGAGATAGTTCTTAGTGAATGAGTTTAATTCCTTGTATTAAGTGAATCATTAACTCCTTGTAATCTCTTCTAGTTGAATATTATATCTCCCTATATTTTCCTCTAGATTAAGCGAAAGCTAACCAGGATGAATCCTCATTGCGTTTGTGTTGGATTGGTGAATCTATTTGCTTGGGTGTTCATTGACTCGTCTCATCTACTTCGACTTCCTCATTGCTCTAATCAGTTCTGCTGCACCACCACTGGTGTGTTTGTAGATACCAATCCCAGCAAAGTCGTATCAGAGCTTCAGGTTGTCGAGTTTCTTGGTTAAGATAACATGTCACAGTCCTTGGAAGATCAAACAATTCGATGGAAAGATCATCTTCAATCTCTGGAAGGTAGACTTGTATAATTTCATAGTTCAAGAACGTCTTAGCCGTCAAGAAGAATGAAAAGCCATCCGATATAAAGGTGGATGTTTGAATGATATTTGTGAAAAAGCCGTAAGTCTAATCCGACCATTATTGACAGACGAGGTCAAGTACAAGTTTGTTAAAGAAACTGGTGCGGTGAGTTTGTGAGAAAAACTCAAAGCTGACTATTCTGGTTCTTCGTTATTAGATCAGATGCATTGGAAGAAGAATTTATTCCGTTTCTCAATGAAGAAAGGTACCGATCTCCAAGACCACATCACAAAGTTCGTCAAGTATCTATCGGAACTCAAAGCGATCAACGCAGATGTGAGTGAGGAAGATAAAGCTTTCAACTTGATATATTCACTACCAGATTTGTACGAGCATTTCATTAGTACCATGCTACACGGTAAATCTTCCATGGAGAGTATTATAGTGGGTGGTGTAATCAAAGCATAGAAGGAAAATAAACTTAGGAAGGGGGCTCAGAAATCATCGTATACTCCAAGTTTTCTAGCAGTGGAAAGTCCTTCAGGTGGAAGACAAAGTGCTATGTAAAAGGATTCAATCTGTTGCCAATATTGCAAGAAGTCAGGGCATATCAAGAAAGACTATTGAAAATTGCAGAATCAGAAGAGTGCGAAGGATGAAAAATCTACTGCTTATGTGGTTAGTGCTTGTGATTCAAGTGTTTCGTGTCTTCTTATTTTAAATTTTTCAGAAGTGGATTCTCGTTGGTTTCTTGACTCAGGAAATTCTTCTCTTATTTGCTCCGAGAGGGAGTTATTTTCTACTTATAAGTTTACTACGGGGCGTTGCGTGAGAACGAGAACTGGAAAGATTTGTGAAGTAGTGGGTGAGAAGACAGTTGAGTTGAAGATGTCAGGTCTAAACATGTTCACTCTAAGGGAAGTCTTACATATTTCTCTGCTTAAATAGAATATTATTTCCTTGAGAACTCTTGAAGCATGCGGTTGTAGGTACACAGCTTGAGGTGGAGTTCTGTTTGTTTTTCAGGGCCGTCGTAAGGTGATTAGAGGTATGAGAGTGGTTGGGCCTAGCCAACACAATCTCTACAAGCTTTGGAGAATCCGAAATACCTATGCAGGTGTTGTTGCTTCTTGTCCCGTTATTCCCCCAAACTCATCTAGTTTGCTTTAGCTAACATCATCAATTCGAGACCAAGTTATTCGAATATCGTCGAGAGGTGGACAATGCCTTGATGTTGGTGGAGTTCGTGCAGAGGTTGGCAACTCAGTGATAACGCTTACTGAGGTGTGCCCTTGAGAGGATATAATGATCGGTGGGATTGGGTAGAGATTTGTTCTACTAGTAGAAGAAACTATTGTTCGAAGTTTGATTTGCCAGTGGAGTTTAATAAAGTTTGGATATGAGTAATCACATCATGTGACAGCACTTCTATGCAGTCTAATGTGGAGATTGTTAGGATTATGTCTTGTATACTCGTGGTTTGGATTAGAAGAAGAGACGATGAAGCACGGAGGTTGAAGCGTCGAAGAGAGTAGAAGAGAAAACAACAACATCAGCAACCAGAAAGAGGGATGGCTGACCTGTCCTGGGAGACGGTCGACAGCACTCCCGACTGCACACCTGACCGCTTGTACAGGGTTTGGCCGAGAGGAGGTCGGTCGATCGGTCTTGTTAGACGGTCGACCATGCGCGGCGCTGTATTTTTTTGGGCCTCGATTTGCTAGGTCATTTCAGCCCAATTTTCAACTCCAAGTCATATTGTACGGCTCCTATTCAGTTACTTCTTCTTCAGGTTATATCGGACGACTGAGAATCCAGATTAACCTAGGGTTTTCTCTATTCTTCTTCTCTATATTATTGTAGCCTCCATTATGAGATGTAGAGGACTTCATTGATATTTTCTCTATTGCAAAGAGAGGCTTATGAGAGAGATAGTTCTTGGTGAGTGAGTTTAATTCCTTGTATTGAGTGAATCATAAACTCTTTATAATCTCTTCTAGTTGAATATTATATCTCCCTATATTTTTCTCCGGATTAAGCGAAAGCTAACCTGGATAAATTATCGTTGTGTTTGTGTTGGATTGGTGGATCTACTTGCTTGGGTGTTCATTGACTTGTATTATCTACTTCAACATCCTTGTTGTTCTAATCAGTTCCGCTGCGCTACCACCGATGTGTTTGTAGACACCCCATCCAAACAAAACAACCGTTGCAAACAAATTCCAATTTTACTAGTTCTCATTTTGTCATTTTCTCAAATTTGAGAAAAACTATTGTGAATGCTCTAAAAATTTATTTACTTTGTTGTTTAATCATGGCATTCCTTTACTAATACTGTTGCTAGATATGGAATTCTTCATATTATTCTCATAGTTCAATTTCTCTACTATTGTGCCTTTGTGAGTAGTTAATGCTTTGTGGTTGAATCCAAATTTCTGTTTATATAAGTATTTACATATATTCTTCACAATTTTGTGGCACGGGCCTTAATCAAATTAATAGAAAGAAAGAAAAAATAAAGAGATAAATGCATGTTGAATTTGAGTTTTTGTTCCTTAAATTCTATCTTTTGTTCAAAACTACTATTATGGGTAATTTCAAATCGCGGACAGTATATATGCTATTTCCTGCGAAAATTTTCCTTTCGAGTTAGAGATCGCAACGCTGCTTTTTGTTGGTGTTAGAATGGGTTAGAAACTTGTGTTATAACTCCAAAAGCAATGGAGTTTGCTGTGTGAATAAGTGGCCTTTTTCATGTGCGCTACATATGCTTATGAATCAAGAATCACAGAGCTGTTATAAAGGGAAAGGGTGTATGTGACTAGATACCAAGGATGCAGAACCCACTTTTGTTTATTGCTTGTGAACCTCACATAGCCCCGATTTGGTTTCGTCTCATCTTACCATTAATGATTTATTAGACAAATCTATCTCTAGGTAGTAGGGTTCATTAATGCTCGACTCTATTAATGAAACTCCATAGTGCAGTGACTGCAGTCTCTCGCGATCTTAACAATTCCCTAGTTTATGACCGCTCTGCCTCTAATCAGTTTTCCTTTCTTAGAACTTAAGTATCAAGAAAACTTAAGGCGATGGCCATTACTAAAGAAGCCAAAGTGTGCCCCCATGGTGTGTTCTCAAGCGATTGTCTAGAACATTAGTCGGCCATATAATAATAATAATAATAAATCCTTCTTCCTCTCCAAATACTCTACTCTCAGGCTCCCATCCTCGTCCAAATCCGATTTTTTTGCGGTACTAGGCAACTTTTTGAAACAATTTGCGATTTTAGGTCACTTCCCAAACTATTAGCATTTTTGGTTACCCAATGCCACATCAGCAGCGGCCGCTATTGGGAATAGCGGCCTCTTCATAGCGACCAATACATTGGATTCCCATACTTGGCAGATTATAGAGGGTATTGTATAATTACAAACTACTTGGTGTAACTGAGGTCGCTATTGTCAATAGCGGCCTTGTATAACTAAGGTCACTATTCCCAATAGCAACCTCAGGTGAGCCTAAAAGCGATTGAGCCAACCTGAGGTCGCTATTGGGAATAGCGGCCTTGGTTATACAAGGTCGCTATTGACAATAGCGACCTTAGTTACACCAAGTCGTGTCCATTATACAATATCCTCTCTAGTGTGAGAGGTCACTATGAAGAGGCCGCTATTCCCAATAGCGGCCGCTGCTGACGTGGCACTGGGTAGCCAAAAGTGCTAATAGTTTGTGAACTGGCCTAAAATCGCAAATAGTTTCAAAAAGTGGCCCAGTACCGCAAATCTCTCTCCAAATCCCCCCTCTCCACGACCCATCTCACTTTCCCCCTTCTTTAAAGTTGTACATCCTCTCTTCCTCTACATACCCATCTCCATTTTTTAACCCATCTTGGGTTGTCACTTAATCCCTTTTACCCCAAACGCTCCCGTTCTTGTTCTCCTTCACTGGATCTCATTGATCTTATCACTCTAACGCCCTACAACCCTCCACCGCTCCTCCTCCACCGTCGGTTCTTTTGTCAGATCTCCTCGATCTGGTGTTGTGGACTTTGCTCTTTGGGCTACAAGCTTCTCTCCGTTGGGCAGATTCAGTTCTGACTAGTTTGGCTCCCCTTGAGTCGATAAATTTTCTTCGCTTGATTCCTACCCTAATCTTTATAAGAACTCCTTTTGTTCTTGCTTGATTTTTTTATGATTGGTTGTTCTTGTGTGATAATGCCCTTTTCTGTTATGAGCTTTATTTTGTTATAGTTTCCATATATTTCTAGTTCTCTTTTTTGAGTTTATTGTTGCTGGGTGTTTCTCATCTCTTTCTCTTCTGTGACGATTTGATTGATTGTTTTCATTGCCTTGGTTCCTGATCTTTTTCTTCATCTTTTCTGCGGTCTTTCGTGAGGCCTCTTCGATTGCTATAGTGCCTATTTTCTATTGACCCAGTCAACATTTTCTATCCATTTCGTTTCCTGTCTTCTCTTTCTTTTGTTTCCTTCTGTGGGCTGTGGGCCTCAATATGGACTATTCGTCGAAGTGGTGAAGATAAATAAAAAATAAAAAGGTTTCAAATTTACTTTGCATGCACATTTCCCCTTCTTGGCCCAACCTCCAAAAACCTCATTCGATTCCTATAATTGGGGGATGTTCCCGCCCCTCTTTGTCTCTGTCCTCCACCTCTTCATCTTCTTCCCCCAAATCCCGCTCTAAATCGTATTGCTTCGCTGTTTACAATCCGGACACTTCAAATTATTTTGTGTCAACAAGATGAAATGCCTATTTTGTGAAAAGATGGGTCACTCAACATCTCCTTGGCCTTCCTATGGGGACTCCGATTTCTGATCAAGTTCTTTCAGCGTTGGATTTTCCTTCTCCCATAGCTAAACTCTCTGAGATTCACGAAAAAATACCTAAAGGGGTCAAGTTTGCTGACTCCACGCTCTTCTCCCGACACCACCATCATCTGAACTTTTGACTGTACCTACCCCGCTAAGCTTCTCTCTCCACTGCTGGTAGTTTGTTGCGAACTCTCTCAGGAACTTATTTCCGAAATGTTTCAGAACTATATCTTTACTCTTAGGTTCTATTTTCAACTCAACTTTTGACGCATTTTTTTGTAATACTTGCAACATCTCGGCTTGGTCTTGGGCTGTGAATGCTTATCCCGATAGGGACATCGTCATCAAATGTCCCACACAGAAGATTTTACAAACACTGGTTGCTAAAAAATCATTTGCTATCGGCTCAGTTACTCTTTCGATTCGTAAGTGGCCATATTTTGGTTCTACTTTACCTGCTATTCAATCTCAACCTACCAAAGTTTCCATTCTAGGTCTTCCCCCATACCGTGATTCCCCTCGCCTAGTTGTTGAAATGACCAAGTGTATTGGTGATCTCACTTGTACTTCATCTACCACTCTTCTGGCCTTTGGTTGCCATCAAGTTGAAGCAGAATTCTTATGTTCTAACCTTACTGATAGAATCTCTTCTTACACTCTCAGAATAGGAGACTCATCGTTCTCGATTTCGGTTTCCTTTCATGACCCTAATGCCTCGGTTCCTGTCGCTTTACCAGTTACTGCCCCTACTTCTATCACTATGGATACTTCTAATTTGATGGGTTCTTTTACTGAAGGCACCTCATCTATGCCCCACCCCCGCTTCTGCCAAACCCACCTCTTATCCCAAATGCAGTTATAAAGGCAGAGCTCGTGGGCATTTCAACTACCCTTCTTCTAATCGTGGGGGTAGTAATTCTGCAGTGGTTTCCCGATCTTCGATAAAGCCTCCTAACTTGCTCAGGATTAACTTGTCTTTCTCCACCCAAGATTCACCTAAACCTACTCCCCTAATATCTTTGATCCCTATTGTTGCCTCTACTCTTCCCACTTCTGTGCCTATGATGAATTCCCTTGCTCCTATTCCTACTACTCAATCCTTGCTGTTGCAAACCTATTCTGCCCCTGAATCCATCACTACCTCTTTCGGGGTCGTCACCGATACTTGGCCTGCCTGGAACGTTAACCCCCACTACAAATCCGCAGTGCAAGCATCATTTTCTTCCCAGTTAACTAATTTTTCCTTCCTTCTAAGAGAATTTCTGATAAAGAAATCAGTTTCTACTGCTTTGATGAAATCTGTCACCCTGCTTACTGAAGAGGAAAATGAACTTTCTGATCCTAGTCCCTCGTGCAAGGTAATTTTATTTTCCAATTCCTTTGATTTTCCTTTTTTTTAAAAATTTTATGATCAAAGATATTTCGGTTTTCTCTTTATCTCTTTTTAGTAATCATAGATCTTTATTACAACACTGTAGTTCTTATTGCTTTCATTTTAGATTTTTAATGCGGGCTCCTACCCTACTTTTTTGGCTTGTATATCCTTAGGATGTGCTAAAGTACAGTTTTTTTCTCTTACCGTGGAGACTTCTTCTTTCCCAACTTCATTCGATTTGGTCGATAGATTAAATGATTCTGGTTATTCCAACAAAATGTCTATCTCAATGAATTGCCCGATAGATGGCCTCTTTCTTTTGCCTCCCTTTTTTTCTTCTTCTTCTCTTCCTTATAATCCTCCACCAGATCAACATTCATTCTCTAAATGTAAATACTCCAAAAAGAATTATAAATCCTCTCTCATCCGGTCGAGTGCTCGTATTCATGCCAAAAAGACGTCCATTTATCTTCCAACTCCAAAGCCACTTTTGTAACACACCGAATTCCAAACATAGGTAATTTGTAGCACAAACATGATCTTTACTTCAATTTCGTACAAAAATATAAGGAATTTAAAACTTTTCATTACAATGTTATTCTTTACGCAGCCAAAAATTACAAAAAAGAAATACAATTTATAACTTCAATCCTGTAGCATCCATCGACCTCAAACTCATGCCCCCGTCGGTCGCTAATCTGTGTACTGCAACTTGAGAACTGCGGGCACGCCAGTTAAATGCAACTGACGCAATGTTATAATACAATAATTTCTCAATTTAACAACCACAAACTTGAATACAAAATGAAAAGTGACTATCTTAATTATGTCAGTGTATGATATGAACCTAATTGTCATGCCCCGCTTCCCAAAAATATGGAATACGAGCACGTGACGAAGTCCAGCGGATGATTTTAACATCATCCATAAGCTGTAGGATCGACTCAGCATCACAACAAGAATATAACAACATATATATACAACCAAGCATGCATGAATAATTCATTAAGCAACAGGAAACAATTTAAACATTAATAATATCCAAAATGTTTTCAATGTCTGGAACAAAAGTAAACTCGGGAACGTAAGCCCGTTACAAGTCTTATACGGTAGGAGAAATAAATACCTTAAGAAAAGCAATTATTTAAACAAGTCCTTGCTCCAAGCAAAAGCTAAAATGTCTGCTCGCCAGTTCCAGCAGGTAGCTCGTCTCTAAAGTCTGCTTAACAAATATAAAAGGGAAAACATAGGGAAAAACAAGAGAAAATGCCCTGAGTGCAAGCTAGGGCCACAAATAGTGAAAACAAGTACAAGTATGGGGAACAGGAATTGGAATCAAGAATGTAACAGAGTTATAACAAGTAGTGGAAAAACCAAGAACTAGCTGACAAGAGGGACATCCTAGTAAACAGGCTAGTTAACAACTGCTAATGGTAAAACATGTGACAGGTGAACCTGTAGGGGTATCTAACATCGAGTGACAAGTCTCAAGTCTAGTATCATATAATAAGTGTCAAGTCTAGTGTCAAGTTGTCAGGTCTCAAGTATCAAGTTGTTGAGTATCAGGTAACAAGTATCAAGTTCAAGTTTCATGCTTCAAGTCTCATGTATCATGTTTCATGTATCATATCATCAAGTATCAAGTAACAGGTGTCATGTTCAAGTTTCATGTTCAAGTCTTGTAGTTATTACTATCTAGGTAGCACTTCTTGCATCCATATTTTTACTACATAGTTGCTACAGTCAAATCAATTTTGTTTAGGCCTAGTAATGGAGTCTATAGGGCGGTGTACTCAGGTATCAAGTATCAAGCAGGCACGGTTCATGAATACGAAAATAAATAACAGGTTCACGACGCAAGTTCGTGAATACTAACAGGTTCAAGACCCACACAGTGAGTTCATGAATACAACAGGTTCATGAGCCAAGTATCTGACTCCATGAATACATCAAGTGCAACAGGTTCATGAATTGAGTACTGGAAAACACGGGCCCCCTTCCGAGTACACTTACCTATATTGTCCACCACTATGGTCTTTCCCTTAAACCCCGGCTTGTTACTTTTATTAATTCTTATCAAGCAAGCATACATGTGTGCGAAACAAGTCAAGAAATTAGGGTCATGTACATGGAATAAGCTTAGGGTAATTATATGGCATAATCGATGGTCGACATGAATAAATTTCCCAGCTAAAATGTTCAGGCAGAATTTATGTATTTGTATTTATGCATATGAAATAGTATTGAAATAATGTAAATTAATTCTGGGAAAAATTGGGGATGTCCTATAGGGTGTCTAGCAACTACATATAAAATTTCATGTCCAACGCTTGCTGTTTACATAGCTAAATTAATTCGCAAAGTAAAGGTGTACAGCAGTTTTTGCGAATCTGTGCCTACCGACACAGCTGCAGTAAATCTGTAATAACTCCTAGACCGTAACTCCAAATTCGAAATTTCGGAGTCTAACGACATCTAGACATCCAGGGCTACATCTTCTATTTAGGTCTCGGGTTCAGATTCTAATGTTAAATAGGTCGAAACAGCAAAAGAAGATTCAGGACAGCAACATGTGGGAATAACTTACTAGTATAGGTTTCATGGAAATTTGTTATTAGGCGTCTAAATTATTGTGTGATATAAATACATGATATTGGTGGTCCAAACAGCAAGTAATCATTATTTTCTAAGTCATATGGTTGTAAGTTCATCAAATACACAATATACCGTGTGTCTACAAATTTAGGTCTCCTTAATCTCATGTGTTCATGCGTTCAAGGGGTAAAAGAGTCCAAGTAATTATAATTTAATACAATGAAATTTTTGTGACTCTTAGAATTATAAAGTTTTGGAGGTTTGATATTGATCAACAACGATAGTCAAGGAGGAGTCACAAATCTAACTATTTGTAGTATTTTTCAAGGGATGCTTGTACTAGAACAATTAAAATTGTACAAGAGATATTTGCCTTAATTTGCCGACGATTAGACCCACTTGTGGAAGGAAATTGGATCAAAAAATCCCGGAAGAAGTCTCCTAAAAGCACGTGCGAAGATCCAATAGAAGAGCCAAAAATCCGCACACCAGATCGCCAAACAGCAAACAGCGCCTCAGGATTCGCTGCGCACCGAACACGGGACAGCTTTCCCGTCCAATGGAATTCTTCTAAAGCAGCAGATCGTCCAGAACAGCGAACAGCGAGTGGGGGATTCGCTGTGGCAAAACAGCGAACAGCAATCAGGGGGTACGGATCTTGGCGCGATCCGATGGCCGAGATCAAATCCCGCCAATCTGCTGCCTTCTTCTTCTTCGTTCTCTTCTTTCGATCAGCATATAGCGAGGGAGAGGGAAGGCGGGGGTTCTTCGACGGTGGCTTTGTGATTTTGGTGACACGACGACGTGGCTGCGACGGCCACGGAGAGGCGGCGACGAACTTGGAGGGCGACACGCTCTGTTTGGGTTCAAAGAATAGGGGAGGAGTTAGGGGAGTGGTTCGGTGGTGTTAGCGGCGTGGACGGAGGTCAAGGAGGATGAGGGGGAGATGGGGTGATGGAGGGTGGAGGTCACAGGCGGAGAAAATGGGTTGGGTTCGAGAGTTTGGGGATGGCGAATGGTGGATGATGGGTTCGGGTGTTTGGGTTCGATGGATGGGGAGATGGCGGAGGCGACGGTGATGGAGGTTGTGGTGGTGCTGTGGGGTCGACGAGGTGAAGGTCGATGGTGGGAGAGACGATCGGAAGGCGATCAGAGTGGGTTTGGTTGGCGCTATGCGAAATCGAAGGAGAAGGAAACGGAACGAAGAAGAGTAGCGGCGGGTGGTTAATTAAGGGTTAAACAGTATTAGGGTTGGGATTAGGGTTAGGGTTAGGGTAGGGTTTGTATAGTAGGGTTTTCGGGTTTGTGGGTTTTGCGTATCCGTTTCAAATAGGGTCCAACAGGAGAAATGGTCAAAATGCACTAAAATGGGGATTAAAGAGATAAATGAGAAGAATTGGTCAATTCTTCATAAGGAACGACACAAATAGCACACAAATGAATTCGATAAAAGGACTAGAAATTGAGTCGAAAACAAATTGATGGTTTTATTCGAACGAAAACAAAATACTGGATCTCAAATAGATAAAAGAGTACAGTTGAGCAAAATACAGTATAAAAATACAAATACGGGAAACAGGAGTTACAAATCCTACCCACCTTACACAAAAATTTCGTCTTCGAAATTTGCTTAGGCGGTACATAGGACAGGGTAAAAGCAATTTAGGGGAGGGTAACAAACAAGGGATCCAAAGAAAGTCAACTTGGTGGTAAAACAAAAATAAGAAGGGAGTGGATAACAACGATGTCAAATGGAATACATGAAAGAGAATAGACGGTATCAAAAGGAAAGAATAACACGAGATAATAAAGCAAGATAAGAAGTCGGCAGAACTGAAATTAGAGAGGGAAAGGACCGGGAAGAATCAAACCATTCAGTGAATCAACGGATGGGGATGAATACAAGGAACATAGAGGGAAGCAACAATACAAGGGACTAGTCGCAACAAGGGGATCCCGGAACCTGCGGGTTATGGGCCCACCACGCTTCCGCTGCGCCACTCTGATGGTGACATCCCAAGCTCCAGATATGTCGTTGTAGACCACGTGATACCAATCGACGATTCGAGCAGGAAGAAAAGAAGAAGACACCAAATAGTATGCATTAAGTTAATACTAAAATACTGATAAATACAATGAAATGCATGGGTTCACAAAATAAATGAGACTGAATTTGAACTGAGCTAAAATATAATAAGAAGCAAAATAGTATTATATATTAATTAATTAAATTAAATAGAATACATAAAATTTGTACTCCAATAATAATAAAATATAGATCACGAGCTATAAACTTTCAAAAATTAATAAACAATAATTTAAAGATAATAATAATAATAACCATAATAATAATAGTAATAATAACAAAAAAAAACATAATAATAATAATAATAAAAACAATAATAGTATTTGGGTTTAATCACATTATAAATAATCAAATAATGAAATTGGACTTGGCATAAGTAATTAGTCAAATAAGAAAATCAGGTTAAACGATAGAATATAATAGGATTTGTATTTTAATATAAAAATAATTGAAAAATAGCTAAAAATTAAATTATTGATTAGAATAGACTTTAATAAGAGATCCAACAATAAATTTTAACAAAAGAGAATTTAAAAGCAGAAAATGATTATAACAAATCGAAATACCAAAAATACACAGAAAATACGTATTGGCGGGAACGGGGGTTACACTTAATGTACTCCTTATTATAGGGTTCAATCCCTCGTTATGAAATCCTACTACGGTGACAAAAATAAGGTTTATACGTCCCAGGAGTATTGGTTCCAGTCCTGGAGTACACCGCCCGACTATACATAATCCTCATCGTACAGAATCCTCATCTTGTAAACATCTCGTAAGCGCCGCTCTAGCCAGGAAATATCCATCTACCTTCCGCCCGACTATTTATAATCTCGGAGTACACCGCTCGATCATTCATAGTCCCAGAAATAATTATGACTCGTCTCAGTCCGTAGCAATTACAGTCCCGAACTCAGGCCCATACTGGCCATTTCACAAAATTTATCATAATTTGCAATTTGAGAACTGCGGGCACGTTAGTTAAATGCAACTGACGCAATATTATAATACAACGATTTCTCAATTTAACAATCACAAACTTGAATCCAAAATGAAAAGTGACTATCTTAATTATGTCAGTGTATAATATGAACCTAATGCCTAATGCAGACACTCATACTTACGATGCAACTTTAATGCACACTTGTTCGGATTCTATGCATCCCATACTACATAGGTCCGAGGGCAAGCCCTTAATGTAGTCCTCATTATAGGGTTCAATCCCTCGTTATGAAATCCTACTATGGTGACAAAAATAAGGTTTAGACGTCCTACGAGTATTGGTTCTAGTCCCGGAGTACACTGCCCGACTATACAGAATCCTCATCGTGCAAATATCTCGCAAGCGCCGCTCTAGCCCGAAAATATCCATCTACCTTCCGCCCGACTATTTATAATCTTGGAGTACACCGCTCGATCATTCATAGTCCCAGAAATAATTATGACTTCGTCTCACTCCACAGCAATTACAGTTTCGGAGTACACCGCCCGACCGAATCTATAGTCCCAGAATACACCGCCCAACTATATAGAGTCGCCTCGCTCACATTTGCCCAGGCTTTATCATATCTCATTTTCTAATACATGTCCTTAATCCAATTATAGTTTTCATGGTCTAGAGATAGCTTACCCTGCCAGACTTAAACTAACTCACCGAGAACTCAGGCCCATACTGGCCATTTCTCAAAATTTATCATAATTTGCCTGTCACTGCGTGTCTCGCTCAGCTTCTAGAATCCACACATTTCAAACTTAGAGATCTTCCAGGTTATTCTTAACCTCTTTTATAAATATTTCTCATTCATTCATTCATAAGTCATTTTATCCTCTTATTCATTTCCTTCAATTAATCAATCTCAAATAACTAGATCAATTTTTACACGTTATAATAAAAATTTCAATAAGATTTCACATTGGCAAAACTTTACCAAAATAGCAAAAGTCTAATTTTTCTCCCAAACCCATACTTGGGTTAATTCATAATCCATCTTCGAAATAATTTACAATGTAATTTTTTTACTACAAATGAATTTCTAAATTTTTATATAATTATCCCAAAGTACTCCACATTTCGCTTGCCTTAAAACGAAACAATTATTGGAATGAATTCAAATCAATCAATTAAAACATACCTTCTAATTTTGAAATATAATTTTAACCACAAAATAAATCTTAAATTTATAAATAATCATTTCCAAATATTCCATTAATACACTAGATTAATTTAAACCTTTTCTCAAATTAAAATATATGTAAATGGATTTAAAATAATAATAATCAAAACAAATACCCTCCTCCGTGTTTGAACCAGAGCACAACCTGCGCCATAAATCGCACCCAACAACCAGATTTCCAACTCACTGCTCATATAGAACTCTTCACAACAATTATCTATATGTTTCTGTCCACTATTTAGAAATTTATAAGAGTTTCAAAAAAGAAAAAGAACCCCCAAGGACTCGAACCCACGACCTGGATCCTGTACACAGAGCCTAAACAGAGCACACTAACCAGATTCCCAATTCTATGATTCTGTCAACATGCTTTCTAACATAAACAACTATCACTCTGAATAGGTTTAAAAACAAAATAGAAATCAAAATTTGCACTCAGGTAGAATCGAACACGAGACCACCCAAGGGCCCAACATTACACTCTCAAACCAGGCTCTCAAGCCTCTGTTTGTGTAAAAATCTTCTCATAAATTTGAAAATAATTTATTGCTCCGTAACACGTTTTCCTCATTTTAACACTCGAAATGCAACACCAATTTTTAACTCGTAAAATTAGAGTTCTATATTTCAATATTCATAATATGGAAATTCAATATTCATAATATCCACAATTACATCTACCTAAATTAAACATCCACATAAGACATCAACATAATCTATTCATACTAATACGAGCAAAACATTTCTACAATTACATCTCCTACAATTTTCCAAGATAATGTGTTCATTTATACTTAAAAAATTTGGCTAGCAAAATAGAGCATTCTCACACTAACAATCAAAATTTTAGAATTTTAACACATGATATCGGATTTTTCTTTTCTTTTTATTATAATCTCATTAAACCAAATCAACCGGCATGCATTCGATTCTAAAATTAATTTACAACCTAAAAGAGTTTCAAGCTACACATAACATGATTTATATATATATACCACAGCACAATCATACTCAAGAAAATTTTAAAAATAAAGGAAACACCCACCTCTTTGATGTGTTCCTACAATTGAACTCCTAGCAACAAAACTCCAAGCTTCCTCCCTTCCAAAAGCACTCTAAAATTTGCGATTCTCTCCCGTAGAAGAAATTGGCTAGGATTTCTCTTCCCTTCTTCTATATTTTTTTATTTTCAAATGAGAGAGGAGAATGGAGGGGATTTTATTTACAAAAATAAATAACTACCAATGACTAAATAAATAACCCCCCATTACTCCACCACTTTGACAAAGTCAAAAATTTACTCATTCCTTAGTTTTGGCCGGCCAACAAGTGTGGGAAATGCACGGGTTTCAAATGGTTTACAAGCACATAAACTACACATTAAAGTTTGATGAATTTACTTAATATAATTCCATACATTAACCAATCTAATGTGAATTTAAATTAAGCTAGTTTCATTAAAATTAGACTATTCATTTATACATTGTAAATAGAAGAAAAATATTTACATAACTTTAAAAGATTTTACAATTAACACGTGCACTAAAAACACGTGTAAAGCACGTATGAACAAAACATTTAAAATTATTATTTTTGCGGAAAAAAATATATGTGAGTTGGCTCAAAATAGGAGAAAATGAATTCAATTTACAAAAAAAATTTTGAGCAAGTTAAAATAAAAATTGAAACACGTAGAAAATATGTAGAAAATTTTATAATGTTACGGATATTACACGTAACATTACAAAATACATGTGCATAACACATGTGGGGCAAAATTGTAGTAACTCAATTTGGTGGGGTGTTGAAACTTTAGCGCTCAAATTAGGAAGGTTCCGTTGGTCCTTAACCACATTGAACCTCTGGGTTCTGTCTATGAAATTCAATTTGTAACCTTTCTAAGAAGGATATACTAGACCTGGCTTCTAGAATGGGCTTTTTCTTTGATCCTTCTAGCAATGATATCTATGAATCCATTCATAATTCTAAATTTTCTAGAGCTGGTGTGAACAACCCTCATTATGATTAACATGTCTTGGAATATCCGTGGTCATGGTAGCTCCCACAAACAAGAAGCTATCTTTCACCTTATTTCCTCTATTCACTGTGATCTCATTTCCATCCAAGAATCAAAACTTGATTCAATTCTCCCCACTATTACCCGTGATCTGGGAGGCAATATGATTACTCGTTGGATTAATCTTGACGCTATCCATGCATGTGGAGGGATCCTACTTGGTTAAAAAGCTTCTTCTTTTAATTTAATTCCAGTTCATCACCTTCAATTCTTTCTAGTTGTTTGCCTTGACTGGCTTGAATTTAATCGCATTCTAACTGTGGTATCTATTTATGGTTCGTCCACCTCTGATCGCCATCTGGAATTCTGGAACGAATTTTATTCTTTTGCCGGTTGTCACGCCCCGCTTCCCAAAATACGAAAATATAGGCACGCAACTAAGACACAACGAATGATTTGCATCATTCATAAACTATACAATTAACTCATCAAGTATAAATCACATCCAAGCAGGCAATAAATAATTACATGAACAAGAAACATAATGAATAATCCTCAACTATAACCATCATTTGGAAAAACATAATCTTCGGGTCAAACACACGGATATACAATGTAAAAAATGACAATAGTAACTGGGAATAAAACATAATCGAGATAAGCTAATACAAGCTAGAAATCCGGCTCTGTCATCTAGAAGATTTGATCGCCAAGTCCTTCTATTGGTTCCTCTTCGTTAGTTACCTGCAAGCTAACGAAGAGCAAGCTACGGATGACAAGTAGTAACAAGCAAAATAGAAATAAGGAACAAGGTATAACAAAGAAGAAAACAATAACTAGCAATGCAATTATTGAAACAACACGATTGGGTATAAAGCAAGTGTCAAATCTCAAAGATAGTCAATTGGAACAAGGAGTCACGAATTCGGAAACATGTCATGTAAACGGGAAATATGCAAACTTGTAAACGAGAATTATGTAAACTTATAAATGGGAAATATGTAAACTTGTAAACGGAAAATATGTAACGTGTAAACAAGAATCATGCAAACTTGTAAACAGGAACATGCACGTGCTCAGTGTTAATCTTAAGTGTTTCGGTCTTTTATTAACCATATTTAATGCACCCAATACTACGTTGCATACCACAGGTTCAGGTGCATACAATCATGAGAACGTTTAGACTCTAGTGGTGAATTTTATAAGATTATGTACTCGGGTCTTCCGGTGACAATAATAAGAATCATATCATGTAACAGGAACATGTAAACTTGTAAACCAAAACATGTAAACGTGTAAACAGGAAACATGTAAACTCGTAAACATGAGTCACTATTATGGAAAACACGGACCCCCTTCTGAGTACACTCTCCTATATCTTTAACTACTAGGTCTTACCCTTTATTACTCCGACTTGTTATTCTTTTATAATAATTACTCATGAACATGCAACCAATGAAAACATATATCAGAACATGATCAATGAGGTATCACGGGCCATGCAATGCATGGTATAAAGTTCAATTCATTACATGCAAAATTAAACATATTTACAATTAAAAACATGAATATACAATTCTGGATAGCAATACATTGCTGTAAAAAAACTTGCTTTTCCACTGCTACGGGATAGAGAATTAGATTCCGTGAGGGGTTCCAAAAAGTAGACTCTTTTCCGGTTCCAACGCATATTCACACGACACCTTATAATCATGATAACCATGCTTACCAGTCAGTTCTTTATGGGTCTACTGTTCAGGCAGCAACTCACTGGCAAGTTCTTATATATATAATTCGATTGAAATTTTAATAAAAATTCTTACAAAAATAATAATCTAGCTCTTAACATCGTTCAGTAACATTCTGGTTAATCTTAGAGCTTAATTCTTAAGTTAACCTACTGTTTCAACTAATTAACATGACGATGTATTTTCAAACATGTAGCGTCCCGAATTTCCAATAAATAAAATTAGAAATAAGTGGCATCATTTTCAGAATCGACTTCAATGTAATCTAAACACAGTATCAAATACAGGGAAAAATTTAAAACCTTTTATTACATCAGTTCTTTCGTACATTTGCATAGCGGAAAATTAATTACATTTATTACAACACATCCGAACACTTAAACTTTAATCATCTCAAATCCAAGCTTCTACTTTACTTGGTCAACTCACTTGCAAATCTTGCAAAATAACTGAAGAGTCTGGGCGTCAGTTGAAGGCAACTGACACAATACTATAGTAATAGCAACCTTCCAAAGTCTCATAATCACAAACTCGCCACATAACATGAAATAAAATAACAATGAAAGATTCAGTAAATAACAAGTGAAACTATACTAAGTAAGTGTGTGTCAAAAAAACAAAAGAAACAAAAGAGAAATGCATTAAAACAATGTTAAAAAAAACACAGTGCATAAAATAATTTCTAATGCATACTTGTCGGATTTTATGCATCCCATTCTACATAGGACCGGTGTAAGCCATTATCGTTCTCTACTTTATAGGGTTCAATCCCTCATTATGCAACCTACTACTATGAATACTACGAGATTCAGACATTCTGCGCGTACCTAGCCCATGCCCCGATAATTTCAGAGGTCAGTCTCTATCCAAAGATTATTTTGGAGACTATTTCACTAACACCTAGCAATTTTCGAGAATACCCCACACCGCAAGCAAAGGCGCCTCACCACATGCAGACGTCCAATGAGCGTCGCCTCGATTCCCAATAATTCTGGAGATCAGTCCCACACTGCAGGTAATTCTGGAGACTATTTCACTCACACCTCGATAATTATGGGGACTGTCTCACACCGCAGATCATCCTAATGCCCTCATACTCATGTTTGCTCCCATTTCATCATATCACCGTCTAGTGCCTGTCCTTATGCATACATATAAATAACCCGAGCCACCTAAATCTAGCTCTACCCTACCAGACTTAAACCCACAAAACTAGGAACTCTAACCCTTCCTGGCCAAGTCCCACAATCAATTAATTTACTACCGGTAATTCTAGGTCCTGCTCAACTTCTAGTGCTCAAAACAAAAAAATTCTCAACCAACTTTCTAGGGTCCACAACATAACCCCAAATCTCAAATCAAACCCAACTTGGTTCAATAATACAAAATATTCTTTCCTATACAGAAACAAATTCAACTTACAAAAGTTCTTTAAACTCACCCTTTTGAATCTCACTTCCCATTCATTCAAAAAGTTTAATTAATTTAACTACAAATTCACTCAATCTCAAATGAAATGAATCTCTTAAATATGTGGGATCTCATCCCAAAAATCTGAAATTTACCCTCTTCAAAAACTGAGAATAACTCATAAAATTTCGAAATAATTATCCTTCAAAACTGAAGCACAAAACCCTTAAAAACTGAAGCACAAAACCCTTAAAAACTGAGAATTTTTTCTACAAAAATATAGATTTATTTTCCCCAAACCATTACCTGAATATATCAAAAATTGAAACTAGAATTTGACCAAAATATGAAATTTACATGATTTCGTTCTTAAAAACAGTACACTCTATAATCAATATTAAATTCTGCAAAAATCAATTTAAATCTAGCACATAACAAGGAACTCATCATAAAAATTTCGACTCAAATAAATTAATTTAAAGGGTTCATATTCAACAAATTCTGAAAACTATCTTTTATCCAAAATCTGAAAGTTACATGATTTCGTTCTTCAAAACAGTACACTCTATAATCAATATTAAATTCTCAAAAAAATCAATTTAAATCCAACACATAACAAGGAATTCACCATAAAAATTTGGACTCAAATAAATTAATTTAAAGGGGTTATATTCAATAAATTCTGAAAACTATCTGTTATCTAAAAATCTGAAAGTTGTATCTTCTTCTCCTTAAGAGCAGTCCATTCAAAAATGAATATAAAAATCTGGAAAATTGAGTTTATATTTTCTTCATAACCATAGATCATGTCACAAAATTTCTAATCAAATCACACAAAATTTGAAGCCCTAATCATAAATAAACTGAAACTATATTTTTGTAAAAATATGAAATTTAACACTTTCGAAACTCAACCAAAACTCCATCGAATCTCACATAAATATCAGATTGAATACATACATATGCACTTCTATATGTATACTAGTGTTTCCCCGCCATAACACACCAGCCCCACACACAAAACTCCTCGAAATCCACACCCAAAAACTTTAAAACAGCAACCTTGCTGTTGTCTGCCTTGCGGGTTGAATAGTAACCCTCAGAAAACTGTTCACCCAAGGCCCAAAACACCCAAAATTGACCCTAGGTCTAGGTCTTTAACCCCGAAACCCTAACCCTAGGTTCTTCACACATTCTTGCATAATTTCCTTGATTATTTTGACATGTATTTGCATATAAAAACTCAAAATTTTAATTCATCATAATTTTATCTCAAAACACCGAATAACCCACAATATTTTTATCTTTTAATGAATCATGTATAGGTTCTTTAATCATGCACATAGATCTACACAACCACAATTACATATAGGTTTATTAGATCTAATTCTACAAACAAAATTGGATTTCTCATGCATAAAATTTTTCACTATTCAAAAGCAACTTAATTTAGATCAACATGAATATTTAGATCGTATGTCAACTCTAATCATCCACAATAATACATGAGTTTCAATAAAATTTCCACAAATAAACATGATCTTTCATACATCAAATACTCATCATTCAAGGGGAATCAAAATAAGAGTATCATGCCATCAAGATTAAATTTGTATTATGTAAATAGACAAATTTTTATATAACAATTCATCTTTACAACATCTCATCAACAAAACATCATATTCATGTCAATAATGATAATCTCACAAAATCTAAACCCTAGCATGATTATAAATTATTTATGAGAAATAGAAAAAAAATATATCAAGAGAGTCGAAAGATTACCCACCTCAATGAAGACCAAATGAAAGATAATAACAATAAGAAAATAGACTCCTCATTCTCCTTGCGAAATTGAGATATCCAAAGCTCCAAACTCCCAGAAGTGATTAAAGTGGAAAGAATTTTGTTCATAGTAGTGGGGGGCAGTTATTGCTGTAGATTATAGGTTGGGCTAATTATTTGGGATTTCACGAAGATTTTACAAAAAAATCTCTCAAGACAATTATATTTTTGCATGACTAGGTCTTTCCAAATCAATTTGTTAGGTTAAATCAAATCAATTAGAGTAAAAATATAACTCCCCTAACTCCTCCAACCTGGCCGACCTTCACTGTTGAATTTTCAAAAATTTGCTTATGAGTGGCAATTTTGCAAAAAGCCCTTCACTTTGAAATATTTGCAAATATGGCATAAATTATTCATAAAAACCCAGAAAATTTAGAATTACTATCTAATAATAAGGATAAGATTTTCCAAATAAAATTTCTGACCAAGAAAAATATTTGCAATAAAGTCCCCAACAATCCCAAAATTACACAAGTTTATATATACTCAAAAAAATAAAATCAAATCAAATTAGAGAGATAAAATCTCTCCCCCCAAACTCTCTCCTATCAAAACCGGACTACCAAAATAGCCCAACCAAAATTTGAATTCGAATTTACATCCAAACGACATTTTGCGCAAAAACCTTTTTCTTTCAAAGTATTTACAAAAATAGTTTCTTTATTCGGAAAAATCCCAAAATTTAGTTAGTAATCGATTATAAATAGGAGAATTTATTTAGAAATTCAAAAGTGGGAATTTGCAATTCAAAAATATTTGCATGTGTTTTGCACGTGTAAAATGTCAATTTTTCAAAAATTCAAAATAATTAAATAAATTGATTTAAAAATTATTTATTAATTCAAAATATTGTATTAAAAATTACGGGGCGTTACAAAATAGCATTATGGAATTAAGACGTTATAGTACGAAAACTCGATTATCTTGCAATCTGTAAGTCAGATTGCAGAACCGTTAGATGATCTGGATTAAAGACACAGAGGGATATAACTTTCATATGAAGGGTTCTAAATTATACTACACGGGTCTAGGTTGAAATCCCAGTTCAAGTTCGAGTGTACAGTAGGGTAGAAATATAATACTTACAATTTGTAATGATTGTGATTCATAAAAATGTAGTCTTATAATCAGAATTGAACATGCATTCATATTCATAATTAGGATAGATTCCTATTGTTAACATGACAGAAATTGTTATTTCTACGGTATTAAATATAATATTAATATTTACACGCCGTATAGCAAAACAATTGAAATGAAGTGGACATGTAAGCTGTGTTTATATGCATCTACTCGTATAACACGTGTTTGTGCAATGCATGCAAAAACAAGAGATTCTCATGATATTTTTACGAGTATGAATTGATGGGTATCAAGTAGGATGACATATACGAACGAATCAATTTCAATCGACATATGAAGGTGTTATTGCTGATTTTGGTGTGGGAGTAAACAGATGAATTTGTGGATTCTTTTGGAAACAAATAAGGCAAACCTGTTGACTTTTTGCTGGCATTTGACTGCTTCTCACTGCTACCGTTAACCTGCAAAAAGTTCGATACACCGGGATGGATCCCGGCGACGAACCCTCCGACGCTTAAGTCAGTAATCAGGTTGATTATGAAAGAGCAATTTTGTGGAAAAATACTGATTATCTTGTTATGGTGGTGGGAGAGGGGTATTTATAGTTGCCTTAAGAGACAGTTTAGAGATAATCATATATCTCTATGTCCCGGTGTTGTTGGATAAGATGTAGAGTTTAAACTCGTTTCATGATAAGAGAGTCGGTTTAAACTACCTCTTAAAGATAATCATGAATTTGAATTGCTCTTTAAATATCTGGGCTGGTTTGTAGCGGGTTGCTACCCATACCCAATAGGACAGATCCTTTTTCGGGTTACTAGGGCTTTGGAGAAAGACCTAGTTTCCATTTTGGACCTGTTTGTGGTGGAAATTACTGTCTTACCCTTGAGAGCTTTAAGATTTGTGTCCGGTTCGAATGGTCTCAATTTAATCCCATTTTTAGCCATATCTCGAGCCTCCCACTCCTGAAGACTGTGTTTAATAGCCTTTGGGGAGTAGTTTTCTTGTTTAAATGGCATATGAGATTTTATCAGTGTTCTTAGGAGCTTTAGAATCCCCCATGGGGCTTAACAGCACTTAATTACGCTTGCACTGTACTTATGTGTTTGTGGGATCTTCTAGATCTTCCAATGATTTTTTTTCAATTTTTTAATCATTTTTTGAATTATTTATTTAATTTTGCGAATTAACAATGTATTTAAAAAAAATCAATTAATCATCCTAATTAATAATTATTTTTTCAGGAGGTCAAAAATATTTTTCCGAATTTATAATTATTTTTTAGAATTTTTAATTAATTTTTTTAATTTTTAATTATTTTTCACAATTTTTAAATAATTAATTCCATTTAATAATTAAATAAAAGAATTAATGAATTAATTATCGACGTGGCGCAATCTGGAGCATTGATCGCGCCTTAGCACGCTTTTCCGAGTGATAAGTCAGCTGATCAGATGATCATCGACGTGGAGCGATATGGAGCGTCTGATCCCCATCGAGCGCGTATTGGGAGGCGAGGCTCTTTCCCAATTCGACGCTCGGTGCCACATTTGCTCGGATTTTGGTTCCGAGTGATGTGGCGCGATCTGGATCGAGCAAGTATCGGGAGGCAAGGATTTTCCCCCACTTTCACACTCGGTGCAACGTTTGCTTGGATTTTGGTTCCGAGCGACATGGCGCAATCTGAAGCGTCTGATCTGGATCGAGCATGTATCGAGAGGCGATGATTTTTTCCCACTTTCACGTTCGGTGTCACGTTTGCTCGGATTTTGGTTCCGAGCGACATGGCACAATTTGAAGCATTTGATCTGGATCAGGCGCGCATCTCGAGGCAGAGATTTTTCCCCACTTTCGCGCTCGGTGTCACGTTTGCTCGCATTTCGGTTCTAAGGGACGTGGCACAATCTGGGCAGTCGATCTGGATCAGGCGTGCATCTCGAGGCAGAGGTTTTTCCCCACTTTCTCGCTCAGTGTCACGTTTGCTCAGATTATGGTTCCGAGCGACGTGGCATGATCTGGGCCGTCGATCTGGATCAGGCGCACATCTTGAGGCAGAGTTTTGCCCCTATTTTCATGCCAGGTGACACGTTTGCTCGGATTTTGGTTCCAAGCGACGTGGCATGATCTGGGCCATCGATCTGGATCAAGTGCGCATCTTAAGGTAGAGTTTTGCCCTATTTTCACGTTCAGGGACACGTTTTCTCGAGTCATGCCCCCAAAGAGCTATGGTTGTTCGACCACGTAACACACGTCCTTTGACCGTTGCCCCGTCAGCGATTTGTTGGCTCGGTGCAGTTGTGTTGTATTCCACTTTCTGGTGCTACAGATGTTTGATCAGGGCATTTGACCTCTCGTTTCGAAGCTGACTCGAAGATCTACAATTTCTCTTTATAAGTTAGTTGAAGATTCTTCCTTCTTCATGGTCAAAATAGTCCCGCAACATCTTTGTCTTCATGAAGTTGTGAAGAGATTTGTATGACTCTTGGGAAGATCCATTCTTGGAGGCGAGTCTAAAGAGCGTCTCTAGAAGAGTTAGGCTCCGAGCTCTCTTGGAAGAAGGCCACTTGGGATGCGAGTGGGATGAGGACATCACCAGGCTCTAGGAGAAAGCCGTTTGGGAGGCAAGTTTAAGGAACAACTCTACGGGAGAGTTGAGCTCCGAACTCGTTTGGAAGAATGCTGCTCAAGAGGTGAGCAGGAGGAGAGCATCACCAGGCTCTAGGAGAGAGCCGTTTGGGAGGCGAGTTTGAGGAGAAACTCTAGGGGAGAGTTGAGCTATGAACTCGTTTGGAAGAAGCCCACTCAGGAGGTGAGCGAGAGGAGAGCATCGCCAGGCTCTAGGAGAGAGCCATTTGGGAGGCGAGTTTGAGGAGCAACTCGAGGGGAGAGTTGTGCTCCGAACTCATTTGGAATAAGGCCACTCACGAGGCGAGTGGGATGAGAACATCACCAGGCTCTTGGTGAGAGCCATTTAGGCGGCGAGTTTTGTAGAGGATTGGATAGCTTGTACTCATATTGTTGCCAGTTGTAGGAGTGTTTGAATGGTTGTTTTTGAGCCCCGAGCCCGCATACTTGCAAGTTGTGAGAGTGGGTTCTAACCATGATTCTGAACTCCGAACCAGTTGTTTAAGAGTTATCAACAAGTTTTAGGAGCAATTCCGAATGGTGAGCTGCTCTGCACTTGCTTATTTGCAAGTGGCTAAAGCTGCGTCGAACCAGGTGTTGGACTCCAAACTTGTTGTTTGAAGGGGTTAACGAGTTGTAGGAGCAATTCCAAATGGTGCGCTGCTCCATACTTGCTTGTTTACAAGCGACTAAAGCGGCATCAAACCAAGTGTTAGTATCCGAACTTGTTATTTTGAGGTAAGCAAGTTGTAGGAGCAGCCTTGTGGAACAAGCTGTACTTCGAACTTACTATTTAACGAGTCATAGATGGGACTCAGATAGATATACATGAGGTCAATACAATGTTTTTATAAGAAAATAGCTAAGTTTTATTGAAACAAACTAAGTGGCTGCTTCAATGGGGCGAGTCATTATTACATACTTTTTGCCGTGTTACAAGCATCAGCCTTATTGAAAACTGAAAACCTATTTCTACGAGAGGGTGTTAAGCACCCTTCTGGTACTTCATTCGTCGCTCAATACTTCAAGATCCGCCTCCCCCATTAGATCTCCATGGATTAGGTGGAGGATGGTCCCAGGTTCGGAGTTTTGTAACTCGACGGGCCTTTCGGTTCGCTTGTTAGCTCCTCGGGATGGAGGATCGGCCGCATCCTTTCTAACGAACTTGACTAGGTGTCCCCGCTGTATGAGTTCTTCGATTTCCTCTTTGAAAGCCCGACAATCATCCGTGTCGTGGCCGTGGTCTCTATGGAAGCGGCACCACTTTTCTCTATCCTTTTTCTTGCCAGGGGTATTCATTCTAGGGGGACCGCAGAGTAGCCCTTCCTTTTCCACCTCCATAAAAACTGCTGATATACTGACATTTGGGGGGGAGGGGAGGTGAACTTCTAAAAATTAGGAGTTGGGTGGCACTGGCCATTGTCATCTTTCTGAAATTTCTAGAACCCTTCTTCACTTGTATTCTTCCGTTTGTTACCGGAATATGACTCCTCTTGACTGGGGGGTTGCGAGATTCTTTTTCTCGGATGTACTTCTCACTCTTAAGCAAGAATTCAGAGAAGTCCCGATGAGGCTTCTTAGCAAGGGACGTCTTAACGTCGGCGTTATTGACATTGTGCCTGAATGCTGCAGAGGCTACTGATTGGTTGAGGGAGGCAATAGACCGGACTTCAGCGGTAAAGCGCTGAACGTAATCTGTTAGGCATTCACCCTTTCTTTGGCTGAGGGCTAGCAAAGATGCACTTATTTTCTCGACTCGGTGACTGCTAATAAAGTGGGTGAGGAAGAGCTCCTCAAAATGTTCGAACGAGAAGATAGAAGCTGGGGATAGATAGGAGTACCACTCTCGCACTGGTCCCCTCAATGTTGCTGGGAAGACCTTGTAGAGGAGCGTATCCGAGGCTTGATGAATCATCATGAGAGTTTTAAAACTCTCGATATAATCGGCCGGGTCTGACTTCCTATTGTAGGATTCAAAGCGGGGCGACCGAAAGATTTCGAAGATTGGAGCTTCCATGATGGCCCTGGAGAAGAGGGGTCTGCTTGGGCAGAACTTATTGGTCTATTGTTCTTCTTCAGGATTGATCTTGTTGAGGCACCTCTCCATCTCGTGGAGATGGTGGTGGACGAGTCATCCTTCCGGTTGGATCTAGTCGACCATCGGGACTCTTCTTCATGAGTGGCAGTATGGCGAGGGCTAGGCGCACGCTGATCCTGACTTGTGGCAATATTAAGAGCTTGCAGGACATCTTCTTTGAATTTCTGGAACTTGGCCTGAGTGACTGGTGCCCCTCCAGCTCGGTGGTCCCCAGGTTTGGCTCGGCTTATTCGAGTATGACTTCTCTGCTGATGTCGTGGAAGGGACTCTCTTCGCCTCCTCATGGGAGGGAATCTTCTGGTCCTCGGCCTGCGGGGGGTCCGGGCTCTCGGGGCCCCTGGGTGCTCAGGCTGAGGGACTTCCTCAAGGGCTTGCCTTTCATTCAAGCAAGTTCGGAGGTCTACCCCTGCTGATGGTTAACAATTACTTGACAGAGATTCTGCCCTGGAGGACTTTGAGAGGCCATGGAGTTGGTTGAAGGATTATGAACTGAGATATGGTCATGAAGAGGGTGTTGCTTTGGACGAATTCGACGAGAGCCCCCTGAGACCCTGGAGGGGCTAGCTGAGGATGAAGCTGTTGAGAAAGGGGTTGTTCAGGCTGCGGTTGCTGAACTTGTTGGTCGGGTTGAAGAAGAAGATCTTGGAGTTGTGGAGGAGGAGGAAGAGGAGTGGCCCTACGGTTGGATGCCTCTGCCTTCCCTTTTTCTTTAGGAGGCATGACTTGAAAATTAACTTCGCCAGTGAAGTAAGGTTGGATTGCTTTTTTGTTTCCCACAGACAGCGCCAATCTGTTGCTGCTGATTTTGGTGTAGGAGCAAACAGATGAATTTGTGAATTTTTTTGGAAACAAATAAGGCAAACCTGTAGACTTTTTGCAGGCATTTGACTGTTTCTCAATGTTGCCGTTAAACTGCAATAAGTTCGATACACCGGGATGGATCCTGGCGACGAACTCTCTGATGCTCAAGTCAGTAATCAGAAAGTTTATGAAAGAGCAATTTTGTGAAAAAATATTGATTACCTTGTTATGGTGCGGGGAGAGGGGTATTTATAGTCTCCTTAGGAGACAGTTTAGAGATAATCATATATCTCTATGTCTCGGTGTTGTTGGATAAGAAGTAGAGTTTAAACTCGTTTCATGATAAGAGAGTCGGTTTAAACTACCTCTTAAAGATAATCACAAATTTGAATTGCTCTTTAAATATCTGGGCTGGTTTGTAGTGGGTTGCTACCTATACCCAATAGGACAGATCCATTTTCAGGTTATTGGGTTTTGGAGAAAAACCCAGTTCCCATTTTGGACCCGTTTGTGGTGAAAATTATTGTTTTACCCTTGAGAGTTTTAAGATTCGTGTCCGGTTCGAATGGTCTCGATTTAATCCTATTTTTAGCCATATCAGAAGAAAATAGAGGGATTTATAATGCAACGAATCAAAAATGGAAATACTTGTAGAGGTCAAGGAACGCTTGCCTTATATGTCGATTACGCGCTCGACGATAATCAACAGGAGGAAGAAAGGCGATAACGATGACAGCGGGCAGTGAACGCAGCAAGAGCGGGGTGGTTGCTTCACTGTTGGTGCTGTCGGAGGAGCAGCGAGGGAAATGTAGCAAGCAATGGGTTTCGGGGGTGCGTTGGTATGAGGTCGAGCAGCAGGGGAAGGTCGGGCTAGGGTTGCAGCGTTGTAGGGAGGTGAAGCATCGAGTTGAGTCATTGTTGGGACAGCAGTGAGGGAAAATGTCAGCACCGGTGGGAGGCAGTTGGGGTTCAGTGGAGTTGAAGGTGGTGCAGAGGCAGTGGTTGCTGGCGATCAATGGTGCAGGTTGCTGTTGGTGGTGAAGTGAAGGAGAGACAGTGGCTACAGTCAGGGCTTCAATGGTGTTTGGAGATCTTCGGGTGATTGCGGGCAACAATGGCAAGGTGGTGAGTTCGATGGTGTGAACTTCGGGTGGAGGAGTTGGCTATGATGTGGAGGTGATGTTCAAGTGGTGCCCGGGCGCCGATCATGACTGGTCGGGTTGGCATTGGGACATCAAGGAGAAATAGGCAGTGGCAGTGTCAGTGGCGGTTGTAGTTGGGGTGCGGCGACAGCAAGAGAAGGAGAAGGTGGTGTTGGCGATGGAGCTTCGGGATTGAGGGTGGAAGTAGTGAGCGTGGGTGCGGGGCAGTACGGTGTTGATGAAGGAGCTCAGGAATGGGGGAGATGTGGGTTTCGGTGTAGCAAGGTTGTCGAAGTGCAGGAGGTGGTCGCCGGTGGAGCATCAATGGAGCTACGGCATTGTAGGAGGAAGAGGGAGAGCTAGGGTTGAATAAGAGAAAAAGGCAGATGATGGGTTTGGGTTTCGAGATAGGAGAAGGAGAAGATGAAAATGGTTGTTAAGAGATGAGGGATTACTAGGTTATGAGATTTAATCATGGGGTTAATGAGATAGTGGGAAGCCATAATAAGAAGTAAAGAGAGAGATGAATGGGGCCGGGATTAGGGGAACAATTATGATTTAGTGAGGGTAGTAATGGAATCAGTTAGAAGATGAAGGGATTGGCATGATGGCTGTTATGTTTTGTTTGGTTTTCTTTTGTTTGGTTTGGGTTTGTATTAAGGTATGGGCTTAGGTTTGGGTACTGATTCAAAAAATAAATAGCCTCATTCAAGATAAATAGATAATCAACTAATAATAGTATAAAATGGATTATCCGGGCTTTAACAAAATAATAGAATATCCAAATGAATGTCATAGAGTTCAAAAGAACATAAAGATTTATAGAAAATTGAAATACAAGGAAACGAAGAAGAAAAAAAAAATCCGTACAATCGAGAACGGGGATTACACCGGTTCTATTAATGGTTTCTGAATTTTTTGTGGCAATTTTAACGTCACTATATTTTAGCATGAAAGACTTGGAAACAATTCATCTTTGAGAGACTCTCAATCCTTCAATGATTGTATTCGGGCTCTTGATCTTATCGACCTACCGATGAATTGTAGATCTTTCACATGGCCCAACATGCGTCTTCTACCATCCATGGCTAAATTAGATCGTTTCTTAGTGTCACAAGACAGGGTTAACTTTTTCCATAACTCTTTTGTTCAAACTTATCCGAACCCTTGTTCGGATCACGTTCCTACCAGATTACATTCTAATTTCAACATCTCTAAACCATTCAAATTCCTTTTGAGAAATTTTGGTTTGGAGGTCAGATTTTTGTGAACCTCATATTAAATTGTCTTTCCTCGGTTGTTGGGTCACATAGCCTGGACCAGATTCTCCTAAAACTCAAGCATGGGTGTAAAATCTAGCGTAAAGAGAGATTTGACAACTCTCATGCGCTCAAAAGTTTTTTTTTACTTTCTACAATTCAATCAGTAGATCTTTTAGAAGAATCATGTTCTATTTCTGAACTCGATTGTAAGAAGAGGAATGATTGTCGGCAACAATTTAATTCTCTTCTTCATCTTGATCATATTAAATGGGTTCAATGTGCTAAGATTAAATGGCTCAAAGGCGGTGATTGCAATACTTCTTTCTTCCATAACTTCGCTTCTCATCGTCAAAGGTGTAATCGGATCTCTTCCATTGTGGAGGGTAACATGAAGTTACACTCTTATATCAAATTTCATTCGGAGTTTCTTTATTTCTTTAAAAATTTCATGGGTTCATCCTCTACCAGCTTCATTCATCTGGACTGGGATTGCCTTTACAGTGATGAAAATAATGATCTTTCCTCCATTGAAGAACCCTTCTCCCTTGAAGAGATTAAATTAGTGATTTTCTCCATGCGCAGTGATTTTGCGCCTGGCCCAGACGGTTTCCCTTCCTTTTCTTTCAAAAATTATGGGACCTGCTAAAACATGATTTATTTGATATGTTCTTCGACCTTTTCAATGGCCTATTTTCTTTTGACAGGATTAATTATGCGCACATTGTTTTTATTCCAAAAATTATTGGTGCTAATAAGGTCTCAGCTTTTAGACCAATTAGTTTGTTGAACACACTTTTTAAAATCGTGATGCAAGTGCTTGCTAACCGTTTCAATGTGGTTATTGCTCCTTTAATAGATTCGGCGCAGTCCGGTTTCATCAAGGACATATTCATTTTAGATAGTGTTGCTTGTGCTCAAGAAATTATTTCAGCTTGTCACCATTCCTAGTCTGAAGGTATTCTATTGAAGCTTGACTTCGAAAGAGCCTACGACAAAGTTAGTTGGGATTTCCTCTTTTACATGCTCTTATATTGTGGGTTCGGCCATAAATAGATCTCATGGATCAAATCTAGTCTCTTCTCTGACACTTCATCGATCAACATTAAAGGTATTGAAGGGAATAACTTCACATGTAAAAGAGGCCTTCATCAAGGGGATCCTATTTCTTTGTTTCTATTCTCTCTTGTCGCCGATGTGCTCAGTAAGTTACTTCTTAAAGCTTGGGATACTAATATTATTGAAGGGCTTGGTGGTTTCTGAGGTTTTAGATGAGTGCTTAACATTCAATATGCGGATGATACGATTACTTTTTCTAAACCCGATGTTCCTTCCATCTGCAATCTTAAGCTTTTTCTTTATATCTTCGAAAAAGCTTCAGGATTAACTATAAATTTCCAAAAAACTTACGTTATCTGGCTTGGCGGTTCCAATAATCGCTAGCTTGAAATCACGCATTTCTTTAACCGCACGTCTGCTTCTTTCCCTATTATGTGTCTCAGGATCCCGTGAAGGTAGGGGTAAACTTCATAAGAATGATCGGTTTCCGATGATTGACAAGGTTGAGTTCAGACTCAATGCCTGGTCGGGTCGCCAATTGTCAAGAGGTAGAAGATTGATTCTCATTAACTCTATCATTTCTTTTATACCTTTGTATATGATGTCTTTATTTTATGTTCCTTCTTGGGTTTTCAAACGGATTGATCAAATTAGGAGAAATTTTTTCAGGACCGGATCATCTGTTTTGAAAATCGGTTAACACCTTTGTAAATGGAATCTTCTCTGCAAATCAAAGCGTGAAGGAGGCCTTAGAATTCTGAACCTCTGGCATCAGAATTTAGCTCGTCTAGGAAAATGGTTATGGAAAATCCTCAAACATGATAATTTGGCTTGGGGTCATCTTGTAGTCCATAAATATCATAAATCCTACCCTTTCATCATTGGCCTCTCCCTTTTGTAAAGGAGTTTGGAAGGTGGTTGACCCCTTCAAATGCGGTTTATTGAAAATCTACGGAGAGGGTCTCACCATTAACTTATGGACTGATTTATGGATTTCCAATATCCTGATTGCATCTAACTTCCCCCATCTATTTCAGCTTGTAGCCAATCCTAACGCGTTTGTAGTGGATTATATTGTATTCCATAACAACTCTAGCGATTGGAATATCATTTTCCATAGTTCACTCCCTATTTCTTTGTATCCTCAGTTCCTCCAGTTAATTATTTTTTTAAGGAACTATCAGTTGCATCCTAAAGATGACATTTCATTGCGTTGGACTAATTCTGGTGCTTACACCGTTAAATCTTGTTATAACTTTCTCAATTCAGGTGGTGTTATTTCTCCTTTTTACAATTCGGTGTGGAATTGTATTGCCACCCCTGAAGGCCCGTATTCTTACGTGGCTTACTATCCACAATAATCTTCTCACTGTGGATAACATCAACAAAAGAACTTTCGCTCTGGGCCAAAATGTGTTTTATGCAATACTGGTCATGAAACTGCGAGCCATTTATTCATTAAATGCTCTTTCATCATTCATTTATGGTCCATTTGCAAAAAAGCATGGAAAGTGCACGGTAAGCTAGGTTCCATATCTTCTTGGTGGGACAGTTGGCGTGTGCTTCGTGTCAAACGAGCTTATCGATCATCGTGGGATTTAACTATGATAGCGTGATTTGGATAATTTGGAAAGAAATAAACAATAGAATCTTCAATTCCTATTCTCGCAACATTAATGGCCTCATTAACGATCTCCTTTTCTTTACTACATTTTGGGCTCAAATTCTTCATCCTAACAAATTAGCCAAGCTACGCTTAATCAATCTTGAGTTATTGATTTCCTCTTTGCCTCATACTACTTAATGTTGCTTTATTTCATTGTTAGTTTTGATTACTTTTATTTCATTTCTCTAATTCATCACTTTCCTCACTCATGTTCTTGGTTTTGTTGTGCAGACTTAGACTCCATCATTGATTATGGTGACACCTTGATTTGTGCTCTTCCTTTTTACTGCCCTCTCTGCAGGTTTTTTGGGTGGCTCTGGGTTAGGTCTTGACTGCTTTTTCTTCGCTTCTATGGCTTCTGATTGTCAGCGACCACCACCTTTTCTGTTATTCCTACTTCATACCTTTCATTAGTGCTGTTCTAATGTTACTACGTTTATTGCTCTTTTCTATTTTCTCATATTTTGCTTTCCTGTTAAGTTTCCTATATTCTGTTTTTTACATCTGCATGTTTTATATTCTGTTTTGGGCTTCTTTTTTGAGTGGCTTTTGGACTGTTCTCTCTCTGATCTGCGTTTGTTGCATCGATGGATTGCTTGCGTCTTCCTACTTTCTTTTATTGGCATTTTCTGTGCTCTTGGTGTTTTATTTTATGTGCAGTCGGTTGCCTGTGCTCTGAACTGATGATGCGCTTGTTTGCTGTGTAATTGAGTTGTGGGTCTTTTGGCTTTGCCCTCTGGGTTGTTGCTGTCTATTTCATTCATTTGCAGGCCGTTCAGGTTTTCTTATCGGGCTCCTCAGCGACTACTTTCTTTCTTGTTATTCGCTGTTCATGTTTACATTGTTTTTCCGCTAATCTTGTTGTTGTGATTCTCTCTTCCACGGCGTTTGTAGTGATTTTGATCTAGTTTTGTATTTGGGTGCGAGATTTAGTAGTTGGTTGTAAATTTCTTATTTACGCTAGCACTATCTTATCACGCTCCTCCTCCACCATAACCACGACAAGGTGGAGTTTATTCTCCACCATTGTTTTCATCACCGTCAGAATTCGATCGACTTCCTGACAACCAATCCCCCCTCTCCCGTCTTTGTTTCGTTGTCATCTTGTCCACCTCCAAGTTAACACCGAATTTACACACTATGTCTTGGAAACCCCCTAACTCAAAAAATGTTGGGGAAGTCCGATCAATCTTACCCATTTTCCGATGGCCAGTCCTGATTGACTGCCCCTTCTTCTCTCGTCCATGGGTGAATGCCAATAAGACCTTCCACCAATGATCTTGATTTGCTTTCATCTTGCCAACGCCACAATCCCCTCGGTTGTCAAAAACTCAGCAACCCAATAATCCCTAATCTTGTTTAATTCCCAAGCCCGGCGATTGAAGGAGTTAGATAGATTCCACAATCCCGTGATCACCTCCACCATGGAAGGTCAACCTGTCACAACTCTAATAACACCAACCTCGATTTCAACCGTTCCTTGCAAGCTTTCATCATCGTTGGTACTGTCACAATCGCATTGTCATGCTCCTTCTTCTTAACCAGAGGTCTTCACTCCTCTGTGTGCCTCCCATGCACATTTCCACTCCTAATAGCACACGCTGCACATTGTGCCCTGGATCTTTGCATTCGAAGCAAACAACGACTCCGAATAGACAATCCTTCTTGAGGTGATGATCACCGCAGAACTTTTAGCTCTCCCCCATGCCTTGGCTAGTAGCAACTCCTTCTTCTTGGTGGAATGAGATCGATACACCTTAAACGGAGGAGGTTCCTCACCCTTATCCCTACCCCCGTATCCACCTCCTTGTCTCGAATCTCTCAAAGCGCCGAAAGGAGCTCTTGCTCTGTGAAGTTCCTGGGCAATCTTGTTGGTGTTGGATATTTTGCTATCATCGGAGAACTTTGAATAGGTGGTTGTGTTTGATGTTGGTGCTAATTCTTGGGTGATATTATCCCCCCCCATCCCCAAGGCTTCTGCTCTTTCAACTTGAGCTTCCAATGGTCTGGAATACTTCTTTGGCGAGCGTGATCTCCGACGTCGAAGTTCCTTCTTTCCTTGATCAGCGCCTCCTCTCTCCTAAGTAGAGGATGTTACGATGCCAAGTGTATGAGAGGAGTACCCTCCATCATGTCTTCCACCTCCTATTCTCACCAGAGAACCCTCCCTCTGGCCATCCCTGAACCCAACCCCTTATTGATGTATGCCCTAGTGATCAGTTGTGCATTGATATTACTAGTTTACATTGTATCATGATATTTATTTCATATTTAGACATTTTATTTATTGTGTTATTTATTGTTAATTAAATGAACATAATACATTCCTTAGAATAGTAAGTTCAATGTCATGGGATATCAAGTGCATGACTTGATTGTGAGATCCTATTGGCTGAAATCAAAACACTGCTCTTAAATGTCCATAGTCAAGTATTATTGTGAATTAGGACAACAATAATACATAAAAACTAGTGTGTGTAGACTGATGACCATTCTCACGGGTCATGGATATGAGATATCATCAAGTCTTCACATGGGTACATATTAGAATAATAATGTACTGGATTGACCTACCATGAGAATGCTGCATGGATCATTACGTGAGTGTCATAAGTGGTTCTCATAGTGACCATGGTGTATTTTGTCATTTGACTTGGAAGTCACTACGGTTCCTGTTGTCGCTGGATTCTGGTGTGGGGGCAATAGATGAGATTTGTAGGTTCATGGGGAATTCGAACAGGCTGGATCTCCCTTCTTCCTTGTTGATAGCTTGACTCCTTGGTGCTTCCACTGACCTGCACAAACGTTCGAAACACCGGGATGGATCCCGGCGATGAACCCTCCGACGGTCTTGTCAATACCAGAAAAAGTAAGGGAAAAGAGCTCAAGTGTGCAAAGGGTGATCACAGTAGGAGGTAGGGGGTATTTATAGTCGCCATGGGGATCTCTTTCAGGATAAGGGTGAATCCCTACTTCCCGGTGAGGCTAGATAGGGATGGTTATAACCACCTCTTCAAGATCATGGCGGGCCAGGATTTCCTCCAATCCTGTTGAGCTGGACCTTAACAGGTTGAGACCCATTCTCAACTGAACAGATCCGTTTATGGGTTAGCGGGTCCAAATGAAGGGAACCAGTTCCCAATTAAGACCCGTCTGTAGGTGAAATTACCGTCTTATCCCTAGGACTTTGAGATTCGTGCCCACTTTGAATGGTTCCAATTTAACCTCATTTTTAGCCATATCACGAGCCCCCCACTCCTAAAGACTGTGTGTTACGGTCTTTGGGGAGTAGTTTTGTTGTTTTAATGGCGTATAGGGCTTTTTTGGAGTTTTCAAAGGGTGTTCGAATCTCGTCTGAGGGGTGATGGTGCTTTTCTGAGCTGGTAGTGTGCCCAAGTTAGCTCTCAGGTCCTTCTAGATTTTTGGTGATTTTTTTCAATTTTATGTTATTTTTTCGAGCCGTTTATTCAATTTTGCAAAATGATGATTTATTTTCCGGGAGCATTAATTAATCATTCTAACCAACAATTATTTACCTAGGGGCACAGAAATGTTCTCCTGAATTTATAATTATTTTTTCCATATTTTTAATCATTTTTTCGCAATTTTTTGAATAAATAATTCGAATTAATAAATAAAATATAATTTTAATTACCAATTATGACATGGTGAAATCTCGACCGTCCATCAACCTTTCGCATGAAATTCTGAGTGATCCGACGATTCCTGCTGCTCGGCGCTATTTTCCCCATGTGAGCAGCTCGGAATGCTTGTCGCTCAGATTGGGATTCCGAGCGACGTGGCGTAATCTAGGATGCCCATCTGGATGCGACACGAATTTTGAGGTAATCCAACGGTGGATCTTGCATTTGGCCACGTGGCTAAATCAGGGACGCTCATCAGGTCAGAGCGCGACTTTTGGGGTGATCAGACGGCTCTCATAGCTCGGCAACGTTTTCTCCGCGTGAGCAGCTCGGAATGCAAGCCGCTCGGATTCGAATTTCGAGCGACGTGGCACGATCTGGGTCGTCTGATACCGAGCAGGCGCAAATCACGAGGCATGACGGCGTAGATCACGAGAAAACGTGATTTTGGTCGACGTGGTTAAATCAGAGGCGTCCATCAGGTTGCGGTGCGAATTTCGAGGTGATCAGACGACTCTCATGGCTCGGCGACATTTTCTCGCATGAGCAACTCGGAGTGCAAGTTGCTCGGATTCGATTTGGGCCGTCCGATGTCGATCAGGCGCGAATCACGAGGAGAAAGTCATTTTTCTCCAATTCGCAGCTCGGAATGGTAGTTGCTCTGATTTGATTTCCGAGCGACGTGGCGTGATTTGGACCGTCTGATGGGGATCATGCGCGGATCAGGAGGCATGACGGTGCGGATCACGAGGCATGATGGCATGGATCACGAAAAAACATGATTTTGGTCAACGTGGCGAAATCTGAGCCGTCTAATGACGATCAGGCACGAATTTTGAGGAGAAAGTTGTTTTCTCCACTTCCCAGCTCGGAATGGTAGTTGCTCGAATTTGGTTTCCGAGTGACGTGGTGTGATTCTGGACTGTCTGATGGGGATCAGGCGCAGATCACGAGGCATGACGGCGCGGATCATGAGGCATGATGGCGTGGATCACGAGAACATGTGATTTTGGTCGACGCGGCGAGATCTGAGCTGTCTGATGACTATCTGGCGCAAATTTTGAGGAGAAAGTTGTTTTTCTCCAATTCGCAGCTCGGAACGGTAGTTGCTCGCATTTGGTTTTTGAGCGTCGTGGCATGATCTAAACCGTCTGATGGGGATCAGGCACGGATCACGAGGCATGACGGCACAGATGGCGCTTAGGCTTCTAGTTTCGCCATTTAGGCTTCTAGTTTTGCCGTTTAGGCTTCTGGTGGGCCGTTGTGGGGGCCCAATGTACTCGAAGGCCCACCCGAATCCGCTTCAACACTTATAAGTTTTCACCGCCTCTCTTTTCCCTCATTCTTACTATTTGATTTTCACTCCACTTTTTACTCAAGTCATCTTTGCTCTCGAGCAGCGTTGCTAGCTTTCGTGGCCCGGCATTTCTGATCTCCGGCGAGCTATTCCGACCGTAGAAATCACTTCAAGGTAAACTATCTCAAACTTATCTCAAAATGTCTAGAGTGTCGTCGGGGAATGAGACCTCCACCTCGGACCAAGGTGCCGACCGAGCTGTAGTGGTCCTTCCTAGCAAGGGGAAAGAAGTGGCGAAGTCAGTCGTCGTAGAAACTGTAGTGGAGAAGGTGAAGGAGGCGGGAGCACTGGGTCGGCTTCCTTCAACATTATCTGGCCTCGGAAAGGTCAGAAACTACTCTAAGGACGTTTTGGCGAAGGCGATGTAGGGGAGGTCGATCGCCTATGAAGAGAACAGTCCGAGGGACCCTTTCGAGGTAGACGAGATTTCTTTGGTCATGACCGAGGCGGACCTCCACCAGATTAGAAATGGGTTTCGCATCCCGAAGGAGTACATCCTGCTCCTCCCAGCCCAGGCTTCCGAGTGTGTACGGGGACGTCGCCAGACAGATGCATCTTCCCGTACAATGCACTCAATGCTGGCCTTCGACTGCCCCTCCCACCCTTCGTGGTCGAGGTGCTGTGGTGGTACGGCCTAAGCCCAGTGCAGTTCATGCCGAACATGTGGCAACACGTCATCGCCTTCATCCTTCAGTGTCAAGCGGTCGGCGTACAGCCCCAGCTCGTCATTCTCCGCAGTCTCTACCGGATCTGCCGAATGAGCAAGATGGAGTATCGTTACTATCTGTCACCGAGGAAGGGGGTCAAACTGATCGAGAACCCGGACTCCATCAAGCATTGGAAGGAGAAGTACTTCTTGATCCGAGGCCTCGAGCCATATGGGTTCCCTACGGTGTGGAAAGAGGATGTTCCTAAGTGGGCGAAGGTCGAACCAGCGCTCACCAGAGAAGAAGAGGAGGTCATGGCGAAGATTCTCGGTCTTCTGAACCTCGGTTGGAAGGATATCACCGAGGAGGTCTTGTTCGGTGGGGGTCTCAGTCCGATCGACCCCAGTACACTCCGTTACTTCTTTTCCTTCAGTATACATGTATTTGCTTTTAGTGTTTGCATTTTTCTCGCTAACTCTTTTATTCGGCTTTTCGTTGTACAGAAGCCCCCGGTATGGACTACCGAGCTCTGATGGCGAAGAGGAGTGCGACAGCGGCGAAGGGCGTGGACACTAAGAAGAGGAAGAGGACGACGGCGGGGCCCCCCTCTAGCCGAGCGGTTCAGGCACCCTCGGCTCCCGCGGCTATTGTCGACCTGGTCGGAGATTCTCCATCGGCTCTGTAGGCTACTGTTCCCTCGGCCGATGCCCTTGGATCTTCGAGCGGGGCGTTCTCGGCCGGTGTAGCCTTGGCGTTGGAGGTGCCGCTGCTTACAGCTGAAGCGGAGGTCATCCTCACCGAAGAGCACAAGAAGCTCTTCGTCCCCGATTGGCGGGTGATGAAGCTTGATGGCTTCCTAGGTGATGCGGCAATGTGTATGCAGGCCGTACGCCACCTACCGACTCCAAAGGATCGACCGGCCCTGAAGGCCGGCACGGTCGGCGACGACGCCTTGGAGGTCGCTCGGTCAATAATGTCGATAAGTAACACTACCCTTCTCTCTTAAGTTTCAGAGTTAGTGATTTTGGGCTTCTCACGCTCTTCTCCCTTTGTTTTCAGACACTCTGCCACTTCAGCCATATGCTTGAGCAGTTTGCCGAGCAGGAGAAGGAGATGAAGGCGACGAACGATCGGGAGCGAGCGGAGCGAGCCAAGGCGGTGAAGTTGTTTGAGGCCGAACAACAGCTCTCGGCATCGTGAGCTGCCGAGGTTGGGGCCCTCGAGACTAAACTTGTAGAGGCACTCGAGCGCTTGGCGACCGAGACGGCCAAAGTCAGAGCGCTGGAGAAAGAGAAGGCTCGACTCGAGGAGGAGCTGGCGAAGGCTTTAAAGGCGTCCGAGGAGGCGCTGAAGGAGCAGGAATCGAAGGTGGAAGAGGCGAAGAAAACTATTCAGGACGAGGCGGAGGCCCACATGATGACGAACATGGAGGAGGCCTACGCTCGGGCTTTGAAGCATGTAGCAGCTCGTCTCTCGGACTTCGACAGCTCGGGCTACTACTTCTACGACCCGGTGGAGGGAGAGGAGTTCGTCCCGCTAGCGAAGATCGAGCCCGAAGGGGAAGGCGACGAAGTTGATGGTGACGGCGAGGAAGAAGCCAATCCCGTGGGGGCACTCGTCACTGTGCCGAGCGAGAGCGCCTCGGAGAAGCGCTTCGAGGTCGCCCTCTGACTTAGTCGCTTACTTTTCTTTTTTTTTGTTTTTCTCTTCTTCTTCTTCTCCACGTATTTCCGAATTGCGGACTGGCCACCGCTTTGATTTTGAAGTGAATAAAATGCTATCTCTTTTGTCTAAGTGTCGAAAAAAAATTTGAACTCTTTTTTGGATAAGTGTTGGAGTTGTGAAAACTCAATAGCTCCATGCTCTGACTCCTTTCAGATTGTTGAAGCGCTACAGGTCGCCGAAGTGCCTCAGATAGCCGAAGTGGCTTGTCTCAAAGCTAGTCTAGGGGCGACGAGATTAGGGCTTGCAAGGAACCAAGAGCAGCTTCTTGAAGCGGAGTCGAACCTCCGCAAGGCGAAGTATGAGCTGAATCACTTGAAGTCGACCCTAGTTCGCCGAGACATAGAAAGGAGGCGGTTAGAGGAGCGGATCAAAGAGAGGACCCATGAAGGTGATGATGTGGGGTCTTCCGCAGAGGCCAACCTCGGCCTGAAGCTAAAGCGCCTTCGCGACTCTCTATCTAAGGTGACAGCGGAGAGGGACGAGCTGAAGAAGGTGACCCTCGACAAGAGCATGGAAGTTGCTCACCTTCGGCGGACGATCACCGACGGCTCTCGAGGGGCAGGCTCGGCGCGACTGCCTCGTCTGAAGATAAAGGTGAGAGATGACTCTCTCAAAGAGCGAATTGTCGAGCTCGAGGTAGAGGTTGCTCGTCTTCAATCGCGATCCGAGCGGAGCAATGTCAGATCCACTTCTTGCACTCAGGAAGAGCGTGATAGGGGGATAACTTTCACGAGCTTGCGCATCGCTCGCTGTCAATGCATCGAAGCCCGGGCGATAAACAAAGTGGGGTGGCAGCTTCATCGAGCGAAGCATCTGTTGGGGCCACCGTTAGAACAGGTGCCGATGATGCCTCTCGGCTGCCGGTTTGGAGACGAGTGCCGAGGGGGGGCATCGGTAGTACGACATTCGTCGCCCCCGGGTGTATCTCAACCGAAGTATCCCTATGCCTAAGAGACGTTGAAGTAGGTCTCTGTAGTGTTGTGCTTCAAGTTTTACAAATTTTGTATCTCGTTCTAAAGATGAGTAGTTGGTCTTGTAATTAGACTTGTTCCTCAAACTTTAATGAAATAAAACTTGTTTTTCACACTTGTGTGTTTTGTTAGCATTTGTAATTGTCAACAGTTGTAGGAGCAATCTTGAATGGTAGGACGCTTGGCACTTACTCGTTCGCGAGTAGCAAAAAGTTGCGTCGAACCACGTGTTGGACTCCGAACATATTGTTTAGAAGGTACCAACAGCTGTAGGAGCAATTCCGAATGGTGATTCTCTTCGTACTCGCTTAGAATCAAGTAGTTGAAGTGGGGTTGAACCAAGTGTTGGACTCCGAGCACGTCGTTCTGAAGATATCAACGGCTGTAGGAGCAATTCAGAATGGCGATCCGCTTCGTACTCACTTAGAAGCAAGTAGTTGAAGTGGAGTCGAACCAAGTGTTGGACTTCGAGCACGTCGTTTTGAAGATATCAACGGCTGTAGGAGCAATTCTGAATGGTGATCCGCTTCGTACTCGCTTAGAAGCAAGTAGTTGAAGTGGAGTCGAACCAAGTGTTGGACTCCGATCACGTCGTTTTAACGAAATTTTTTTTGTAAGTAAAGTTACCCAAAAATAGAGAATTTGTTAAGTAGAGTTAGGCTACTCAAAAGATAGAAAAGTTAAAGGGAAAGATTTCTTTTTATTGCAAATAACTGGACAGCCGCTTCTAAGTTGCGAGCCGCCTTTATATTTTGATAAAGAGAAAATACAAGTAGGGAGTTTGGACATGTCTTCTGGAGCTCTCTTGGGGAAGATACTTGGAGTGGCGTTTAGACACCCTCTCGGTACTTCATTAAGTGCTCTGCGTTCCATGTCCTCGGTATCTTCCTGCCCCCTGGGTCTTCGAGTTGATATGCTCCCCAGGCGAATAACTCTGGAGACCCTATATGGTCCTTCCTAATTGGGTGCCAACTTGCCTATTTTGCTTGGATCGGAGATCAATAACTTTCTGAACACTATGTCACCCTCTTTCAGGTTGGCGGGCCGTACCCTCTTATTGTAAGCTTGGGTGATCCTACGACGGTAGGTCTCTTGCCGAATCGCGACTCTCTCGCGGAACTTGTCAATGAGGTCTAGGCAGTTGCGAAGCTGGTTCGCGTTCTGCGCTTCACTGTAAGCTATGAGTCAAGGTGAGGGCAGGCCCACCTCCAAAGGGATGAGAGCTTCGGATCGGTACGTGAGGTTGAAGGGGGACTCTCCCGTTGGAGTTTTTTGGTGGTGCGATAGTTCCAAAGCACATTGGGGAGTTGTTCGACCCATATCCCTTTAGTGGACTTGTCAAGTCTCTTCTTCAAGCCAGAGAGGATTTGTCGGTTCGCATTCTCCGCTTGGCCGTTGGACTGGGGGTGCGCTACCGAAGAGAACCACTGCTGAATGCTTAGGTCGGTACAAAAGTCGTGGAAGGTTGCCCCCGTGGACTGAGTTCTGTTGTTGGTTACCAGGAGGCGAGGTACCCCGAACCAACAGACTATGTTCTTCCAAACGAACTTCTGGATATTGTGCTCGGTGATTGTCGAAAGTGGTTCAGCCTCGATCCATTTTGAGAAGTAGTCTATCGCTACCACTAAGAACTTCAGTTGGCCTGGCGCTGGAGGGAAAGGTCCGAGCAAATCCATTCCCCACATTGCGAAGGGGATTAGACTCGCCAAGAAAGCGAGTTGTGCTTGGGGTAGGCGACGGATTAGGGAGAACTTCTGTCAGGAGTCGCACTAGCGGACGTACTCCTCGGAGTCACTTAGTAGTGTGGGCCAGAAGTAGCTGTAGTTCAAAAGCTTCCGGGCAAGGGATCTCGCTCCCAAGTGCACGCCACATAGACCATCATGGGCCTCCTTTAGGGCGTAGAGTGCTTCCTCTGGGGAGAGGCACCTCAGATAGGGCCGACCAACGATATGGGTGTAGGAGCGTTTGTACATGACCCCGCTCAGGAGTGTGTACCGCTCTGCTCGTGTCTTGATCCTCCTTGCTTCTTTCGGATCTTTGGGAAGGACTCTATCTTGGAGGTACTCGAGGAAGGGCTTCATCTAGTTTTCCCCAAGTGTTAGGGGGGAGGCTTCCATTGGCTCCGAGCCATTATCGTCATTGCTTGGTTTAAGAAGGACCTCTATCAAGACGGTCCGTTCTAGATCCTGGAGAGACGAGGAGGTGAGCTTAGAGAGGGCATCTGCTTGCGTGTTTTCCTCTTGGGGAACCCGTAGGAGTTGAACATCTTTTCAAATAGAACTAGAAGCTCCCTTACCTTTGCCAAGTACCTGGCCATACGGCCATCCCTTGCCTCGTATTCTCCGGACACCTGGTGACTACTAACTGGGAGTCGCTGAAGACCCTTACGTGCTTGGCACCTGCCTTTCTAGCCATGCAGAGCCCCACTATAAGGGCCTCATACTATGCCTCATTGTTTGATGCCGGAAAGTTTAGGCGGAGGGAGTACTGTAGGACGAAAGCGTCGGGGCTAGTTAGGATGACGCCAGCCCCGCTCCTATCGGCGCAAGAGGATCCGTCCACATAAAACGGTCCAGACGAAGGGGTCAGCAAACGACTCGCACGAGTCGGGGATGGTGTTCTCCACGATGAATTCAGCCAAAGCTTAGGCCTTTATTGCCGTTCTGGGCTAGTAGCTGATGTCATGCTGACTCAGCTCGATGGACCACTTCATGAGCCGTCCGGAAGTCTCAGGCTTGTGGAGAACCTGTTTCAACGGTTAGTCGGTAAGGACGACCACAGAGTGGGATTAGAAGTAGGGGCGGAGCTTTCGGGCTGCCATGATCAGGGCGAGAGCCATCTTTTCCAGCTTCGGGTAACGGAGTTCGGCATCGCAGAGCACCTTGCTTACGTAGTAGATGGGATTCTGCATCTTCTCCTCTTCCCTTACAAGGATCGTGCTGGGCGTCTGCTCCGAAGCCGCGAGATAGAGGTAGAGGACCTCCCTAGGTGTTGGCTTGCTCAGGAGCGGGGGGTTAGCCAAATATTCCTTGAGCTTGTCAAAGGACTCCTGTTGCTGCTATCCCCACTCGAAGCCTTTAGCCCCCCTGAGGGCCTTGAAGAAGGGGAGACACTTCTCCCCGAACTTGGAGAGGAATCGCCAAATCGCGGCGAAGCGCCCCGTGAGCCTCTGTACTTTCTTGACATTGGAGCGGGGGAGCCATTTTGAGAATGACTTGGATCTTTTCGGGGTTGGCCTTGATGCCCCTCTGGCTGACCATAAACCCCAGGAATTTGCCCGATAAGACACCGAACGCACACTTGTTCGGGTTTGGCCTCATATTGTGCCTCCTGAGCACCCCGAAGGCTTCTTGAAGGTCGAGGGTGTGCTTCTGCCTTTGGGGGCTCTTGACCAACATGTCGTCGACGTAGACCTCCATGTTTTGGCCAATCTGATCTCGGAAGACCCTGTTCACAAGACGCTGATAGGTAGCTCCCGTATTTTTCAAGCCGAAGGGCATAACACGGTAGCAATAGAGGCCTTAGTCCATCATGAACGAGGTCTTTGGAATGTCGGGAGAGAACATCCTAATTTGGTTGTACCCTGAGAAGACATCCATAAAACTGAGGAGCTCGTGTCCGGAGGTCGCATCAATCAGGGCGTCGATGTTGGGAAGAGGAAAAGGATCCTTCAGGCATGCCTTATTGAGATCGGTGAAGTTAATGCATATTCTCCAGCTCCCGTTGGCCTTCTTGACCATCACCACATTGGAGAGCCACTCAGGGTAGTTCATCTCCTGGATAAAGCAGGCGCTGAGGAGTTTCTTAACCTCCTCCTTGATTGCTTGTTGCCTCTCGGGGGAAAAACTTCTGCCTCTTCTGTTGGACAGGCTTGATCCCAGGGGTGATGCTCAGACGGTGCATTGAGAGCTCCTCTGAGATCTCGGGCATGTCTGCTGTAGTCCAGGCGAAGAGGCAGCGATTCTCCCGTATGCACTGGGAAATATCTTGCTTAATGGAGGAGTAGAGAGCCTTGCTGACGCAGAATGTCTTAGTGGTGTCTTCTTCAGAGAAGGCCACTTCCTTCAACTCATCTACGAGCTCGGAGATAGTTTGACTGCCTTCCTGAGGAAGTTCGAGCGCTTCCATAGAGAGAATTGGACCCCCCCACCGAGGTCATATAGCACTTCCGAGCCGCTTATTGGCTCCCCCCCACTTACCCCACTCCTGAGGGCATGGGGAACTTCATTTTCATGTGGTATGCTGACGGGATGGCTTGCAGCGCGGCCAAACCTGGTCTACCCAGGATAACATTATAGGCGGCCTTGACGTCGACTACCATGAAGTCCATTGGCTCCGTGCGAGTTACCGGGGCCTTTCCCGTCGTTACGTCGAGGGTTATAACTCCCTCGATCGTAACCGGGACCCTAGTGAACCTGTGGAGAGTGTAGCCTGCGGGCTTGAGCCGGTCCGTCGACAGTGGGAGGCCTTTGAAGGCCTCCAAGAAGAGGATGTTGACGGACTTCGAAGTTTTCCATTATGAGGTTGATGACGAGGGCATCGCAGTGGGGCGTGCGGATGCCCTCCAGGTCCCTATCGAAGAATGTCACCGGGACTCTGAGGCCTTTTGGGGGAGGATGGCTCTGCACGGAGTTAACCTCCCTTACGAAGGCTTTTCGGGAGGAGTTGGAATCTCTCCCCATTGGGCCTCCATGTATTAGGTGCAAGATGCCCTCTACTTCGACCTCCGGAGTCTCCGTGCACTGCTCAGTTTGCTTGTTAGCCCCCCTAGGCGGTGGGGGCAGATCGGCTCGGTCCCTCTTCACGAATCGGGTGAGCTGCCCTCTCTGGATGAGGGCCTCAATCTCATCTTTGAGGGCCCGACATTCGTCCGTGTCGTGCCCGTGGTCCCGATAGAAATGGCACCACTTATTCTGGTCCCTCTTCTTTCCTAGAGTATTCATCTTTGAGGGAGGCGGTAGGAGGCCTTCGTTCCCGATCTCCATCAGGATGGCAGATACACTCGCGTTAAGCGGAGTGAATTTCTCGAACCGAGGAGGAGGACGCCGCTGACCCCCATTGTCCTTCTGGAGCTTCTTAGCTCCTTCTTCTTCTGCGCCCTTCCGCTTGTTCACGGAAAATGAGGCCTCAAAGGTGGGGCGGTGGAGAGCTTCTCCGCTCGGATGTACTTCTCACTCTGGAGTAGGAGCTCTGAGAAGTCCCGAGGGGGCTTCTTGGCGAGGGACGCTCTGAGGTCAGCATTGAGGAAGTTGGACCGGAAGGCGACGGTGGCAACCGAGGGTTCCAAGGAAGTGATGGACCTGGCTTTAGCAGTGAAGCGCTTGACATAGTCCCCCAATCGTTCGCCCTTCTTTTGACTGAGGAACAGTAGGGAGTCGCTCGTCTTCTCGGTGCGGCAACTGCTTACGAAATGCGTGAGGAAAAGACCCTCGAACTGGTCGAAGGAGAAGATAGATGCTAGCGCAAGTTGAGGGTACCATTCCCGGGCTGACCCCTTAAGTGTGGCTGGGAAGGTTTTGCAAAGGAGGGCGTCGGATGCATGGTGAATCATCATAAGAGTTTTGAAACTCTCGATGTGATCTGCGAGGTCCGACTCCTCGGTGTAGGTCTTGAAGTGCGGAGGCTTGAAGTTGTTCGGGACTGGAGCCTCCATGATGGTGCATGAGAATGGGGGCCTGCTCGGGCGGATGTCCCTGGCCCGTCGTTCTTCGTCTCGGTCGAGCTGGCCGAGGCGCCTCTCCATCTCGTGGAGACGGCGGTAGACCGATTCCTCCCTTCGGTCATGTCTCGCTGAGCCTCAAGACTCCTCCTCATGCCGAGGAAGGGTGGGGCTGCGATGGCGATGGCTCTGAGTGGGTGGCAGACTGATAGAATGACGGGGGCGGCTTGGAGCAGGCCGCTGGCTCCGGGAGAGACGGTGACGGTCGGCGATTGCTCGGAGCTGGCCTGGGGCTTCGGGAGCGGCAAGGGTGGCTCGGAGTCGGTCAAGGACTGTGGAAATGGTGAGGATGGCGAGGAGATGGCGGAGGACTGGGAGCCCGACGGCCATTATTGGGGGCAGCGTTGAGCGTCGGGAGGACTGCCTCCTGGAATTGCTGGAATTCTACCCTTGTGATGGGGGCCTCCTGCTCATGATGGGCCCGAGGTGCAGGGCAGCCTGTCGGAGAGCGGCTCCGTCTTGGGCGACGTTCAGGCGACTCTCTTCGCCTGCGGGCAGAGTTGGACCCTCCTTGGTTGGATCGGTGCAACGAGCGATCCCTCGAGTGCTCATGGCGAGGGTTTGCCTCTTGGCTCGCCTCTCGTCCAGATGGGTACGAAGATCGGGTCCATGCTCGGTCTGCCGATTATTGATCACGTTTCGTAGATCCTTTGGAGTGGGAGGAGTATAGGAAGCCATTGAGTTTGTGTCGGCATTGTGGATGGAGACTCGAACCTGATGGACAGGTTGCTTATGGCGACTTCATCGAGAGTGTTCCCCCACTGTGGCTTGGGGTCCCAAAGGCTGCTGGATGGACTACGGAGCCAGTGGATCGAGCTGCAGGGTTGGTTGGTTGGGAGAGGGAGATCACCCTGCAAAGGAAGTGGAGGAGGATGAGAAGAGGTTGTTCTTCGATTGGAGTTTGCGGGTCTCTTCTTGGGAGGCATTGCTGGGAGTGGCTTTGGTGGAAGGAGGAAGGTTGGATTGCTTTGTCGAGACTTTCCCACAGACGGTGCCAATCTGTTGCCACTGGATTCTGGTGTGGGGGCAATAGATGAGATTTGTAGGTTCGTGAGGAACTCAAACAGACTGGATCTCCCTTCTTCCTTGTTGATAGCTTGACTCCTTGGTGCTCCCGCTGACCTGCACAAACGTTCGAAACACCGGGATGGATTCCGGCAACGAACCCTCCGATACTCTTGTCAATACCAGAAAAAGTAAGGGAAAAGAGCTCAAGTGTGCAAGGAGTGATCACCTGTGACAGTAGGAGGTAGGGGGTATTTATAGTCGCCATGGGGATCTCTTTCAGGATAATGGTGAATCCCTACTTTTCGGTGAGGCTGGATAGGGGTGGTTATAACCACCTCCTTAAGATAATGGCGGGCCAGGATTTCCTCCAATCCTGTTGAGCTGGCCCTTAACGGGTTGAGAACCGTTCTCAACTAAACAGATCCGTTCATGGGTTAGCGGGTCCAAACGGAGGGACCCGGTTCCCAAGTCGGACCCGTCTGTAGGTGAAATTATTGTTTTATCTCTGGGACTTTGAGATTCGTGCCCACTTTGAATGGTTTCGATTTAACCCTGTTTTTAGCCATATTAGTTCCCTAAATGAGAAGTTATATGTTTTAATTCCGTCAAATGTTGTCTGTAATAAGGTAATTATAAAGTCTACTATTGGATATATTACAAATCATACAGAGGGATGTAAGTGACATAGATAGGATTTATCCCTCTTACATAACAGGAGCAATATCTATGGGTCCCTTGATTGAGTGATACTGCAAAATGTATGACTGTGCTTAAATGAGTCAATATGAGATATTGAGCTCATTTATTTTAGTAAGTATACTCGGACATCAAGAAACCAAAGATTGAAATATACAAGGGTGACACGCTTTATGCCTTGTGGTCAATTAAGATATCTGGACAAATGAACTAGACTACATGGTACGAATAGGTTATGTCAAATCACTGATATTTTTCGTTACTTGAGTAGCAGTGATGTATTGATAGATACCGCTCACTGTCTGTAATACTAGAATATGATTTTTGTAATACTGTCAATGTAATGGGAACCTATAGGGCACACACTTAGAATGTCCATAAATTAATTTTCTATGAGATTTTCACAATTTTACCATTATCCATTTTTATAAGAGAAGTAATAAAAAATTATAGAGGGGAACAAATAGGATATTGTACAGTTGATGACTCATTTATGAGCTCAAAAAATTAAAAATGGAGTACTTTTACTCAATTCTAGGTTTTTTTAATAGGCGTATGGAAATGTAAAATAACTTTCACGAGGAGGAGTAGTGGATAAGGATCATGTATTGGCTAGAACTTTCACCGCTGTTTAAGAGTCTGGATAAGGATCATGTATTGGCTAGAACTTTTCTGGCTGAACGTCTCTCCCTCCTTATTTGCCCCCTCTTTAAGAGCATGCTTTTTTCATGCTTTGCGAGGAAGAGTAGTCGAGAGACTGGTAAAGAGTTGGGAGCCTCTGTAGTGGCGCCTTATTCACCTACTCCCCCCACTCCTTCCTTCGCTGTTCATGATACTCTTCTTGCGACTCGTCAGTATCCAAATTTTGCGTCCCTGTTCATAGATCGTTCGGGGTTCACGAAAAGTGTTCCCCTTCCTCGGTCAGGCTGTTTTCAGCTTCGCCCCCATTTTAGTGCTGTGAGGCTTTCGATGCGTTTGTATCGGGATAAGAAGTCTGATTTACGTTCTCCATCTAGGGCCTTGCCTTTCTTGGCTTCGTAGTTCGATTGGGTTAGTGCGCCAATCGACTCGTGGATTATCCTTCATTTCTCGTCATTCTTTTCAAATTAATTTCAGTCCATTATTTTCGACTGCGTCGACCAGTCTCTTTTCCCCCGCTAAGAGCCTTAACGATTTCGACTCTACCGGGCCTGTCCATGGCAGGTCCTCGCTCCCACTGGTGGAAGTCGAACCTCCCCCCGCTAAGAGATTTTATAAGAAGAAACTTTATTCTAACGTGCCTACTCGCGTGAGTGCGCGTTTATTAGCTAAAAAAGTTTCTTCAGGGTCGGCGCTTCCTCATGCGCGCATCTGAGTTTTGGCATTTCTCCTTCACCTCGGATTTGGCTATCCGGTTTTTCGTTGCAGGTTGGGCCTTGCGCTGTTGCGTGAGGCTGTTTGATCTCCTGAGTTTTTTGCCCACCTGTTGGCTTTCTTCCTCTATTATCGCTCCCATCATCTAGCTTAGTGGTGGCCCTGACTTCTTGTTCGCTTACGGTTTCCTTAGGTCCTACGAGTGCTAGCCTTTGTGGGTGTAGCTCCTCTATCTTGGAGCGGCAGGACGTCTTCTGCCCTATTGCGTCGTTATTCTTGGGTTTTTTTCGAGCACGACGGACTGTCTCCTTCTTGCTGCTCGCTTTTCAGGGTCGGTTGCTCCGCTCTCGGATAACGGCGTGGTGTTTCTTGCTGTGGTTCCTCCCTATGCTCTGCTGACGTTGAGTCTATTATTGTATTTCTTAATCGCTCATTTATTGTAATTCCTTCTTGCTCGTTTATTTCTGTTTTACATCTTGTAAAACCATTGACTATTTGTATTGTTTATTACTGTTTTATTGATTTATATATATTTTTTGATGGCTGGAGCCATTTGGCTCTATCCGATTCATCAAAAAAAAAAACTTTCACGAGGAGGGTGAACTTTTACGATCTTAAAAATTATACTAAAAACGAACATATGCGTCGCACGTGGGAGACAATTCCAAACCTTAGTCGTTCCACATGCACTGTGCATATGTCCTATAATAATTTTACCTGCCCCCTCTTACTGTGTACACATCATGTCTATTGTCCTTACCCCCAGTAGTCTTCACCACCCCATTGGTTCAGCTGTTATTGCGTACCCTACAATGTTTTCATCCATTCAAAATAATATAATGGAGTATTATTAAACTAGTAACAATTCAACGACACACACTTGCAGAGTCTTTCGTGAACGACACGATCCGATTCTCCCGCTCTGTCATAGTACGTATGTACTACTACTACTACTTCTCTATAGTGTAAGGGATCATATAATCATGGAGTTTTGGAGCTAGCTTGAACTCTTCATAGCAATGGATGCAAGTGCAGATCAGATGTTCATGAATTGCAGTGGGTTTTCGCAGGGGAGGTGGCCGAGGCAGGAGGCGATGACACTACTTGAGGTCCGGATGCGACTGCACCCGAAGTTCAAGCAGGCTGCAACCACACCTAAAGCTCCCTTGTGGGACGAGGTTTCTAGGTATTTCTTCACTTTACAACCAATGTTGAAGGCGTTATTTCAATTAATATTTTCAGAGGTCGACTATATGAATCTTTTTCTGTTCGGCAATGCTGTTGATTATGTTGATGGTATTAGATAAAATTAAGAAAAATATAATTACCTACAAAATATAAAATAGAATAACTTTCCGATCTTGAAGTAGGTGTGTATTAGCAGTGCCTAAGAACTTATTGTTGACCTTGTCCAATAGAGGTACAAACTCTTGTTTATTGGTATCCCTTACGTGCACAGCCACGAAAGAAGAGTCGACCTCGAGATGAAGTTAGAATATACCCAATAAAGAAGATGAATATATAGTAGAAGTTTTGTTTGGAGGAGGAAAAAGATCATTCTTGTTCATCTCATTTTCTTGTCTCCTTCTCTTATTTTCTCTCTTCATTCTTGTTTTTTCTCTCTTCATCTTCACATGAAGAGAAGCTAGTATTTATAGGAGCCATCTATTAACCTGTAATAATAAACCACTTAAAAATCTATAAAATCAAACAATAATCATCATATTAATAAGAGTAATTAACAAAAAAAAACTATGAGTCATAACTAGCAATAATGGCTAGTTTGACCATGACTAAATAAAGCTTGGTTTGGTAAAAAACAATATTGCATTAATTCATAATTATATTTTAGAAATTAACTTTTTCCGTAAAGTTTTACATATATGTTCCTCATTAGCACATACATCTATGCTATCGGTGCAGGTAACTACACTTTGAACCTACACTTGGTGACATTTGTTACAACCTGAGAAACCATAGTGAACTACGCTTGAAATTATGTCATTGAGCCAGATATTAACAAAAACACACATAGAATGCTTACATCATTGGGTCGGAGAGCGTCATGGCCATACTCACTACCAAAAAAGTTCATGAGAGTTTCTAGGGATCGGCCCCAGTTCCCCAACCGCGGCATCAGGGTTCCTCTCATGTAGGTAAGTCCTAACAAGACACTTGTGACTATAAAAAGTATCGTCACAATTCACGTATTGAACTTATTAAGAGTTTTAACTCGATCTAACCAAATCACTTTTATGAGCACTGTATCACCATAGGAATGAGGTTGGAGTAAGTTTACATAGGTACTACTCAAAATCAAATTTAGTGCTCCCACAGGATCATCAGTCCAGCTTAATTCTACCATTTGAACTTCTATTGATGCATCCAGTCGATAAAGTAGGGTTGCTACCATCGATGATCCCTTTATGGACTTAACCCCATTCCTTAGATGATTAATCTAGGGCTCAGCTCCTAGATAGACCATTTTAAATGGATTTTAAAAATTTTGGGTCACAAGTTTGGCTTATAGCCTCACTCTTGAGAAATAATTTCTTCATTAAGGCTTTTTAAATTTTTACTCACAACTTCTTGCATTTATAATCAATACAATAATTCTTAAAAGAAAGTTAGGACACAAAAATCATGATAAAAGGAAACATTTACGTTTCAAAAAAACAACTTTCTCATACCATGCAAGAAGTATGATAACCACAAGAATATAGTTAAAGCAAATACATGATGTAAATAGTCACAAAGGCACCATTTTAGTGACTATAAATAAATCAAAATATTTCAATTGTACTTAGAATGTTTAGTATTCTCGTTTTACCTCATATCATGATAATGATGATATATGCTCAAAGAAGTACTTATATATATTGATGTTATGACTGTGACTGCAAGTGTCTGCTTACAAAAATGTAAGCCATTCAATCTTGCATCGCCAATTCTTCACTTTCCTTGTATATGATCTATCTGCTTTCTTTGAGCAAACCATAATTTAAATTGATATGAAAATTTAAAAAAGTTACATTGCAATTGATCATCTCAACATTATAACTTTAAGATTTGAGATATGGATATGAATTAAGCATGTGCCAAATAATAAATATTAAGCTATACAATAAGCACGTAAGAATCAAAATTATGTGATATTGAAATCTAAAATTCACATGAAATTAAGTTAGATACAACTAACCAGACTTAAATCAAAATCGTCTTGCGAAATCCTGACATTCATTTATTATCTGTAGACACTTTGTATTACTCACAATAATAGATAAATCACTTAAACAATATGGGTAAGAGAAAATAATCATCATTGAGTCTACATAATATTATGATGAAATAAAATGAATGAGAAAATAGTCAACAAGCACATGTGTAGAAGAAACCAAATTAATGTTATACTACATGCACTAAATTATACATCAACATAAAAAAAGCGACCCACTAACACCCAGGGACGAAGCCAGAACAAAATTTTCGGGGGGGCCAAGAAAAAATTCTATAACTATATATAAATATATAGGTATTTTTTTTATAATTTTTAGGGTGGCCAAATAATAAAATTTAATAGATTTAAGGGGTTTTTAAAAAAATTTTAAAAAATTTAAGGGGTTTTTCAAAATTTGGGGGGGGGGGGGGGGGGGGGGGGAGGGGCTCCGGGCCCCCACATAGCTCCGCCCCTGCTAACACCTTAATGTGAATACGCAATAACTCATATAAGCATTCATCATATCATTAAAGAGACTGTAACTGAAATATTGATTAGCTAAAATTATAACAATAAGCACTAATCTTAAGAAACCACTAGGTACAATAAATTTTATTTAACCAAATTGTATAAGAGAAAGTTATTGAACATCTCATAAACAATAATGACTAATAGAATACGAAGGTGATAATAAGTACATAATTATCACTAAATAAATAAAATTACCATACTAAGCACATATAGTATTTATCAACACATTATTGTCATGATGCAAAATACCTTTGATCTCTAATATATGTGGTGCATGATATATAATTGGAAAAAATAAAATAAAAATAAAAATTGTGTTAGCATTGTATTCTACAAATATACAAGGAATGATAATTTATATGCAAAAATTTATAGACATACAAAACAAGTATGTATTTCTCATTGTAAGAATATAATTTCATGACTCGGTTAATCACAAAAATTTATGACATTGTAGTCTGACAAATATAATAACTCTTGCACATGTTAATAGGGTGTTTGATATTAGATTAATAATATCCACAAACATATTCTAAATCAATCACGTAACTTTCTAATGATATGTGGATAATTTTTGTTGTTGATATAAGTAATTATTAAAGAAGATCAAATCGTTATGTGTACCGCAGGACCGAATAGGTCAAATAAATAAGTATTTGAACTTATTTAGACACAAAATTAAGTTATATCTCATTTTAATGTGGAAAACATTTGACTATCAATTCTATTAAAATGACAAAAATGCATGCTAACATACAAGATCAAGAATCTTCATATAAGATAACTATTCATTTACCTTTTTTTTATTACTGGAAAAAGGTAGGAAACCCTACCTCACATTAGTAATATATATTAGAAATAGTTAGAGTCGATTACAATCTACTAGTGGCAGGGATCTAAGGAAGAGCATAGCCTTGTTGAAGCTCGGGATTGAGATAGCATAATGTTGAATCGTAGAGAGGGCAGCGGACTATTGTCGTACTCCTCTACTAGATTCAAAGCTATGATCTCATCCCCCCCCCCCCCCCCCAAGAATAGACATACATCATAAACGAGTATACAAAACAGTGTTTTAAAATAGCTACACAACTGAGACATTATAGGTCCCCAAAAATATAAGCAGTATTCTCATTCTCAGTTACTCCTGGCTGCTGTCTTCACTGCTTTGCAAAGAAGTTGGATTGCCTCTGAGTAGATCAACTGCCCCCTGCCTCTTCCACCTCCTTCATGATCTTCAATTTCTTCTTAGAGCTTGCGCATCCATCTAACCAATGAGAGAACCAAAATATTGCATTAGCAATTAAAATATACTTTGTTTGATGCTTGTTGTTGAAAGTTCTATCATTTCTATCATCCCAGAAACTTCAACAGACAGTAATAGTAATCAGGTGTCAGGAGTGTGCATATCTATGGTTGTGTAAATCAAAGCATCACTGTGTGAAACATTCAAAGTGGAAGCATGCAATTGGGGTATATGGAAGAATTAAGTGTAATAGGACAATGTACTAATGGCCACTGGGCACAAAAAAGAAGAAGGAAGGCGGTTTGAAGATGACATGCACCAGTTGTGTATGTCAGGTTACCATCCCATCCCTTAGATTGGACTCTAGCCTTGGAGTTGAGTTTCTCCCAACTCAACAGTCAGATGAAAATCTTACATTTGAGAGATGCGATGTTCTTCCAACAAGCTTTAAAGAAGGGGGATTGCAGACTAGATGTACTGAAGAAGGAATATGCTGACTTGACAGTGTAAGAACTAGAGGAAGACTATCTCCATTTGGGGATGTCTGCAGTGCTGGTTGGTTACATGTCAGAAATGAGATGCATAAGCTATTCTTTCACAATATTTAGGTGAGTTGAGGAGCTATTTAGGCTGGGTCTTCGAGTTCACCTTCCCTCATCCCAGAAGCCCTGAGAATATATAGTTGCCTCTTTATTCTAAGCAGCCGAGAATAAACCTAGGAATATGGTGGAGATAGTTTGGCCCCCTATCCATTTAGAAATCCAGAACTTGATGAACTTCCCATCACCAAACTGCCTGTTAATTCCCTGTAGGAATTGTTCACCTTGCTTATGAACTCCTTTCCAGAAATGAGATGCCTTGCAATAAAATTGTCTTAATTCGAAAATAAAATATGTGCTTACATATTCCAAAAATAGTTTAATAATAAGCATAAAGATACCATAATTCAATTTGATAATAATGTATGTAGGCAATCATATAAATAGAATAAGTCCTTTAGAGCAGTGCTAATACAAGCCTACTCCGAGGCCGGTAAACTATGTTATTCTATTTTATATTTTGTAGGTAATTATATTTTCGTCAATTTTATCCATCAATCTAAAGGACTTATTCTATTTATATGATTGCCTACATACAGAATTATCAAATTGAATCCTGGTATCTTTATGCTTATTATTAAATTATTTTTGGAATATATATATATAATGGTAAAAATAGGAGCAAACCAGGGCCGTACAATTATTACAAAGATCTCAAATCTTCTACAGGCAGATTAATCATAACAGACATCTTTAATAGGTCCGGGCCTTCTCCAGACTCCTCTATAAGACATATGCCTCTCTCAAGCTCATAAAAATGTCATAGATTAGGCCCACTAAGAGAGACCCAGTCATGAAGGCTGTTAGTCAAATTCCTTATCCCTAAACAGGAGAGCTTATCTCTCCAGGGGGAGATTCAGATAGGAGATTGGGAATTCATAGTCGATCTAATGGATTACTATCAATCTCCTGTACTATTTCTCAGGCCTATAAAACCCTCCCCCATCCTCAGTCAGAAGGTAATTAGCAATTTCTCTCTCAAACTCTCATTCTCTCTTTGTTTCTGACTTGAGCATCGGAGGGTTTCTCACTGGGAAAACCCCCAGTGTTTCATGCTTTTTGCAGGTCCATCGGTTGCATCAGCAACGGTCAGATACAGATCATGGTGTTCAATCAAAGATCCAGATCCACTTTCAGGAGCTCTAAACACTTTCCACGACATCGATCGAATGTCAGATTTTTAGTAGTTTACATCAAATATTAACTCACTATCTATTTACTTCCATACCAAAATAAGTAGGAACAAATTGGCACAATCTGTGGGAAATCACACAAATTTGACTTACCGCCATGCCACCAAGACTAAGAGACAAAGCAGTGGCATCAAGCCGTCGCACCAACTCTCTTCGTCAACCAGCTCCTCCTGTGGAAGATCCGATTCTTCCTCAACAGCAGCCCTGACAGTCTAGTCAAGCTCCTGTCGAAGGAAAGGCACCGGGGGGGGGGGGGCTCCCGACAAAGCCGTCATGGAAAACACCATCTGCATGACCGTATCTCAGTCCATAATGCTTTAACCGATTCAATGGCCTCGCGAGGCCTCTGAGGATCTAGAAATCTCCACCAAATCTTCAATGTTTGGCAATGAGGGACTGATCTACAAATCCGCTTGAACGAGAGGCGCGCTCGAACTGAGGCCTCCCGCTTAGAATGCCAGGTAAACCAAAGAAGCAACTCTCCTAGACAGAGATCAAGGCATCCTTCTCTCATAGGGGGCGCATTGCAAAAAGAAGCTCGACTTATGAGAATCGAAAGCTTCTTGAGCGGAACAAAGAAAAAGATGCCCCAATCACTAGAGCCGAATTGAAAAAGTTCAAGCTCGACATCCTCCGAGCTATCCAAGGTAGTCAAGACCAAGGTCAGCCCTCCAAAGAAGAATCCGACGACTCAACTGGATCCAAGGGGAAGGATGACCAAGTCCTTGGCCGTATTCAAGTGGTAGAAGATCGTCTAGAACAGATAAAAAATGAGGGGAACCACTCCAACATGGCTTACCGTCCCAGTTGGCCTCCATTCAGCAAGTCCATCCTTGATGCACCAATTTCGAAGAACTTCAAGGCTTTTCAACTCGAGTCATAGGATGGTGAATCAGACCCGCAGACCATATTGAGAGTTTTAAAACTCTCATGATGGTCTACAACGCCACTGATGAGCTCATGTGCCGAAAATTCCCTACAAATTTGAAAGAATTTGCAAGGGAATGATACTCCTGCCTCATTCCACAGTCAATATTCTCCTTCGATCAACTCGAGGAGCTTTTCATAGCGCACTTCGTTACTAGCTATAAGGCTGGCAAAAAGTGCCTTCATATTAGAACTGAAGTAGATGGATGGAGAACTGCTGAAAGACTTCGTCAAACGCTTTACAGCCGAAGAAAGTTCCATATCTCCCTAAACTCACCAGCGGCAGTTGCCTCCTTCTGCCATAACGTCATTAACAAAGACCTGAAAGTCTCATCGCAAAGAAGTCTCCTAAAAATTACACTGAGCTCCTAGAAAGGAGTGACAAGTATATCAGGGTCAAAGAAGCTCTTTATCCTCAAGACAAGAACGATTCATCTTCTGGGAACAAACAGAAGAATACAAACGAGGAAAGACCCATGAAATTTCAGAAAGACGATGCCGGTCAATGCCGTCCACCTCCAGCACTACGCTTTGACAAGTTCACTCATCTCAATACAAGCGTATCAGCGATCTTCATGGAAGGTGAGAAGGACAAAGTGATCCACCATCCACCCAAGATCTCCCTAGCTAACAAGAGAAGAGACAAAAATAAGTGGTGCACATTTCACAGAAATCATGGATACACTACTGACAACTGTCGAGTCCTCAAAGAAGAACTTGAAGGCCTAATTTTTCGGGGCTATCTCTCTCAATTTGTTCAACAAAACAATAATGTCGAAACCCCCACGACATGGGGGCTAATAAGCATCAAGAGAGACTCTCAGAATCACAAGACTCAGAACACATGGTCATTCTCCACTCAATTCATAGAAGCCCGATAAGGGGAGATTTCAACTCCTCCCGCAAAGCCTTTGTCAGGGATATTAACTCAGTACATAACATCCCACCTACCAAGAGCACCGGGGTCCCGATATCTTTCTCCGAAAAAAACTTAGAAGGTTTTCGAATACCTCATTGCGAAGCATTGGTCATAAACCTTGGCATGGTGAACCATGAGGTACGCTGCATCCTGGTGGACAACGACAGCTCAGTAAACATTATTTTCATGAACACTTTCAACGGTCCAAAGCTCTCCCGAGACCGACTCAAACCAGCCGGCCATACACCACGGATTCTGCGGTGTCCTCGTTCAAGTAGAAGGAATTGTCACACCCGATGTGATAGCAGAAAAAGCGCGCCCCCATTATTCGAACAGAATCACTGGACTTTATGGTAGTCGATGTCAAAGCCGCTTACAACACAATATTCAACTGTCCTAGCCTAGCTGTCTTTCATGCAGTTGCTTCCACCTACCACATGAAAATGAAATTTTCAACAACAGCAGGTGTAGGCCAAGTTGTAGGGATCCAACGAACAGTACGAGCATGCTACACCGCTGCAATGGGGGGCTCGGTTCTCCCCCTTAATGCCATAGAGCTACAACCAGAAAGAAGTCACAGTAAATCCAAGCCCACAAGAAAGCTTGAAGCTACTGCACTAGATAATCTGGCGAGAACTTCCAAACTGGCCAAATCATCTCCTACCAGTTCCAAGCTCGTCCTCATCAGAATGCGACAGCTGACTTGAACCACCCATCCAAAGCCACTCCGCTCATTCAAAGGAAAGAAACAGCCCTACCTAAATACATTGGTGCATCTAAAGATCTCCTATTCTCTATGCAAAATAATGGGGGGACTCGCTCCAAAACAGGCAAGTTCAGGTATAGTCTACTAAGTTGTTCGCCTAATAGCTCATCAACTTGAAGACCCCCCGGGAGGGGGGGGGGTAAGGAGGTATCGGCAGGGACTTGGAAAGTGGAACACCTCATGAACTTCAACAAGGGTGCTTAACGCCCACCTTCTCTACATATTTTTAATATTTTCTAAAACAAGGCCAGTCACTAGCGCAGCCGTTTAGTTTTACTTTTCAATAAAGATCGGTCACTGCATGTATTAACGGCTAGTCACTAGAGCAGCTGTTTAGTTTTATTTTTCAATAAAATTTAGTATTATTTTTTGCAAAATTATTGTGCAACTCTACGGATGCATATAATGAGTTAAGTCAAGCCTACTCCTAAAAAAGGCACAAAAACACATCAAAAGCTCCTTGCAAGATGGGTTCAGAGTCCTTACCCATGTTCTAAAATGCCTCTAGAAATTTGCAACAAAGCATGTTCAGAGTTCGCTTCGCCATTTTATCTGATCCTTGCAATCCGTTAACGCCTCGATGATAGGTTCAGAGTCTATACCCATGGCTCGATGTTACTTTAGCAACTTGTTACAAAGCAAGTTCGGAGTTCAACTCGATATTCTATCTGCTCCTGCAACATGTTAATACATAAACTAATAAGTTTAGAATCCATATCCATGGCTCAGAGTTACTTTAGCAATATGCAACTAAGCACATTCAGGGTTCAACTCGCCATTTGATTTGATCCTGAAACTTGGCAAAATTCCTTAAAGATAGATTAGCTAAAGGTCCAAAATTGTGGATTGCAGTTACTCCAATAAAACTTGCAAAAACAATATTTGGGGTTCAACTCGCCACTCGATGTGTAACATCCAGTATAAAAATAGATTTTTATTTTTCTGCACGTGCAACGCACGTGCTATTTCATCTCATCGTTCATTCAAAATATTTTCTAGTATGCATAATTTCTCTTTTTATTTTATTTTATTTAGTTGTCTACTTCTTATTTTAGAACCCATAGGCCTAATAGAAGACTCTAAGCCCACTAGAATAAATTAAATAAATAAACCAAGCCCACAAGAGAAGCCCAATAAGATAATCCCACAATTAGTTGTACGTATTCTTATACATGTCATTTCACAACTAGTTGATACACAAATATAAATATAAAAATATATAAAAAATGAAAGGGCGTGCACTTGTGCACTACACGTGCACGTGTATGCACTTGGAGCCATTGGCCAGCCTTGCTTTGGGTAGTGGGAGAGTGGGAGAGTGGGGAGAGTGGGGTGAGTGGGTGGTTACTTGGAGTGTGAGATTAAATCCTAGACATTCATTTTCCCTATAAATATATCCCCCCCCCTAGTGTTTGTCGTTTGCACCAAAATAAGAATCAAAAGAGAGAAGAAAAGAAAGAGAGTTAGAGAGTTTTGTCTTGCAATTCTTGGAGGCTTGGAGTTGTTCTTGTTAGGAGGAGAAGGGCTAGGCGATCGTGTTGGAGCTAGGAGCTTTCTAGGAATTGTTTTTCTACATTACAATCTTCATTGAGGTGGGTGTTTCTTGAATCCTTTCTAATTTTAGTAGTATGATGCTTGCTAGTTGATATATGGTTTAGTTGTTAAATTTTGATTGAGATGATGAATGTTGATATATGGTTTAGTTGTTATTTTAATTATGTCATAATGTAGTGATTCAAATAAATGACCAGAACTCTTGTTAAATTAGAAAGAGAAAAAGAAAGTACCATCTAGTGAATTGTTGGAATGAAAAATTGATGCATATTAGAATGTTCACATAATAGTCAAAATAATGCAACTTGTATGAAAGAGCATTAAAAAATCTATTATAGTGAAGAAATATATAGAAATAGTCTCACTAGTGCATGTTTTATTGGTATAAAGAATTCTTATAAAGGAGTTTTGAAGAGAGACAACATTTTACTTGAAATTTGATAACGTGAGTTCTTTAATGCGAATTGGGAGTAAAATTTATTACATTGTCAAAAATAAAATTTTTATAAAGTTTAAATATATGCTACTATACTGTATTTTTTTTAAAGAAAACATGCTGGAAAGAATTATATTTTTTGAATGGTACAAATTAATTGGAAAATCGAAATTGTTAGAGAAAGATCTGTAAACAGATCAACAGAAGATAGGAATTTTAACACCGAATCGTAACAGAGAGTGGGTTTGGGAATACTGGTTTTCGGTGTGGGTTTAGAGCGCTGTGAACAATGCTGATAGTCTTGGGTTCGAGTCTTGAAGAGGCTCTGTTTTATTAAATTTTGATTTCCCCAAAATACAGTACAACACATACATAAAGTATTTAAATGAATCTATCGCTAGCCGTCCCTGGACTTTCTAGTCTTCGGGTGCGATTTGAGGTGGATACTGTCGCGTAGCGGGGGTCATGGGTTTGATCCCGACCAACTGCTTTTGATTTTTTTTTTGATGTTTTTGAGATATTAATGAGTTTTTAAGAGCAATAAAAATTGAGAAGAAATTCTATTACTCCTCTAAAATTATCTAGACTTTATAAAAATATTCCCACAACATTTTGATGTATTTTGTAAGAATTGAAAATGGAATTTACATTAAGTAATGTGTGGAAGAACTCGAAAATTTCAATTAAAAATGTGACTCTTGTTGATTAAAGGAAGATAAAAATTTGAAATACAATTGGATTTTCCTCTTGATAAGATTCTATATTTATCCATCTTTGATTAAGAATACATTGAGTTGTATACAATGCTATAAGCGATTAAATTGATAATGAAAGTTGAAGGGAGTTACTTCTTGTTATAAGAATATAAAAAAATGTTTCTCTTTGAGAAAGAGATTGTGAATAAAAAAATTGAACTATTATTTTGAGGTTGAATATAACCTATTGCTGATCTCTAGAACGAGACAATTGTTGAAATCTAGAGGCTAGGCGAGACCCTTAGAAATCGGCAGTTGTTATTAATATGAATTCGAGAGCTAACCAGTGTCGGTTGAGCATCTCTTAAGAAGTAGCCAGTTGGGTTGACTGTCTCTTGTGTTGGTTTAAGTCCGGTAGGGTAAGCTAGCTCTAGGTTGTGATGATTTCTTCTAAGACAAACTAAAAATGTAAGGACAGGCACTAAGGGGAGACATGATGAAGTATGGGCAAACATGAGTATGAGGGCCTCAGTTGGTATGCGGTGTAAGATAGTTTCCCCAGAATTATTGAGGTGTAATTGGAAGTGTCCCCAGCTCATCTGCGGTGTGGGATTCATCTTTGAAATTATCGGGATCGAGGGGACGCCTATGGGGTGTTTTAGGACTATGTAGGTGCCATTGCTTGTGGTGTGAGATAGTTTCCCTAGAATTATCGAGGTGTGATTGGGAGTGTCCCTAGCTCATCTGCAGTGTGAGATTCATCTCCGGAATTATCGGTGCTTGGGCCTAATATCCCAGAATATATAAACCTTATCTTAGTCACCGTAGTAGTAATTCATGGCGAGGGATCTATCCCTTTAATGTGGAGTACGTAGGTGCTTTCCCTCGAACCTATGTAGTATGGGATGCATAGACTCCGAACAAGTATGCATTAGTGTCATCCTAGCGTAGACATAAGCATCAGGCATTAAGTCATTGCATACACTGACATGTTTAGGTTAGCCAATCTTTTACACTTTGTTTACATTCAAATTTGTGATTGTTAAAGTATTAAAGAATCGTTATATTACGGCCTAATAAGGATTGCCATTTATAATATTGCGTCAGTTATAAGCAACTGACGTGCCCACAGTTTCATATGCAGGATTTAGAATTTACAAGAAGATATAACGATGAATTTGATGCTGATGATTACTTAAATGCTAAAGTTGTTACAATTATATATTTACCATATTGTAATTCATTTATTTTTCTGCTGCGTGTTGTTGTAAAAGAATATGTTGTAATAAAACTTTCAAATTTCCTTGTAAAATTGTACAAAGTGAAGTGTAGATCCTGTTGAGCTACGAATTACCGTATTTTGGTATTTGGGGCGTTACACGATGTGACTCTCACAATTTGTTGGAGGACTCATACAGCATGTTAGGAAAATAGCTCTCCATCAGAGTTGCTCCTACAATTAGCTGAGTACTAGACGGATAAGTTCTAAACTCTGTCAAACATTACACACACCATTGACAGTTCATTAGCTATACACAACAAATTTGAGGTCTTATTATTTAGCTACAAAGAACTTAGTCGACAGCTTATAAATCTCCACAACAAGTCTCATTACAACTGCAAAATTACAAAGAGTCTATGTTTCATGCTTAAGAATCGCTACAAAAGTCTTGCAAACCTTGTACATCAAACTGTCTTGCAAGTAATTTTTCCAGCTACACACTAGAGGGATGCTCCGCCTAAGAGACACAAACTTCTTCGCAGGCCTCCCACCAGTTAACAACTTTCCAGCATCATCTCAACTCTTGATAATAAAATTCAAGACAAGTCTCCCTTTGGCGGGCAAGCTCCAGGTCTATCCTACCACCTTCACTTGAGCAAACTCAAACTCCGTCCCGCGTGAAGCGCCGCGCGAACGGACGTGTCCCAACACCATCAAGCACAGCATATCATGAAGGAGAGCAAACTCAATGTTCCGAGGACTTCATCCGATGTACACAACTAGTTGTCTGCAAAGAGAAGAATGGAATGAACTTAATGCTGAACAAACACAAGTGATTTCACTTCAATATTAAGAAGATTCAAAACACCTACAACTCATTCGCTCCTCAAAATAAGTTCGGCGCTCCGCACGCTACTTGAGTTCCTCTGGCCGACAACCCATCAACTCCAAACTATGAGTTCAACGCTCCGCTCACCGCTCGAGCCCCATCGACCTTCGCACGAGCTCCATAAACAACTCGTTGGCCCCAAACAACGACTTCAATGCCTTGATCTTCACCCAGGCTCCATCAACAACTCGTTGACTCTAAACAAAGTGTTCAATGCCTTGATCTTCGGCTCAGGCTCCATCAACAACTCGTTGACTCCAAACAACGTGTTCAATGCCTTGATATTCTCTTGAGTTCCGTCAATAACTCGTTGACTCCAAACAACGAGTTCAACACCTTGCTCACCGCTCGAGCTCCATCAATAACTTATTGACTCCAAACAACGAGTTCAAAGCTCTGTTCTCCGCTAGAACTCCATCAACAACTTGTTGATTCTGTACAATGAGCTCAACGCTTTGCTCTTCACTTGAGATCCATCAACAAATCGTCGACTCCAAACAACGAATTCAGCACCCTACTCTACGTCCAAGTCCTTCTAACAACCCCATAACTCCTGGCAATAGGTTCATCGCCTAACACCGACCTAGGGTTGCCTCTACAAACGTGTTGGGCGCAAACGGCAAGTTCAACATTCAAATCCATCACAGAGTTCTCTCCAAACTTGCTGGGCGCAAACAATAAGCTCAAATGTCCAACTATATCACAGAATTGCCTCTACAAAACTTGCTGGGCACAAACGACAAGTTCAACGTCTAACTCAGTCATAAACTTCTTGCTAAACTTGTTGGGAACAAACAACAAGTTCCAACATCCAACTCCTGTCGTAGTGTTCTCTATAAACTTGTTGGGATCAAACGACAAGTTCAACGTTCAAATCCATCTCCGAGTTGTCTCCCCAAAACTTGCTCGTTGCGAATGACAAGTTCAACGTTCAACCCCGTTACAAAGTTCTTTCTAAACTTGCTGGGATCAAATAGCAAGTTCGACGTTCAGCTCCATCTTGGATTTGCCTTTCCAAAACTTGCCAGGTGCGAACAACAGGTTCATCATCAACCCTAGTCTTAGAGTTGTCTCTTAAAACTTGCCGGGCACAAATGACTAGTCAGCATCAACTGGCTTAGAGTTTCCTCTACAAATTTGCTGGGCATAAACGACAAGTTCAACGTTCAACTCTATCTTAGAATGGCCTCTCCAAACTCGCCAGGAGCAAATAGCAAGCTCAAACGATCAACTCCGTCTCAGAGTTGACTCTACGAACTTGCTGAGCGCAAACAGAAAGTTCAACATCTAACTCCGTCAAAGAATTCTCTGTAAAATTGCTGGGATCAAATGGCAAGTCCAAGATCAACTCCGTCTCAGAGTTCACTCTACAAAAATTGCCGGGCGCAAACGACAAGTTCAACGTTCAACTTTGTGACAGAGTTCTCTCCAAGCTTGCTAAGGTCAAACAACAAGCTCTACATCTACTCAGTCCAAGACTTATCTCTATAAACATGCTGAGATCAAACGACAAGTCCAACATCAACTCTATCTCAGAGTTGTCTCTACAAAACTTGTCGGGCGCAAACGGCAAGTTCAATGTTCAACTTCGTCAGAGAGTTCTCTACAGACTTGCTGGAATCAAACAAAATGCTTTACATCAACTTAGTCAAAGATTTGTCTCTACAAACCTGTCGGGATCAAACGGCACGCTCTACTCACAACTCTACCTCGGAGTTGTCTCCCCAAACTTGATGGGATCAAACAGCAAGTTCAAACATTTAACTCCGCCCTAGAATTTTCTCTACAAAATCTGCTGGGCACAAATAGTAAGTTCAAACTTCTAACTCTATCTCGGAGTTACCTCTCAAAGTTTTTGGGCACAAAGAACAAGTTCAATGTTCAACTCTCTCTCAGAGTTGTCTCTCAAAACTTGCTAGGTGCAAATGACAAGTTCAACATTCAACTCCATCACAGGGTTCTTTCTAAGCTTGTTGGGTGCAAACAACAAGTTCAACATTCAACTCCATCTTAAATTTGCCTCTCCAAACTTGTTGGGTACAAACAACAAGTTCAACGCTCAACTCTGCCCGAGAATTGCCTTAACAAACTTGCTTGGATCAAACAACAAGTCCGCAGTCTGAAAAATTGCCGAAGATTATTCCTACAACAGCTCTTCTAGGTCAGCTACATATACAAGACTCAACGATCAAAGCACTCTGCTCCCAGGCCAATGAAATGCTTGATCGACAAAACAAGTGAATAACACAACGCTTGGTCGATGAAAGAGTGGTTCAACAAAATGAGAAATGAGATGGTTGATCAACAAAACAATGCTTGGCCGATGAAATAGCAGTTCAACGAAATGAGCGACAAGATTTTTGATTGAAAAAATAAGCAAACAACATAATGTTTGGTCAACAAAAGAGCAATTCAACGAGGAAAACTGTTCAAAAAACACTTGGTTTGCAAAAAGTCTCCAGATTATACTCGACAGGACGAGTTGGCAAGCACAAGAAGTCATAATCACTAAGAAAATCCTACATGTTGGTTTAAAGCCAAGGATCATAAGGTGAACTTTGGATATAGTGTGTGTGTGTGTGTGTGTGTGTGTGTGTGTGTGTGTGTGTGTATACACACACATACACACACTAGGTTTGCCCGTTGACACGTGCCTACGACACGTCTTCGGAATGGTGTACCTTGTTTGATTATATAAAATAGTTTTGAAGGTCCAACAAATTAATTGAAGTAGCAAACATATTATATGAGGAAGCAGTATATCTACCTTTAAGCTCAACCATCACCTTCTTGATCATTAGCTTGAACTTACCTGGAATGCATATAATTTGTTAGAAACACTGCATAAAGTTTTTTTTAAACTTCAGCATCACTTTTAGATGCTTGTAATAGTTATGCAAGGACATTATCATATAGGTTTTATAGAGCTTACTCTAGTCCCATAACCAATATGAGCATGTCTAAATACAATGGTAACGCAAGTACAGGTGTGAAGGTATCTACAATACCAATAATCTAAACATTTGTTTGTCTGAGACTCAGTTTGCAATTGAAATACCTCTTATTATTATTTTAATCAAAATGAAATACATGAAGTTCTCAAAACTCTAAACTAAGCTAGTCATTTCTTTTATCTCCACTTTGTCTCCCCATTGCACCTTTATAAAAAAAATCAAAATGGATAAATAACAAATTTACTTTAGCTGTCTTTCTTGAGTGGAGAGTTGCACCTTTTAATAGTAAACTCCAGTCATCACAACCCTATATATCCACATACACCAAAAGTTCTTATATGTTATGTTATCCATGGTTTCTAATAATTAGTGAAGGGAACACTTCACGATAGTATTTTCTCCTGTAGTAGAGAAATTAATGTTGCATATTTGCCAAGTTATTTTAGCTTGCTGGTCAGCTTACCTGTCCTGCTATGGTTTGGAAGCCCAAATTGAGGCCACCAAATAATCCATCTCTCACTTGTGTACACCCTAAATCAAAACCAATAAAAAAGTCATCAAATAAATCACCAAATTAAAATTTTTTAAACCCAAAAATAAAACAATCATACCTCTCTAAACTTAGATCCCATGCACACACAAAATTCGAGTCAGCAAAAAACTGAGTAATCCCCTGCAAACACAAAATAAAAAATTAGAATGAGAATTCGGTTAATGAGATGAAATTAAAGTCGTCGCATCGCATATAGAGGCTCTCGATTCAGTGGAGGGAAGTCGCCGTTATGGATTCGTTTGATATTCGCGCTCGATTTGGTGGAGGGGAGTCACTGATACGGAATCAACAGCGGATCAGATATCGACGACGACCTCTTGATTGGGGTTCGATATTGGATTTGGATTTGGATTTGTTTTGAGATTTTCAAAATTTTAAATTTTCAAAATCTTCAAAATTTTAAAATTTTAAAAAGATTTAATTTTTTTTAAATTTTCAATTTTTTTAATTTTAAGTTTTTTTTTTAAAATTTAATTTTTAAATAATTTTTTATAATTTTTTTTATAAGTTTTTGATTTTTAAATTTTTTTTAATGTTTTTAAAGTTTTAAAATTTTTTATTTTTAAAATTTTTTTTCATGTTAAAAATTTTTGAAAACTTTAAATTTTGAAAATTTTGAAAATTTTGAAAATTTTAAAATTTTGAAAGAAATTTCAAAAATTTTCAAAATTTTTTATAAGTTTTTGATTTTGTTGAATTATTTTTAAAGTTTTTAAAATTTTAATTTTTTTAGTTTTTAAGTTTTTAAGTTTTTAAGTTTTTTAACTTTTAACTTTTTTAAATTTAAATTTTTTATTTTCTTAAATTTTTGAATAGGAGAGAGAGAGAAAGAGAAATAATTAAATAAATAAAGGAGTTGTTTTGGGTGGGGGGACTTGAATTTGAGTTTTGGGGGGAAACTTTTTAGGGAAAAAATTTGCTTTGTCAGGTTAGATATGACCCTTTGATTTTTGGAGGATTGAAGGAGAGCCACTTGATAGCTTTCTTTGTGTTTTTGAAATTTTTAAAATTTTTAAATTTTAAACTAATATTTTAAAATTTTTAAAAAAATTTCAAAATTTTGTAAAATTATAAGTTTTTGATTTTGTTGAAGTATTTTTAAAGTTTTCAAATTTTTAATTTTTTTAGTTTTTTAGTTTTTACGGTTTTTAAGTTTTAATTTTTTTAAATTTTAAATTTTTTATTTTCTTAAGTTTTTGAATAGGAGAGAGAGAGAGAGAGAGAGAGAGAGAAATAATTAAATAAATAAAGGAGTTGTTTTGGGTGGGGGGGATTTGAATTTGAGTTTTGGGGGGAAACTTTTTTGGGTGGGTGGGGGGGGGGGGGGGGAATGTGTTTTGTCAGGTTAGATATGGGCCTTTAATTTTTCGGGGATTGAAGGAGAGCCACTTGATACCTTTCTTTGTGTTTTATTATATATACTAGATTTTTCCGTGGGCATGTGCCTACGGCACGTTTTCAGATTGACACAACATATGAAAAGCCATGTAAACAGTAAATCAACAATTATGTAGCTCAAGTTTGAATAGTATGACAATAATTAGTCGTAAATAAAAGTACATGTTTCCATATATATATATATATATATATATATATATAGAGAGAGAGAGAGAGAGAGAGAGAGAGAGAGAGAGAGAGAGAGAGAGAGAGAGAGAAATAATTAAATAAATAAAAGAGTTATTATGGGGGGGGGGGAATGTGTTTTGTGATGTTAGATCTGAGTCTTTAATTTTGGGGGGATTGAAGGTGAGCCACTTGATAGCTTTCTTTGTGTTTTATTATATAGATATATAAATATATTTACATATGTGTATCCACAAAGCAAAGAGGGTGGGGGGGGGGGGGGGAATGTGTTTTGTCAGGTTAGATATGGGCCTTTGATTTTTCGGGGATTGAAGGAGAGCCACTTGATACCTTTCTTTGTGTTTTATTATATATACTAGATTTTCCCGTGGGCATGTGCCTACGGCACGTTTTCAGATTGACACAACATATGAAAAGCCATGTAAACAGTAAATCAACAATTATGTAGCTCAAGTTTGAATAGTATGACAATAATTAGTCGTAAATAAAAGTACATGTTTCCATATATATATGTATATGTATATATATATATATATATATATATATATATATATATATATATATATATATATATATATAGAGAGAGAGAGAGAGAGAGAGAGAGAGAGAGAGAGAGAGAGAGAGAGAGAGAGAGAGATAATTAAATAAATAAAAGAGTTGTTAGGGGGGGGGGGGGGAATGTGTTTTGTGATGTTAGATCTGAGTCTTTAATTTTGGGGGGATTGAAGGTGAGCCACTTGATAGCTTTCTTTGTGTTTTATTATATAGATATATAAATATATTTACATATGTGTATCCACAAAGCAAAGAGACTTCAAAAAAGAAACAAACCAACCCTGAAATTGCATCAGGAAAGAAGGGTTAGGGTCGCAGACCCACTACCCGAAACCAAGGGGCTTAGGCTCGGTTAAAATGTGAGCTACGAATGTGGAGCTCGACCAACTTCGAGGTCGACGAAGCCCCAAGAATAAAAAAGAAGTGGAAGCTCCTCAATGAGATGGTTAGGCGAACTAGGCAGATCTCGCACGTCTCGTTGGCCGTTGGATCACCCAGAAAACCGTGCACTCTCGCGATGGGTGCACGAGATGCTTCCACGTCGCCAATTTCTTCCCTCGCTGCTCTTCTTAAATCCTCAACCATCTGATCCTTCTAAAAAGCGCGCTGGCGGTTGATCCACGCCCTCATTCACGCCACATCGCTGAAAGCCATCACAAGCGTTCAAACCACTCGACGGCCGAGCAGGGAGCTGATGGACGTCCTTGATGTTGCCACGTCACCCCCTCATTAGGTCCATCTCATCACGGCCATTCAAGCGCCACAGCGGGCGAGCCAACATGTGATCGACGCTACACATTGCATCAAAATGCGTGCCGAGACATGATTATTCATATAAATTCCCTTAAATTCATTTTAATTTCAAAAAGTCAATTTAAAAAATCCAAAATTGATTATTTAAATTTGGAAAAAATCAAAATTTCTGAAAAATAAAATAAAAATTGTGTTTATTAATTAATAATTCGAAAAAATGATCTTAAAATTGGGGGAAATTATTAATTTTTTTAAAAGAAATTCAGAAAAATCCAAAAAATTGCAGAAAATTCTAGAAAAGTCAAAGCAGATATTCACCGCCTTTAGAAGCTTCTGATCAGTTCTGGGTATCTCCAATATACCCTAAAAGCTAAGATTGTATTTTCGAATCCAAAAATACGGTGAACTACTTCCCGAAAGCCAAGAAAATTGTCTCCCGGGTGTGGGGGGCTTATGAGAATGGTAAGAATCAGAGCAAATCAGGGGTATATGATTCTAGCACAAATATCAAAGCTTCTACAGGCTGATTAATCATAACGGACCTCTTTAACAGGTCTGAGCCTTTTTCAGGCTCCTCTACAAAACATGAGCCTCTTTCAAGTTCATAAAGAAGTCACAAATTAGGCTCATTAAGAGAGACTCAGCTATGAAGGCTATTAGTCAAATATCTTATCCCCAAACAAGAGAGCTTACTTCTTGAGGGGGGGGGGGGGGATTTAGATAAGAGTTAAGGAATTCATAGTGTATCTAATGGATTCATATCAATCTCCTGTACTGTTTTTCAGACCTATACATACCCTCTCCCTTCCTCAGTCCGAAGGTAATTGGTAATTTATTTATCAAACTCTCCTTTTCTCTCTGGTTCTGACTTGAGTGTTGGAGGGTCTGTCGCTGGGGCCACCCCCGATGTTTCAGGCTTTTTGCAGGTCCATTGGCTGCGTCAGCAACCGTCAGATCATGATCACAGTGTTCAATCATGATCCAGATCCACTCTCAGGAGCTCTAACCACTTTCCATGTCATTGATCGAAGGTCAAATTGTTAGTAGTTTCCATCAAATAATAGCTCACTATCTATTTGCTCCAACACCAAAATAAGCAGCACAATATATATATATATATATATATATATATATATATATATATATATATATATATCTTAATTTGTGTCTAAATGGATTAAAATGCTTATTTATTTGACCTATATGGTTCCTTGGGTTGCAACAAATGTCACTAAGTGTAGGTACAAAGCATAGATACCTGCACCAATTGCATAAATATATGTGTTAATGAGGAATATGCCAAATTTTATACCAAATCATATTCTTCCTTTCCTAAAGATTTTTTTTTGATTTTTTGATTTTTTTGATTTTTTTTTATAATTTTGAATCAATTTAATATTGATTTTGTCCAAGTCAAACTTTATTTAGTCATGGTCAAACTAGCCATTAGAGCAAGTTATGACTCATAAGTTTTGGTTATTTACTCTTATAAATAATAAGATGATTAGTGTTTGATTTTATGAATCAGAAGTAGTTTATTATTAGAGGTTAATAGATGACTCTTATAAATATTAATTAGCTCATTTTCATGAGAAGATGAACAGAGAAAATAAGAGAAGGAGAAGAAAAAATGAGATAACAAGAATGATCTTCTTCCTCCTCCAAACCAAACTTCTACTATATATATATATATTTTATTTATTGGGCATATTCTAGCATCATCTCGAGGTCAACTCTCATTTCGTGGTCGTGCACACAAGGAATAGGTGGACAAGGATTTGTACTCTATTGGTCAAGTTGTCATGTTAGTGCCACACACTTAGTGCCACACACGAGATCGGCAGAAAGTCCTTTAGCGCAGTGCTAATACGTGCCTACTCCGAGGCCGGTAAACTATATCTATTTTTATTTCGTGGGTAATTATATTTTCCTCAATTGTATCCGACAGATTGTCAGGCTACCTGATTAATGCATTGGGCCTCTCGGGTTAATTTAGATTTTCTATAAATTTGCAAGAAAAGTGAAGAGATTAGTGACTAATTTACAGCCGTCCATAATGCTATTAACAGTTACAATACAATGAGAAAAACTCTTTTAACTTTAATGTCAATTTTTCTGATCATATACCTTTAGGAAAGACAACTTTGAGTACCTCAAATGTACATGTATCAATCTCATATCATGTGATTCTTTGCATGTTTTAACTGCATGTATGAGTACATACACATGAATTATTTTCAGGATAATGGCAGAAGAGCATGGGTATCAAAGGAGTGGCAAGAAATGCAAAGAGAAGCTCGACAACCTGTACAAATACTACAAGAAAACCAAAGGAGGCAATAATACTAAAGGCTCAACAGTTGGAAAGCATTACAGGTTCTTCAACCAACTCGACGCACTCTACGGCCAAAACCACATCACTCCTACTACTACTATTACTCATCTAAACCCACAACTCATCATGAGTTCACCCTCGATATCCATTGAATCGGATAGTGAAGATGACGATGACGATGAGGTTGACATAAGGGAGCTGATTAATATGCAAATAAAGAAGCTGATGGAGGTGCAAGAGTCAGGGTTAGAGAAGATGGTGAAAGCGATAGAACGGATCGAACAGGAGAGGATTGCAAGAGAAGAGGCAAGGAGGAAGGAAGAGATTGCACGGTCGAAGAGAGAGGAGGAGGTTTGGGCTCGTGAGCGGGCTTGGATTGTGGTGCGGGATGCTGCGCTGATCGATGCACTGAACAAGATTAGCTGTAAGAATGATTGTGCGAAGCAGACAACGACGGAGGTGAAGGAGAAGGAACGAGTAGTTCCAATAGGAGTAGTGCAAGTTGAGGAGGAGTATGATCCTGGGAATGAACTAGTTAAACTTCAGAGTTGGGTGGAAGAGTCGGAGTTTCATGAGGGTTTATGCAGGGAGCAATGGTTTCCTTAATATAATTAATGTGGGCAAGCTGACAATATATATGTAGGGTTGATCTATAATAAGATATTTGAAATGTAATATTATTAATATTTTGTTTTGCGTTATATTCTATATGATATGTAATATATAGATAGCATGCATCGATTAAGAGAAAAGGGGAACTGTTGCTGCAGGGGGTATATCTGAGTTTTAGGGGGCCTTACATAAGTTTTCAAATAGGGCATTTTGAAGTTGACAAAATTAAAAATGACAAATATTTAAATGCAAATAAACTTGGAGCATTGGAGAGCAAACTATTTAAATTAAAACAAATTTATATATATGCTTTCAAAAAAAAAAAAAAAAATTGATAACGTACGTTTTTATATGAAATGCCTCGTGACAAAAAGAAACTCGGACAAACTCTAACAACAAAAATGAAATATGTCATCTCAAAGAGGTACTATGATATATTAGAGAACACGATCAGAATAAAATGATGATGAATATATGTATAATGTAGAATAACCATATGCACTTGAAGATTTGGTTATAAATTTATCATAAACAGGTAAAATATGATATACCATAGAACATTGAAATATCATAAAGTGACATACATGGGCTAAGCGAAAAATAATATTAAATTCATAAAATGGTAAAATGGCATGTATGGCTATGTGAAAAATAATTAGTTTTAAAAATAAAAGTGATTGAAAAATTAATTAGCCCATGCAAGTTTTAATATAGTGTAATTATTAGCACAACACTCAAACCAACTGAGCTAATAAACCAACTATTAATATAGTGTAATTATATCATAAAATATTACAAATTTCTTTTTAACATTGCAAATACTTAAAAATATGGGGCCCTATAAAATTAGGGGCCCAAAGTAGTTGCTTGTGCTGCTTGAGCCTAAATCTGCCTCTGGTTGCTGCTTATTTCTGTGTGGGAGCAAACAGATGATATGAGTTTTTTTAGAAACAATAAAAAACTGATATTTTTGACTTTCACCGATGTTGATTGCTACCAACTGATGTTGACTTCTGAAACTGACTCGTTTGCATCGTTGGATCTGATCGTGATGGTGACGATCGCTCCGATTGACCTGTAAAAGTCTGAAACACCGTGGTTGATCCCAACGATAGACCCTCCGATGCTGAAGTCAGAACTCCAGAATAGAACGAGAGTTTTTTTTGTGGCAAAATACTGATTACATGTTTCTGGTGGAGGTAGGGGGTATTTATAGTCGCTTTGAAGGTCAGTTTCAAGATAATGATTTATCTCTACTTCCCTGTGTTTCTAGATTGAATTGATTATCTCTTCTTCATGAGAGATAAGAGTTGTTGGGGAGATTGAGTTAAAACTCTTTTCATGATAAGAGATATGGTTTTTAAACTGTCTCTTATGGATAATTATGAATTTAAATCATATTTAAATAATCTGGACTCATTTATATTGAGCTGTTATGACAACCTAGTAAGACGTTGTTATGCTGAGTTTGTAGAATACCTAGAATTATTTTTAGAATTATTTGTTTTTTTGTGATTGATATGGCTAAAAATGGGGTTAAATCGGAACCGTCCAAATCGGGCACGAATCTTGAAGCCCAGGGGTAAAACGGTAACTTCACCTACCAATGGGTCAGAAGCGGGTACGGGTTCTCCTCCTCGAAGACCCACTAACCCACGAACGGATCCATCTCAACTGGGTGCGGATTTCAACCCGCAGCAAACCCGGTCCAGAAGGGATAGAATTAGGGTTTCTGATTAAATCCTAATCAACGGCCCCGATTCATATCTATCCCTTCACTGGAAATTAGGGATTACATTCCTTATCTAACCACAGGGGGATCACATTCCTAATCTGATCCCAGCGGCGCCTATAAATACCCCCATCCATATCCATTAAGAGGTAATCAATCTTTTGCCAATTTGCGCTCTTTCTTAATCATTCCTGATTACTGATTTGAGCGTCGGAGGGTGCGTCGCCGAAAACAACCCCGGTGTCTCGCACTTTTTGCAGGTGTACGGCGGGAGACAGCGTCAAACTCCGGCGAAGCAGGTAACATGTTTGCTATTCAGTTTTCCTAAGAATCCACAAATACTATCTGTTTGCCCCCGCACCAGATTTAGCGGCAACAGTGATTTTTCCAGATTTTTCTGATTTTTCCAATTTTTAATCAAAAATTTTCAATTTTTTTTTTCAATTTATGAATTTTGATTTTCAAAAATTTGAAGTAATTATTCTAAATTAACAATTATATTTTCACGTCAATTATGCGCTTTGTGTTCATTTAATTTTATATTTTCAGGTTAATTATTCTAAATTAACCTGGCTTTAGGTCAATTATGCGCTTTGTGCTCGTTTGCGCACGAGGACGCAGACCATCTTTTTATTCAGTGCAACTTTATTCAACCATTGTGGAGGATTATTATTCTAGCTTGGCTAGCTCCTTCCATCCCCTACAAATTTTCGTCCTATTGGTCGCCTCTTCATCTTAGATCTGAGTTTCGTAATTCGTGGGTCCTTTCCATTATGGCCATCATTTGGGTGGTGTGGGCGGAATGGAACAAACGTATTTTTACTCACTCCTCTGCAACGATCGATTCCATGGTTGATGAGTTTTTATTCTTAACTAAATTTTGGTCTTCCACTTTACCAATGATAAAGTGGAAGCTTTACATTTAGGTTGCCTAGATGAGACGACCGTTCTTTTTCGTTCTACAATGTTTATCTCCAATTAATTCTTTTACTCTCTAATATATTTTCTGTTATTACTGTTGCGTGCAGATCTGAGGTTGAAGTGAGGCTCTCTTGCCTCTCCCTCTGGGGGTCTCCTCTAGTCTTCTTTTGTTTGTTGCCGATGGGCTGGGACTTCCTTTTTGCTTCTCTTGCGGGCTGGTTTAGCTTATTTTTGGTTTTTTCTTTTGTTTACTTGATCTGGTTGTAATGTTCTCCCTAACATTTCTTTGGTTGTTTGCCCTTTTTGATGGCTGATGCTGAATTTTTACTCTCTTTTTGAGGGCATTGCATGTATTTTTGATGTTTAGTCTGTTCTTTGGTCCTAGTGGCAATGTTGTTCCAGGGGTGAGCTTATTTTACCTTTGATGTTTTATGTGTTACACTGCGTATGCTGGGATTTTTTGAAATGGTATCGGAAGCTTTACTTTTAGCCGGCTTTGGGAGGACCTTTACTGTCCCACTGGTGTTTCATTGGAAGTTTGGTTGGTAGGGTTTCGTCCCACCCTGCGGTTTTGACTGATTGTCTGTTTCTTCTTGCTAACTTTCTCATGGAGTGTTTCGTCGCTCCTTTAACCATATGGTTTTCTTCTATTTCCTTTGTTGCGGCATTGTGTGCTCTTCACTATAGAGTAATTGTTTCATGGTTACTAAACCGGAGGTTTTTTGTTGCCTTTTGGTTGTTCCCGCCTATCTGTATCGCCTGTATTGTTGGTAGTGGGCATCTATTGGTATGGCATTTTTTTGTCACGGCATTGGGAGGCGTTGCACTCCCTCATTTCCTGAGGCGCCATCGTGTTTGCCCCGTCTTCGGTCCGTCTGCGTCTCTTTGCGCCCCATTTCTTTTCAGGTTGTTGCGCAAGGTGCACGGCTGTCTTTGGTCGTTTGCTATTTTGGGTCGGTGGATTTCGAGTGTCTCCTCGCCCTGCGGCCCTGCTTTCGCTTTCGATGCTGATTGTCTCTCTGCATTGTTTTGGCTTTGTGGTTGCATTGGCAATGTTCTCCATTGCGCTTCTGCATTTCTCTTGTTGGCTGTTGTTATTGTTGTTTATTTTTACTCTTCGTAAAATTTTTTCTGTTTGTAACCATCTTTTTCCATTTATATATTGGGTTGGAATCTTTCGATTCCATCCGCGTTATCAAAAAAAAAATTATTTTTTCAGAATTTAAAAATACTTTTCCGAATTAATAATTATTTTTAAAAAATTTAATTATTTTTTTATTTTTAATTATTTTTTCAATTTTTTAAAAATAGTTAATTTGATTTAATAGTTTAAACAAAGGAATTAATCAAAAAAGGAAATACCTGATTGAATCTCAGCCGTTGATCAAGACTAGGTGCGAACATCATGGGAATCAAACGATGGGGACGAGATGTTGACCATTGACCATTTGCACTCGCTTGGGTCGGGGTCACGTTTGTTCGGCATGCAACCCCGAACCAACGTGATCCAATCAGGAGTAGACATGTGGTACATTGATCGTTGACCGTTGACCGTTGACTGGTCAAAGGTTTTTTCTCCATTTTGGGTCGGGAGCATGTTTGCTCGGTGCATGCCCTCGAGATAACGTGATGCTCTTTGGTGCTGCCACGTGGTGTGTTGACTGTTAACTGGTCAACAAATTTTGCACCATTTTGGGTTGGGAGCACATTTGCTCGGCGTGCACTCCCGATCTAACGTGACGCTCTCTGGTGCTGCCAAGTGATGCATTGAATGGTCAACGATGTTTGCACCATTTTAGGTCGGAAGCACATTTGCTCGGCGTGTGCCCCCGAGTCAACATGGCACTCTCTGGAGGCGACACGTGGTACATTGACCATTGACCAGTCAAAGGCTATTTGCACCATTTTGGGTCGGGAGCACGTTTGCTCGGCGTGCGCCCTCGAAGCATCTTGACGCTATCTGAAGGCAATATGTGACGCTGTGACCGTTGACCATTGACTAGTCAACGTCATTTGCACCATTTTGGGCCGAGAGCACGTTTGCTTAGTGCATGCCCCCGAAGTATCGTTGTGTTCCCTAGAGGCTACATGTGGCGCGTTGACCGTTGACTGGACAACGGTTGTTGTGCCATTTTGGGTCGGGAGCATGTTTGCTTGACGTGCGCCCCTGAGCTATCGTGACACTCTTTAGAGGTGACACATGACACCTTGACCGTTGATTATTGACTAGTTAACGACAATTAGCGTTATTTTGCTTGTCGTGCGTCACTGAGGTATTGTGGCATCTCTAGAGGTGACATGTGACACTTTGATCGTTGACCATTGACCAGTCAATGACATTTGGGCCATTTTGGGTGGAAGCACATTTGCTTGGTGCGCGCCCTCGAAGTATCGTGGCGCTATCTGAGGATGAAACGTGGTACTTTGACCATTGACCGTTGACCAGTCAAGGACCATTTGCACCATTTTGGGTCAGGAGCACGTTTGCTCGGCGCACGCCACCGAAGCATCGTGGCGCTCTCTCAGGAATACATGTGGCTTTTTGACCATTGACTGTTGACCAGTCAACGACCATTTGCACCATTTTAGGTCGGGAGCACGTTTGCTCGGCGCGCGCCACTGAGCTATCATGGCTTACTCTGAAGGCAACACATGGCGCTTTGACCATTTGACGATTGACTGGTTAACAACTTTTGGCATTTGAATTTCTCGATTGTTGTGATTCCTGACCGTTGCACTTCCTTGACTGTTGGGCTTGCCCAATGGTTCAAGGCCTAACAACTCGGGAGTCCAAGAGATGGGATTCAACCCTATATATCCCCCTCCATCACTTCTCTTCCTCACTTTCTCATTTCTCCTCAAAAATATTCGGTTAAATCTTCATCGCTAAGAAACTCCGGCGACTGGTTTTGCTTCTCCGGCGGTCTTTCCGACTGTAGCTGTCACATCCAAGGTAAATTATATATTTTTTAATGATGTCTAGGGGTTCTTCGGGCGGCAAGACCTCCCCTACTGGTTGTGCCAAGGAGTCGTCGCCGACCCCTTCTATAGCTAATAAGGGGAAGGGTATTGCAGAGCCATCTTCGATCATTGTTGAGACAATAGTCGGGTGAGAAAGAAGGATGGGGGAAGTGGGGAGAATGCCTAATCCGTTGACGGGTCTTAGGAATGTTCGAAAGTACTCTGCCGAAATGATTGATAGAGTCGAGTATGGCATGATGAGGTGCTATGAAGAGAATGAGTATTGTGATATTTTGGAGGCTAAAGACATACCTTCAATTCTTTTTGAACAAGACCTTGATCACATAAGGGAGTGTTACAAGATCGCAAGGGAATTCGAGTGAATGTTACTAGGCCCAGGAGTCTGAGCCTGTTCACTGCTCTCCCCCGAATTGAGTTTCTTCCCATTCGATGCTTTCCATGTGGGGCTTCGTCTCCCTCTACACCCTTTTGTTAAAGAAGTCTTAAGGTGGTACGGTTTGAGCCCTGTTCAGTACATGCCGAACATGTGGAGGCACGTGAATGACTTTGTATTGCATTGCCAGGCGTCGGGGATTGAGCCATGACTGAGTCTATTGAGGATGCTCTACAAGCTTCACTAGAAGGTCAGGGCAGAGTTTAGATTTTATTTCACCCCTCAGTTGGGTGTGAAGCTGGTCGACAATCCTGATTCTTTAAAGTTCTGGAAGGATAAATACTTTATTATTCGTGGTAGAGGGCCGTGGGGGATTCCCACAACTTAGAGAGAGGAGGTGGCGAAGAGAGTGAAAATAGATGGTTCTGAGCCCCGAGGAGGAGGGTATGGTAAGGACTATTTTGTAGCGGCCGTCTCTAAGTTGGAAGGAAATGACTGAGGAGGCTCTCTTCGGGGGCGATCTTAGCCCGATCAACCTTCGTACGCAATTTTTTTAAATTTTATTTATTTATTTTTTGCATTGCATTGCATTGCATTTTATCTTTATCGTTGTAGTTGCTTCTCTTTTTAACTACTTTGTGTTGTCTATTGCAGGAGCTGCTAATAAGGATTTCGATGCGATCATGACGAGGCAAGCGGGGTTGAGCTACAAAGCCCCTGAAGGGAAGAAAAGGAAGAGGATGGTTACGAAGCATGTGCCTTCGTAGGTTGTGAAGGATTCGGCGGGCGCCACTCTGGGGGAGGATGTAGTATGTCTGACCGCTTCTTCAACTGCCCCTGTTGGTGGTGGTTTCTCTTTAGCTTTGGTGCTCGGGTTCGAGGCTCCCCCTCTTACTGCGAAGGCCGACGAGATCCTCACTGATGAGCTGAAGAAGAACTTCATTCCGGACTAGCAGGTTAGGAGGCAAGATAGCTTCCTTGAGGATTCGGTGAGTTGTATGTAGGCAATTCACCATCTTGGGACCCCTAAGGACAGAGTTGTGATGGCCTCGGGGTCTGTTGACGATTCTGCCTTGGAGATCTTTAGAGCCACTATGGCAGTACGTCTTTATAGTTTCCTTCTTGCATTAATCCTTTTGAAACTCAGTAGTAATTGCTTCTTTTTGGTGACTTCAAATCATTTACCTCTTACAGATCGCCTGCCACTTTGGTAACCTGTTGAGGAGTGTGGTAGAGGAGCAGAAGGAGCTGACAGTGGTGGCTGATAGGGAGAAGGGAGAACGGTTGAAGGCCGCTAAGGAGTTGGAAGCGGCAGAGCTTTGGGGGGAGACTCTGGCGGTGCGGGTTGCCCAGCTGGAGGCTGATTTTGCCAAGGAGAAAGAGTAGGCGACTCTGGAGAGAGAGTGTGTGGCGAAGGAGAGAGAAGATGTAGTGGCAAAAGCGAAGGCCGTGGCGGAGGCATATCTTTCCAAAAACATGGAGAAGGCGTATGCCAGAGCCCGAAACACGTCTGCAAGCAAGTCCCTAATTTTGATAGTTTGGGGTATATGTTATATAGTTTTGCTCCCGTTGAGGAAAAGGAGGAGAAAAAGGAAGAGGAAGAGGACTCTGCGGCAGATCCTTCTACTGCGGTCGTCGAGACTTTGGGAGTTGCGGGGGGAGTTGGAGGCGAGCCTCCCTCTCCTATGGTGCCATTGACCGAGGAGGACCCTTGACTCTTTTATTTTTATTTCTAGCTTTTGTCTTAGTTTTCAGTTTTTTATTGATGCCTAATAGCGGACTGGCAACTGCTTAATGTATTTTCTTTAATGAAAATTTCGTCGATGTCTTGCAACTTGTGTTGAGCTTATGCAGTTGAGTCTATGTGTGTGTGTGTCTTGTAGCCTTGGTTGTACTATCGTAGTGATCCAACACTTTTTTCTACTAACAGGTGATCGCGTACGTTGGGTGCGACCCTCGTGATAGCGAGATTTCCCATCTCCATACTAAGTTCCATGTGGTAGAGCTGGGACTTTCTTGCTCATGGGAGAAGTTCTGTAGCGCCCCGAATTTCTAAATACGAAACTTTAGAAAATACGTGGCTCTTTCCCAGCGATCCACTTCAATGTAACAACATACATAGCCAAAAACTCAAATCATTTTATTCCAAATCTTTATTACAATAATCTTTAACATTGCAGCGGAAATACAAACACTTTAAATTACAACAATTCCTTTTACAAAACTCTTCCTACAACAATTTACACAAGGCTCTATTATAACACTCATAATCTCTATAGCTAACCCAAGCATCCAAGCCTCCAATTCTAAGCAACCTGCAACATGTGAGGCTAGAGTTGAACCCTAACCCCCAAAACTACGGGGTCAGCCATAAATGGTGTGAGTGATATAAACAACAAACATAAATAACAAATAAACATAAATTCTCAACCAACATGTACTGAACAAAAATACAATAGCTGAACATGTAATCTGAAATAAGAACGATAGGCCAGTACATGCAAGAACCAAGTCGAGAAACAATACCAACGATCAAGTATCCATCAATCATTCGTCCTCAAAAATAGTGCAGCTCAACTGCTCGGTGCAGTCGACTGTATAATGAACCAGTCGACTGATCTGAGCCAACAGAAATCCTCACATCTCAGTATATGCCCAATTATCAATAAATCCCAATGCCACAATGTATGTCCAACAATCGATCACCAATAATATCATAGATCGGATAGCAATATATCCATCTACAAAACTAAAGATAAGGTATAGATCGAATACGAACCCGGTATGCCACGACACCGACGAACATATCCATCTACAAACAAACTAAGAAGGTATAGATCGAATACGAACCCGGTATGCCAAGACACCGACGAACATATCCATCTACAAACAAACTAAGAAGGTATAGATCGAATACGAACCCGGTATGCCAAGACACCGACGAACATATCCATCTACAAACAAACTAAGAAGGTATAGATCGAATACGAACCCGGCATGCCATGACACCGACGAACATATCCATCTACAAACAAACTAAAGATAACAAGAACCCTCAAGATCACGAAAACTCATCATAACCAGTCGACTTATGCGACAGTAAGTCGACTGCCCCGAGAACCAATATCCAAGATTATAACAAGTGCAGTAAGTCGACTTCATCAACCATCAGTCGACTTACCCTAAACAATTACCGATAATTTCTCAAGAACAATCCAAGTGCTAACAGTATAAGATGACTTGTAAAAACATAAGTTGACTTATCAACAATATAAGATGACTTATAAAAATCATAAGTAGACTTATCAAAAATATAAGATGACTTATAAAGATCATAAGTAGACTTATCAAAAGTATAAGATGACTTATAAAGATCATAAGTAGACTTATCAAAACATAAGTCGACTTAAAAGGGGACATAAGTCGACTTATAAGAACATAAGTCGACTTATAAAAACATAAGTCGACTTACCCGAGAGAAATTCTACGATAACTTTGAAAAACAAATTCTAAGTGTACCAGTCGACTGTCCAGAACGAATTTTCGAGAAAAACTAAAGATACAGCAGCTGGGTCGTACCATTCGACTGATACATAGTCCCAGTCGACTGTCGGCCTACAGATCTCACAAATTAGGTCTGAAATCAATACTCAATACTGGAGTTTATCACAATACCAAATCCCTTCCTCAACTCAAATCTGATCCAATTCGTAATAACAAGGTCTAGAGATTCCTCCATCCAATTTCTTATCTTCAATAATCATAAATCAAACTTCAACATGTTTCAAGCAATCAAGAATTGTCAATCGAGATCTACTAATCTTTCATGGATTTCACATGTATATCACAAATACAACCATGGCGTCGATTTCATACAAGATACGAAAACATCAAACAAAACAACATGCAATCATACACATAAACAAAACAAGTCTATATCACTCACCTTTTAGAATCAAGAAGAATCCACAAAAGCCTTCCTTTGCTAGATCCAAAAGCTTCTTCCTCAATCACCAAAAGAATGAGAATATAATAAGATCTGAGTTGTGCAGCGAATGACGGCTGCAAACTCTCTTATATAGGCCAGGGATCAAGTATTAGGGTTTAGGAATATATTTACAAAATAATCCCTTCAAAATGCAATTATACATATATATATATATCTACTCTTGGAAATTCATCTAAAATTCATTTAAATTAGGATTTAATAGAAAATATACTTCTAAATCTTAACCAATACTTTTTAAAACGTCCAGAATGCCAATTTTGCACTTTAGCCCTTAAAAAAGTCAATTTTGCAAATAAGTCCTTTTTTTCTCAAAAATTGCAATTAGATCAAATTAATTTCAGAAAAATCTGGAAAAATAGTGAATAATTCCCAAATAATAAATAATGATTTTTCATAAAGAAAACTTAATTTTTCAAACATCTCAAAAGTCGTTTGCACGTGTTTTGCATGTGTGCAAAAGATAAATCTTTTAGAAAATATCAATTAAATCCTCAAAATTCATTTAAATTCATTTTCAAATAATTAAAATAATATTTGAAAATACGGGGTTCTACATCACTCTCTCCTTAGAAGAGTTCTGTCCTCAGAACTACGGCTAATGAGGTCCGAACAACCCACTAACAATGATTGAAAACTCATGAGTAAAAACATAATCTTTAGGAAATACAGTCACACCAAAGAATGCATTACATCACACCAAACAATCACAATCATGCAAGGAATTCAGAAAATCAAACTTCCGCTGCGCGACTCTGATAACTTGCCATCGGAAGCCACGCGGTAACAACTACCGAACTCCTGCATCCCACTCTGACCTTCTGCTCATCCTTCCAAGAATCAGTGGCCACTCCCTCCTTAGAAAAGGACATGACTAAGGATAGCCACCTCAAACACATTTCTCATTCACATCCATACCCTATGGCAAAACCATAACCATATCCCAAACCAAACATCATGTTTTAACTCTATGTGATACTCACACTCTAATGTCCACACCTAGGTACTCACAATCTAGTGTCCACACCTAGGTTGGTTTTCATACTATGTCTATTATTATCATTGAAGCATGCTCTGATACCAAACTGTAGCGCCCCGAATTTCTAAATACGAAACTTTAGAAAATACGTGGCTCTTTCCCAGCGATCCACTTCAATGTAACAACATACATAGCCAAAAACTCAAATCATTTTATTCCAAATCTTTATTACAATAATCTTTAACATTGCAGCGGAAATACAAACACTTTAAATTACAACAATTCCTTTTACAAAACTCTTCCTACAACAATTTACACAAGGCTCTATTATAACACTCATAATCTCTATAGCTAACCCAAGCATCCAAGCCTCCAATTCTAAGCAACCTGCAACATGTGAGGCTAGAGTTAAACCCTAACCCCCAAAACTACGGGGTCAGCCATAAATGGTGTGAGTGATATAAACAACAAACATAAATAACAAATAAACATAAATTCTCAACCAACATGTACTGAACAAAAATACAATAGCTGAACATGTAATCTGAAATAAGAACGATAGGCCAGTACATGCAAGAACCAAGTCGAGAAACAATACCAACGATCAAGTATCCATCAATCATTCGTCCTCAAAAATAGTGCAGCTCAACTGCTCGGTGCAGTCGACTGTATAATGAACCAGTCGACTGATCTGAGCCAACAGAAATCCTCACATCTCAATATATGCCCAATTATCAATAAATCCCAATGCCACAATGTATGTCCAACAATCGATCACCAATAATATCATAGATCGGATAGCAATATATCCATCTACAAAACTAAAGATAAGGTATAGATCGAATACGAACCCGGTATGCCACGACACCGACGAACATATCCATCTACAAACAAACTAAGAAGGTATAGATCGAATATGAACCCGGTATGCCAAGACACCGACGAACATATCCATCTACAAACAAACTAAGAAGGTATAGATCGAATACGAACCCGGTATGCCAAGACACCGACGAACATATCCATCTACAAACAAACTAAGAAGGTATAGATCGAATACGAACCCGGCATGCCATGACACCGACGAACATATCCATCTACAAACAAACTAAAGATAACAAGAACCCTCAAGATCACGAAAACTCATCATAACCAGTCGACTTATGCGACAGTAAGTCGACTGCCCCGAGAACCAATATCCAAGATTATAACAAGTGCAGTAAGTCGAATTCATCAACCATCAGTCGACTTACCCTAAACAATTACCGATAATTTCTCAAGAACAATCCAAGTGCTAACAGTATAAGATGACTTGTAAAAACATAAGTTGACTTATCAACAATATAAGATGACTTATAAAAATCATAAGTAGACTTATCAAAAATATAAGATGACTTATAAAGATCATAAGTAGACTTATCAAAAGTATAAGATGACTTATAAAGATCATAAGTAGACTTATCAAAATATAAGTCGACTTAAAAGGGGACATAAGTCGACTTATAAGAACATAAGTCGACTTATAAAAACATAAGTCGACTTACCCGAGAGAAATTCTACGATAACTTTGAAAAACAAATTCTAAGTGTACCAGTCGACTGTCCAGAACGAATTTTCGAGAAAAACTAAAGATACAGCAGCTGGGTCGTACCATTCGACTGATACATAGTCCCAGTCGACTGTCGGCCTACAGATCTCACAAATTAGGTCTGAAATCAATACTCAATACTGGAGTTTATCACAATACCAAATCCCTTCCTCAACTCAAATCTGATCCAATTCGTAATAACAAGGTCTAGAGATTCCTCCATCCAATTTCTTATCTTCAATAATCATAAATCAAACTTCAACATGTTTCAAGCAATCAAGAATTGTCAATCGAGATCTACTAATCTTTCATGGATTTCACATGTATATCACAAATACAACCATGGCGTCGATTTCATACAAGATACGAAAACATCAAACAAAACAACATGCAATCATACACATAAACAAAACAAGTCTATATCACTCACCTTTTAGAATCAAGAAGAATCCACAAAAGCCTTCCTTTGCTAGATCCAAAAGCTTCTTCCTCAATCACCAAAAGAATGAGAATATAATAAGATCTGAGTTGTGCAGCGAATGACGGCTGCAAACTCTCTTATATAGGCCAGGATCAAGTATTAGGGTTTAGGAATATATTTACAAAATAATCCCTTCAAAATGCAATTATACATATATATATATATCTACTCTTGGAAATTCATCTAAAATTCATTTAAATTAGGATTTAATAGAAAATATACTTCTAAATCTTAACCAATACTTTTTAAAACGTCCAGAATGCCAATTTTGCACTTTAGCCCTTAAAAAAGTCAATTTTGCAAATAAGTCCTTTTTTTCTCAAAAATTGCAATTAGATCAAATTAATTTCAGAAAAATCTGGAAAAATAGTGAATAATTCCCAAATAATAAATAATGATTTTTCATAAAGAAAACTTAATTTTTCAAACATCTCAAAAGTCGTTTGCACGTGTTTTGCATGTGTGCAAAAGATAAATCTTTTAGAAAATATCAATTAAATCCTCAAAATTCATTTAAATTCATTTTCAAATAATTAAAATAATATTTGAAAATACGGGGTTCTACAAGTTCTCTGGGGCAGAAGTAGAACTTGGTCATTTAAGGAGAGTGTTGATCCGAAGGGATATCAAAAATAGGCATCGTGACAAAGGTTTACAGGAGAAACCTTTGGCCGGAGTGGAGGATTATCCTTATGATTGCGGGGCTCCCGTCGCTAAGGTAACGGTTGGGAGGAGCTCAAAAGTGAAATCTCTTCTTCGTTCTTTGCTCGCAACTACCACCAAAAGGGACGAGTTGAAGAATGTAATACTTGAGAAGAGCTTAGAAGTGGCTCAACTGAGGAAATCAGTTCCCGAGCTTTCGGGGGAAACCTGCCCTGGTGGTTCGGCGTGCGCAAGTACGTTTCACTGGAAGGTTAGGGTGAAGGATGCCTAACTCAAGGAGAGGCTTGTTGAATAAGAAGTGGAGATTTATTGACTGAAGAAGCTGATTGAGGGGGTTACGACCAGAATTACTTCCTACCCCCGTGACGAGATAAATAAGGGGAAGTCATTTCATGAGTTGGCTTTGCGTCCGTACGAGACTTCAAGAAATCCAGGTGATGCCCAGAGTGGGGTGGCCGGTTCGTTGAGTGTTGCCTCTGTTGAACAGGCGAGGCGTGTTGATGGTTGTGTGGCTCGTTCACAGTCAGCGGGCTTGGTCTTTCCTACTGATTAGTCAAGGGAGCGGAGGGTGCTTTTCTGCCCCGAGGGGGGTGTAAGATGTGCATGTCTCTTAATAGAAGCATCCTTTCGCCACGAGGAGGGAAAGATGACTCTGAGGGAGACTTGTAATCTTGTAAGAGACTTGTAATCTTGTAGAGACTTTTTTCTCCAATAACACTTGTAATCAGATATTAATGTGGAATGAAACTCTTCTAAGTGTTCATGCTTTGTCTCTTTCAGTTACATCTTTTGTGTTTGGGGTTGTTTTCGGAGCACTCGAGTGGCAATCCATGCTTCGCATACTTGCTTCGGGGAAAGAGGCTAGAGCGACCTTGTGAACCATGAATGGACTTTGAACAAGTTGACAATGAGTTTTGGGAGCATACGAATGGTGAGCCGCACTCCGCATACTTGCTCGGGGGAAGGTTGCTAGAGGGACGCTATGAACCATGATGGACTCCACACTTCTCCAGGTTGTTTTTGGAGCACTCGAGTGGCGATCCAGCTCCGCATACTTGCTCGGAGGCAAGAGGCTAGAGCGGCCCTGTGAACCGTAAATAGACTCTGAACTAGGTGATGATGAGTTTTGAGTGCATTCGAATGGTGAGCTGCGCTCCACATACTTTCTCGGGAGCAAGTGACTAGAGGGGTCCTATGAACCATAAATGGACTCCACACTTGTCCAGATTGTTTTGGGAGCACTCGAGTGGCGAGCTGAGCTCCACATACTTGCTCGGAGGCAAGATGCTTAAGCGGCCCTGTGAACCACGAATTGACTCCGAACAAGGTGATGACGAGTTTTAGGAGCATTCGAATGGCGAGTCACGCTACGCACACTTGCTCAGGGGCAAGTCGCTAGAGGGGCCCTACGAACCATGAATGGACTTCATACTTGTCCGAGTTGTTTTGGAAGCACTCATCTGACGAGCCGAGCTCCGCATACTTGCTCGGAGGCAAGAGGCTTGAGAGCTGTAACCCCATTTCCGACAATAGGTATTTCCGTGTATTATCTATAATTTAATTTTTATAAATTTATTTTGTGCTAAATTCATTTCAGATCTTGTATTAAAATGTTTTCTAATCCAAAAATTTATTTCAAATGATGGTGTATTTTAATCTTACTTTCTATATCTTATTGATCGACTATTTGTGTTTGAGCTAAATTTAAATGTGTCATTGATATTTGGGTTATTTTAATAAATTTATATTTTGTTATATAATCATATTATTATTATTATTATTATTATTATTATTATTATTATTATCGTTATTGTTATTTATTATTATTGTTGTTATTCTTATTCCTACTGGTATTAATATTTGTTATTATTGTTGTTATTATTATTGTTATCAGTATTATTATTTTTATCATTATTGTTATTATTATTAATATTATTATTATTATTATTTTTGGTTTTAAGCTCGAACATGCTCAATTTTATATGCATTTCATTATTTATTTATATATATATATATATATATATATATATATATATATATATATATATATATATATATATTTTAAATACCCTATCATTCTTTCTTGCTTATTTTCTTTTTGATTAAATTTGTTCATGAAAAATTTCCGTTCTTCTTGATTGAGCTTTTCTTGTTGAACCTATTTTCTCTTATTTAATTGTGGGTATTTTTATTTAAACCCTATTGAATTTGATCTATCCCTTATTGAACCCTATAACCCAATTGATAATAGGGTTGAATTTTGACTCTAAAGTTTGGATCTTTCATGATTGCATATAGAATTGATAATAGGGTTGCATATATAATCACGACACAAATAAATTATCGTAGAGACAATTGCTAGGTTGTATGTTGTTTGATCGATTGATGAATGATTGATGATAAATTTGTGTATGTATGTGTGCTAATTTTATTCATCATGTTAGTGAACCCATCATGTTGATTACACAATTTATTGACTAAAGAATCGGTGCCCATATAGTCTAATTAATTTATTTTCAAGAAAAACTATGCAAATCTTGTTTATTACTTGTTGACCTGAATGTTAACTGCTATTTTCGAACCAGTAAACGACTTTAAAATAAAATACTTTCTGAATATTAATTGTAGTCTTATCTTTCTAGTTTCCAAAAAATCTTGAATTTCCGAATTCTGAGTTTTGTAGCAAAAGTTATGCCCGTTTTACTACAGCTGTGTTTTTACTTTCAGATTTTCAGATTCTTGTATCTTGCATGCTTAAACTATTAAAAGGTTGATCAAATGATACAATTTTGCTCTGATAATTTCCAGATTGTTGCTTAACATGTTTAGAAGTGTAGAAAATATTTTTAATGAATTTATTACTAATTTTTTGCTGATTCTAAAATTAAAATAACTTGATGTCGATATTCTGCCTGAACATGAAATCTGTAAAGAATTGTGTGATTAACTTAGCTGTTGTTGTCAGAATTTGAACTTTAAATATGCGTTGGAACCGTGCTGAAGTGTAGTTTCTAGAACTTCTGACGGATTCACTTTTCAATTTCTGAAACAACGAAAAACTGTATTTTTGTACCGACTACTCTTGCTGTCCAGAATTATATAGTCCAAATTTTTTAATAGATTAATTACTCCTATATTCTACTATTGCATGAATTGATGAATGTATGTTGCATTGCATGATCCTAATGAGTTATTGTCAATATTCTAATCGTCCTATCCATGTTATCATCCTATTATTTCCCTATTGTTACCATCGTCCATTAAATGTCTAGATTGCATATTGTATTGTTGCATTGAGAAAATAATTAACAAATTGGGGTTTAAGGGATTGACTTTAGTATTGGACAATATACGGAATGTACTCGGAGGAGGGGCCCATGTTTCTCTATTTATCGGTCTATTGGTCTATCGGTCTATCAGTCTATCGGTCATATCGGTCATCGATTAATTGTAGATTACTGGCTACAGTATCTCGATTAATTCGGTCATCGGTCATTATTGAATATCGCTGCCGAGCACATGAATTATAGAGCCCATCACTAAGTCTAAATGTAACTTATTTGTATGTAGCAACAATGTGGTAAATAGTTGGGACACATGAAGTGCTACATTAGTTAGGATTAAAATGATTAATTGACTTAAGGATCATACCACATCGACATTGCATATTGTTCCTTCTTACTGATATAGATTTGATCATTGATTATTGTTACCGAATATTGCAACATTGTTTATAGCTATTGTTTCGATTACCATGTTATTGATTATTGCTATCATACCATGTTATTGATTCCTATTGATCCATTGACATCATTGTTATATCGTTATTCCATTGTTCCCTGCTTTCTCTACTTGCTGTCCATGACTTGTTCTAAAGAAATTTTTTTTCATCCTTTTAGATGAAGTGTTTACAGATGTTGATAGAGAATTGCCTGCTGTAATTGGCGGACAGAAATTCTAAAGATTTAATGCTTTCTAGTTGCTTATTATTTTATTGAACTATTATTATTTCATTGTATTGGGCTTATGTCCCGAATATTGATATTTGTTTCCAGACGTTAGATTATTATTGTATTTTAGATATTTTTATTGCTTCATTCCAAATATTATTGTTCATGAGATTATTATTATTGCCGGCACAATTGTTCTGTATTGATTATATTGTTGAGTTAATCGAATAAACAACTTATAGGCGACGTTAGTCATTCGCTGGGCAAATGTCATGTACTCGTATTCCGTATTTTTGGGAAGCAAGGCGTGACAGCAGCCCTATGAACCATGAATGGACTATAAATAAGGTGACAACGAGTTTTGGGAGCATTCAAATGGCGAGCCGCGCTCCGCATACTTTCTCAGAGGCAAGTCGCTAGAGGGGCCCTACGAACCATGAATGAAATCCTCGCTTGTCTGCTGGGGGGACTTTATGAGCAGATGGTATTGCTCAGAAGCATACCATGTATGCGTTTCTTTGCTTGTATTCGACATAGTGTATTCGGTAAAGTTACACAAGAATTTTGCAAAAGAAAACTAAATTTTATTAAAAATTTAAACTAGACGGCTGCTTGATTGCAAGCCTTTATTACATGCTTTGACTGTTATAAATGTTGGCCTTTATCACATGTTTGAACTAGCTACACGGGAAAGTGTTAAGCGTCATCATGGTACTTAATTAGGTGCTCGGCGTTCCAGGTCCTTTATATCTCCCCCCTCCCCCCCAAGGTCTTCAAGTTGGTAAGCCCCCAGGTGAACCACCTGTGAGAGCTTGTACGGTCCTTCCCAGTTGTGGGGGAGCTTTTCCTTCTTGCGTGGGTTGGATATCTCGAGCTTTTGAAGGACAAGGTCCACTTCTTTGAGGTTGACATGGTGGGCATTCGTATTGTAAAACTTTTTCTACCCTCTGCTGGTATATGTTTCTTCTCAGAACGGAGTTTTCTCGGACTTCGTCAATGAGATCTAAGTTGACTCGGAGGTCATCTGAATTATGCACTTCGTTGAAGGAAAGAAGGGGAGGGGATGGTAGTCCTACTTCCAGAGGGATGAGAGCTTCCGTGCCGAATGTCAGATTGAATGGGGATTCTTTCGTGGGGGTTCTTTTCGTGGTTTCATAGGACCAGAGCACGCTCGGGAGTTCTTCAGCCCCCTGTCCCTTCAGGGCTTCACCAAGTCTCTTCTTAAGGCCATCCAAGATTTTTCGATTGGCATTCTCGGCTTGGCCGTTGGTCTGGGGGTGCAAAACAGATGAGAAGCATTATTCAACTCCCACATCAATACAAAACTTGCGGAACCCCTTTCCAGCAAATTGAGTTCCATTGCCGGTGACTAGTGTGCAGGGGATCCCGAACCGACATACTATGTTCTTCCAAAGGAACTATTGGATCTTGTGCTCTGCGATGGTTGCAAGTGGTTCTGCCTCGATCAACTTTGTAAAGCTGTCGATGGCGACTATTAGAAAGATCCGTTGGCCTGTGGTTGGAGGAAAAGGTCAGAGCAGGTCCATTCCTTGCATTGCAAAGGGGATAGGGCTGGACATAGAGCTAAGGTTAGCTTGCAGCACCCACTTGATGGAGGAGTACTTCTAGCAGGGGATGCATCGGCAGATATATGCTTGGACATCACTGAGGAGAGTTGGTCCATAGTAACCATGGTCGAGAATTTTTTGTGCAAGAGACCTTGCACCTAGGTGAATGCCCCCTATTCCTTCATGTACTTCTTGATGGCATACTTGGCCTCTTCAGGGGAGAGACATCTTAGGTAGGGTCAGCCGTCAACTTGAGTGTAAGAGCGCTTGTAGATGACTCCCTCGATGAATGTATATCTTTCCGCCCTTACTCGAATCTTTCTTGTTTCTTTCTGATCATTACAGAGGACTCCCTTGTCTTGGAAGTCAACTAAGTGTTTCATCCAACAATCTTCGGGTGTCTGTGGGGTAATGGATATGAGCTCCAGTGCCTCCTCGATGCTTGGCTAGACTTGGACCTCAATTAGCATAGTGTGATCGAGCCCATCAAGTGTTGAGGAGGCAAGGTTAGAGAGGACATCAACTTGCCCATTTTCTTCGAGTGGGATGCAGATGACTACAACTTCTTTGAAAGTAGCCATGAGTTTCTTCACGTAGACCAAGTACTTGATCATGTAATCGTCCCTATCCTCATAATTGCCTTGAATTTGGTTCACTACCAATTGGGATTCGTTGAACACTCCGACTCTTTGTGCCCCTGCTTTCTTTTCTAAGAGGAGCCCGATGATGTGGGCTTCATATTCAGCCTCGTTATTGGAAGCTAAGAAGTTGCGCATCGAGTATTGGAGGGTGAACTCATCGGGACCTAGTAAGATGACACCGGCTCCACTCCCCTCGAGATAGGAGGACCCATCCTTGTATACACTCCACAATTGGGGCTTGGCTCATTCTTCGGGAGGATCAGGGACAATGCTCTCTACAATAAATTTGGCTAAGGCTTGGGCCTTGATGGTAGTTCTTGGCCGATAAGTGATGTCAAGTTGGCTTAACTTGATGGACCACTTTATAAGTCTTTCGGAGATTTTTGGCTTGTGGAGGACTTTTTTTAGCAGTTGATAGGTGAGGACCCAGATAAAGTGTGCTTTGAAGTAGGAAAGCTTTGGGGGGGCCATTAGCATAGCTAAGCCATCTTCTCCATCTTCGAGCACCGGAGAAGAAGACTGAGTGCAAAAGCTAATCTACTATGTGAACAAGGTTCTCCACCATGCCGAGCACTGAGCTCGGCATGGTGGAGAACCTTGCTCACATAGTAGATTAGCTTTTGCACTTGGTCTTCTTCTTTTACCAAGATAGCACTAAGGTCTGATTTGACGTGGCTAAGTAGAGGTAGAGAACCTCTCTCGACGTGGGCTTGCTAAGGAGCGGGGGATTGACAAGATGTGCTTTTAGGCACTCGAAGGCTGCTTCTTGTTCTTCCCCTTACTTAAAGTTCTTCGCTCCCCGAAGAGCTTTGAAGAAAGGAAGGTACTTCTCCCCAGAGTTGGAGAGGAAGCGCCCGATGGCGGTGAGAGGGACGGGGGGCTTCTGGACTTCTTTGACTGTAGCTGGGGGAGACATGTCTACTGGGTTGGCCTCCCTGTTGTAAGAGTCCAAGGTTGGGATCTTGAAGTTGGTCAGAACAAGAGCCTCAATGATTTTCCTGGAGAAGGGGGGCTTGGAGGGATGATATGTTCTTTCATGTCTTTCTTCTTATTGCTTCAGCAGTGCAAGGCGACCTTCCATCTTTTGGAGGATTTGAAGGACGACATTGTCTTACATTTTGGATCTAGTGGACCCGTGGGACTCTCTTGTTGAGGAGGAGTGGGACGACAATGGTTAGTCTGTCGGCTCCTGCTTGGAGCGGTGTTGAGGGATTTAAATATCTCATTTTTAAATTCTCAGAACTCTGCCCAGGTGACAGGTACTTCTTCCCTCCTTTCTTTCCTGGGAGCTAACGACTTGTTGGAGTAGGTTTCCTTCCCTCTCGAGGGGAATTTCTTCTATGTTCCCTTGGGGAATGATGTTTTCCTCGACCTCTGGGAGAGGGGGTTCTTCTCTGCCTTCTGGGAGAGAGGGTTCTTCTGCATTCCCAACTCCGTGGAGAGAGGCCCCTTGTGTCTTCTTGGCAAGATTGATGGGGGAGACCATCCTTTGCTCGTGGTATGCTTGAGTGGCCCCGACGTTAAGACTTTTTTCTGTTTGGAGGTTATGAGATGGCGGAGATCTTGCTATGCTGAGGTGATTTAGGGGGCATCGTGGAGGGTGTGGAGGTGTACACCGATCCCCGGTTCTCTCCATTTTGTTGTGCTACTGACTTCTTTAGCCCCCCCCGATGGAGCCTCTCTAGAGGGAGGCAGGGTAGGCTGTTCTGAATGAGGAGGTTGATTCAGTTGATGGGTATGAGGGACAACCTCATGAGGACGAGTTGGAGGAAAAGGGTTGGCTCATCGGCTTGAGGCCGCTGTCTTCCCTTTCTTCTTTGGAGGCATGACTGAAAACTATTTTGTCGGATTCCTTTTTTTGTTTCCACAGACAGTGTCAATCCGTTGCTGCTTATTTCTTTCTATATGGGAGCAAACAAATGATAAGAGTTCTTTTAAAAACAATAAAAAGTTGACATTTTTGACTTTCACCGATGTTGACTGCTTCCAACTTATATTGACTTATGAATCTGACTAGTTTGCACTGTTGGATCTGATCTTGATGGTGACAATCGCTCCGATTGACCTGCAAAAGTCTGAAACACTATGGTTGATCCCGGAAACAGACCCTGCGACGCTCAAGTCAGAACTCAAGAATAGAAAGGGAGTTTTTTGGTGGCAAAATACTGATTACCTGTTTCTGGTGGAGGTAGTGAGGGTATTTATAGTCACTTTGGGGGTCAGTTTCAAGATAATGATTTATCTCTACTTACCCATGTTTCTGGATTGAATTGATTATCTCTTCTTCATGGAGAGATAAGAGTGGTTGGAGAGATTGAGTTAAAACTCTTCGCATGATAAGAGATATGGTTTTTGAACCGTCTCTTATGGATATTTTAAATAATCTGGACTCACTTATATTGAGCTGTTATGACAACCCAATAAGACATCCGTTTTGGGTTATTGGGCATAAGAGATGCCAAATATCTGTTTCTGGACCCGTTTTCTAGTGAAATACCGTTTTAACCCTGAGAGCTTTAAGATTCGTGCCCGATTTGAACGACCCAAATTTGATTCTATTTTTACCCATATCATGAACCAAAATTCAAGTGAGTATACTTGTACTGATATTCAACTATTCTTCTATACTTTTGATAGTAAAGATTTGTTGGCAAATGTAGCGCATTTATTTCATCTCTTTATATACAAACAAAGTATCACGATAACTTAACAAATAAGGCTATTAAAATTCTGACTGTAAATAGAAAAAATGTGATAGTTCAAATTCTCTAAAATTGAAAATGGAGTGTGTTAGGAATTATGGCCTCAAATACACATAGGCACGGGGTACTTGAAGTTGGAGAAGAAGAGGAGAAGACAAAAAAACAAGGGAAGACAAGCAGCAAGTAGAAGAAGAGAAGTCTGGAGGGTTGCGGTCAACCGGCTAGGGGTGCGGTCGACCGACCCAGTTGAGTGGGAGTTCTTCGAGTGTAGGCATCCAATAGAGGAGGGGACAGTCGAACGGTCTGGGAGATGCGGTTGACTGGTTAGCCCTCGGGTCTGGATCCGCACGATGCGGTCGACCGGTTTGGGGTGCGGTCGACCGACACCGACGCTGATTGTTCTTTTAGGCTTACGGGAGAAAGACCCAATTTGCTAGATTTGTGTATATCTTTTAGGGTTTACTTGGGGGCTATATATATGGCTGTAAACTCTAGGGTTTAGTAAATGCCGTGATCATTATTCAACTTCAAGAGAGATTGTGCTGAGTATTTCAAAGGTGAGAGAGAGATTGAGAGTTGTAATCTCTTTTGTAATCTTTCTATTTCTTTGGGAATAAGAAGTATTGATTATCTATGCATATTGGTTGTGTTCTTATGAGATCCATATATTGTGGTGGCTTGTTCTTGGTTCATCTATTTCTTGGGAGTTTCTATTGCTTGTGGTGCACTTCCACTATTAGCACTACGAGATGGGAGTAGATTTCTCTGACAAGTGGTATCAGAGCAGTTGGTTCGAGATGGCCGATAACAAGATGAAGATCGAGAGATTCGATGGGAGTGACTTCGCGATGTGAAAGATTCAGATGATAGCATATCTTCGTCAGAAAGATCTTGATGGTTCGTTGTTTGATGAGAAGCTGGTAGGTGCAGACAAGGATGCAAAGGTCTTGGCGGAGTGGAATCGTTTGGATCAGAAGGCACTGGGGCAGATTCAGTTGGGACTGAGTTGGACGGTGTTATTTCATATCTCGAAGGCAAAGACCACAAAGGAGGCTATGGAGATTCTCACGGATATGTATGAGAAATCGTCGGCATCTAATCAAATTCTTCATCTGAAGAAATTGGTTAATATGAAGTTGAAGGAAGGGGATTCAGTAGCAGAGCATGTGAACAATTACTGTATGGTTTACAACCAGATGGAAGCTATAGGTTTGAAGTTTTCAGAAAGGGGGCAGTAATTGTTACTTCTATCTACTTTACCCGATAGTTATGGTACGGTGGAACAAACTATTACAGGCACTATGACAGATTCGACGACTCTACAGGATGTGGTAAGTAGCATTCTGAACGAGAAGGTGATAAGGGTGAGAAATGGAGGATATCCATCATCATCTTCTAGAGATTTCGCTGTGTACGTTGAGAAGAGACGTGGGAGATCTAAGAGCAGTCAAAGAAGAAAGGATCAGAGTAGTTCATCTGAGAGTGGGTTTGATGACAGCGATGGGGGACATGGGCCTAAGTGCTGGTATTGTCACAAGAAGGGTCACAGGATGTGCAATTGTAAGGTTTATATAAAGAAGAAGTAGGAGAAACCGAAGAGAGATACTCCAAAGGAAGCTTAAATGGGGCTTATTGAGAATCTATGCTTATCAGCTCGGGAGGAGTTGGGCACTCAAGATTGGTATATTGATTCGAGAGCTTCTTTTCATTGCACTCCAAGGAGAGAGAGATGTTTGATGACTACAAGGAGGGTTTTTTTGGAGATGTGATCGTGGAAAATGGTCACCAATGTCCTGTATGCGGGGTTGGTACTGTTCGCGTGAATACCATTGATGATCAAAGTGTTGTCTTGCGGGAGACAAGGCATGTTCCAGACTTGAAAATTTTTTTTATCTCGATTGGAAGGCTAGACAAGGAGGGATTGTCTACTATAGTTGGTAGTGGGAAGTGGTGCATAGCTACAGGTTCGAGGGTGATTGCAAAAGGGAAGCGTGAGGAAACGCTGTATTTGCTTATAGACGTGAGGGGCGTTTCTCATGTAGTTGACTCTCAGCCGGAATCGAGTAGTAGGTTGTGTGGGGTGCAACCGAGTTCCTTTAGTTGTGGAGGGGAGGTTACTAATTTAGTGGGAGCTGCTGGCCATGGAAGTGATCCTAGAGGGCAAGACGTTGCTGCGGAGATGGTACTTTGCGAATTGGCAGTTAAAGCTTCAAGTCGCTCTTGTGTGATAGAGAGCACCGGTATCGATATGCGGGGTGATGTCGATGAGGGTAACCGAATTGGGACTGTAGGGGTTGAACAGTCTGCAAAGTTTATGGAGGTGTTGTCCACGGAGGTTTCTAGTGCAGAGGGTGAATTGAGAGGCTTCGAACCATGTCCGGTGTTGATGGAGATCTTGCGAGTGGGGAGTCTCATAACACGAAATCCGACACGAAAGATTGTTTGTCTGGTATTCGTGCTTTATGTGATTGGTGGAGCACATCCTTCATGAGGCGATGATGAGTGATTGGTGCACTCCACGTGATGGAGTGGCGGAGGTGCTCTTCATGAGAGTGGAAATACTTGGGTTTTCCATGAAAGTGGGAGATGGCAGAGATAATGCGAGGAAAGATTGCAATAACTTTGAAGCGTGGTGTATTTGGTCCAAGTGGAGATTGTTAGGAATTGTGGCCTCAAATACACGTAGGCACGGGATACTTGAAGTTGGAGAAGAAGAGGAGAAGACAAAGAAGCAAGGGAAGATAAGCAGCAAGTAGAAGAAGAGAAGTATGGAGGGTTGCAGTTGACCGGCTAGGGGTGCGGTCGACCGACCTAGTCGATTGGGAGTTCTTCGAGTGTAGGCATCTAACAGAGGAGGGGACAGTCGACCGGTCTGGGAGATGCAGTCGACTAGTCAGCCCTAGGGTCTGGATCTGCACGATGCGGTCGACTGGCTTGGGGTGCGGTCGACCGACACCGACACTGATTGTTCTTTTGGGCTTACGGGAGAAAGGCCCAATTCGCTAGATTTGTGTATATCTTTTAGGATTTACTTGGGGACTTTATATATGGCCGTAAACTCTAGGGTTTAGTAAATGCCGTGATCATTATTCAACTTCAAGAGAGATTGTGCCGAGTGTTTCAAAGGTGAGAGAGAGAGATTGAGAGTTGTAATCTCTTTTGTAATCTTTGTATTTCTTTGGGAATAAGAAGTATTGGTTATCTATACATATTGGTTGTGTTCTTGTGAGATCCATATATTGTGGTGGCTTGTTCTTAGTTCATCTATTTCTTGGGAGTTTCTATTGCTTGTGGTGCACTTCCACTATTAGCACTACGAGTTGGGAGTAGATTTCTCCGACAGAGTGGCCACTTTCGATTTTAAAATTATATGAGAACCATGGTATCAAGACCCCGTCTCGGATCTCGTCTCAAGATGATCTGAGTGTCGGTTCCTAAAAATTGCTAGACTCGGCAATCTGGTCATGTTATCTCATATTTTTTGGTTTCGGTGGTTTCGGTGATCTTGATGTGATAAAAAAATTTATATAAAACTATATAATTATTGATGCTATTTTGTAATACTTTTGTATATAAAAAATCTTCTCATTTATTCATAACTAGTATAATCCTGCGTAATATTGTACACAATCTTTCAAAAATGAGAAAATAAGTAAACTATTTTTGAACAGTTCATCTAATAACATCTACATAATAGTGCACAATTTTCTAGGTTTGATTAATGGATAGAATTCCAGATCAAAATTTTGATGGAGAAATAGTGGGTGGTTATCTCTTATATTTGCTCTCCTTTTCTTGTTTTAAAAAGAAAAAAATAAAAAAAATTTCTTGAACAAAAAGTGGTTTAGCATAATATAATGTTAAATGTAGAATGTATAGATAGAACACATTTGTAAATAATACATAGTATATACTAGTGTTACCCTGTGCAAATTGCATAGCCTAAAATAGTTTTGAGCGACTCGTAAAATTATATAGACCTCCTAAAAATATGAGAGAATTGGGAGAAACTTATGAATATCATTCATACTGTGGTAACTGAAATATTTATTATTATCCCCACATAAATAGATGGTTTAGAGAATCACTACAAAACTATAGTGTTATGCAATTGAATATTACTAAAGTTGCTGGGGGGAGGGAGTTAGAGAGAGTGAAGGTTGGGCAGCGGGGGGCGCAAGCGGGGTGAAATTGGGAAAGTGAGAGTAGAAGAGACTGTATGTGAGAGATTGGGGTTTTTGCTTTGTTTTGGTTTTTTAATAAAATCGTACATAGCACACGTGTTAGTTAATTAGGAATCTCTACTTTTACCTTTGTGTAATATTGCACAAACTTATATAATAATATAATATAATATAATATGTAGTATAAATGGTGCAATATTGCACATAATTTTTTAAAAATAAGAAAATAATAAAACATTTTTTGAAAAATTCATCTAATAACATCTATATAATAATGAAGATTTTAATTTCAATTTGGATGCAGTAAGAGTGGGGAGTTATCTCCTACATTTTCCCTCCTTTTTTTTATTTAAAAAAAATAGAAAATTTCTAGACAAAAGTGGTTTAGCATAATATATTGTATATATTCCAAAATTTTAATTATTTTTCAGAATTTTAATTAAATTCCCGTATTTAATAATAACTTTTGGAATTTTAATTTTATTTGCTAATTTTAAATCATTTTCTGTGGTTTTTTATTGATTTATCAAACTGGTGAGATTTTTAGAGCGGTCTGGATTGCCAATCGAGCCTGTGCTCGTCCGCTGAGTGGAATAAGGTGTCAGGAAGATGTGGTGACGTGGTGCGATCTAGGATGTTGATAACGTAATGGGCTTGCCCTGCTAAGTGAATGGACATGTGTGATTAGGTGGGGACGTGCTATGATCGAGAGGCTCGATTACGCACGTCTTCGCGCATCTGGACAATCAGACGGTCGAAATTAAATTGAGCAAATGTGGTGACTGGGTGTGTGTACGTGTTAAGGGAATTTTTCCCCAAACTGCCCCACTTTTTGAAAGTTTTTTCCAAACTGCCCTACTTTTTTTTAATTCCCAAACCATTCAACTCGGTCTTTGAAAGACCGAGTTTAGTTAAAACTAACTCGGTTTTTCAAAAACCGAGTGTTAGTCTTGGATTTTTCGAATTCTAACACTCGGTCTTTGAAAAATCGAGTTATTTTTAACTAAACTCGGTCTTTCGAAGACCGAGTGAATTATTTTGGTAAATACTTTTAAAAGTGGGTCTAATTGGTAAATACTTTCAAAAACTGGGTCATTTTTGTAATAAGCTCCTCTCCCATCCTATTCTTCAATCACACTCTTACAACCCCGCCTTCTCATCTCTCTCACTCTCATCTTCATCTTCATCTTCCTCACTAGAAAATCATGAAAACTTATTGGAATCGAAATCGAAATCAAGACTAAACCAAAATTTAATCCTAATATTATTTAGATCAAGCTGAATGCAACAAAAAATCCTAAATTAAATTTCTAACTGATAATTAAGACTGCGATTTTGGTAGTGTGTAGCATTACTTAAAAAGTAATTAAGACTGTTTCTTTTTCTTTCTATTTCTAACTAAGTTTTTGGGGTGGTTGTTGCACTGTAAAGCATGTGCAAGTGACGTGAGGAACCACATACAAATATATGTATACAATTGTAGAAAGTGCAACAACTACCTCAAAAACTTAGTTAGAAATAGAAAGAAAAAGAAATAGTCTTAATTATTTTTTAAGTAATGCTACACACTACCAAAATCACAGTCTTAATTATTAGTTAGAAATTTAATTTAGAATTTTTTGTTGCATTCAGCTTGATCTAAATAATATTAGGATTAAATTTTGGTTTAGTCTTGATTTTGATTTCGATTCCAATCGGTTTTCATGATTGTCGAGTGAGGAAGATGAAGATGAGAGTGAGAGAGATGAGAAAGCAGGGTTGTAAGAGCGTGATTGAAGAATAGGATGGGAGAGGAATTTGTTACCAAAATGACCCACTTTTTGAAAGTATTTACCAAACTAACCCACTTTCGAAAGTATTTATCAAAATAACCCACTCGGTATTTGAAAGACCAAGTTTAGTTAAAAGTAACTCGGTTTTTCAAAAACCGAGTGTTAGAATTCGAAAAATCCCAGACTAACACTCGGTCTTTAAAAAACCGAGTTAGTTTTAACTAAACTCGGTCTTTCAAAAACCGAGTGGGGTGGTTTGGAAATTAAAAAAAAAGTAAGGCAGTTTGGGAAAAACGTTCAAAAAGTGGGGCAGTTTGTGAAAAAATTCCGTGTTAAGGTATGTGTGAATTCTTACTTTTTCTCTCCTTTCTCTATTTGAAAATGGAGAAAGGGTATATTCTCTCTCTTATCAGCATAATATATAGATATAATTCTCGGTACTTACACACGATGAAATTTGATCACATTCTTACGACATTATATTATCAAGATTATCCGCTTTTTAAAAGATACATCTATACTGCATTGCCTAGATGGAGATGATTTACGTTAATATCAAGCTTGTATATTAAATTATTTGATATTAGCTGATACATCCCATTTCTAATAATATATCTCAAAAAATTTGTGTTTCATGACATTGCAGCGGTTCAGATGGATCAAAATGAAAGATAATGTGATTGCGTCTGTCACAGCGTATTCTAAAATCTCCAAGTAACGGTTGCGCTATCTCCAAGTAATAGTTGCGTTATCTCAACCATGTGCTGGCGCAACTCTTGCTGACTTCCAGTACTTGATTCAGTACTTGATTGGAAGATGTTTAGCTCTACTAGAGGTGGTATACGGTACCGTATCGTACCATCATTGTTTTATTGTCTACCATACTAGAATACCTAGTATACAGATTTTTCTACCATTACCATGCAAAGATTTTGGTACTACCGAGTTTGGTAATAACGAAATATCGGTATGGTAATGGTAATGTCACGATAACACCGGACCTTAAAAAAAAATTAAGTTGAGAAGAAGTATATATATCTAATTAGCGAATAACCAGATACTTAAAGTGTTGAACCATCAACCCTGCAACAGTTTTAGATGTAACAACCCTGCAACAGTTTTAGATGTAACTTGGTTGCTGCAAGTGCTGATAAAGTTTCTTAACCACACAAAAAATCAATATTTTTTTTGGGATCTAGGGCCTCAGCCAACATTCATTATCAAAGACACATCAAACAAATCCCAAATTTTATATCATGACCAATTTTATTGTATTCTACTGGCTTCCTATACGACTGCTAGTTCTATTGTTACTGCAAGAAGAAATCATCTTCCAAACCATGATGCGCTTGAGGTTGAGGACAGAGGAGATGAAACGGCGCAACTCCAACTCTCCTTGCCATTTGGTAGAGTAGAGGATGGAGGAGATGAATCTGGTCGGCTTGCGTCAAATTCTATCTCTCACTATCAATTATGCAGTCGTCAAAGTTGTAACTTTTTCAACTGGTTTCCGAGTGAAGCTATCCTCTTCTGGCACTCTGCCAACTTCTCAACAGCCATGACAAGCTCCTTTCCACTATAGTAGATGTACAACTATATATTAACCAAAGGCAAACTATGGAAATTATGGTATTATTTTCACTGATTGATTTTGGGCAGAGAAAATAAATAGTAGCAATAAGGTAAAAAACTAAATGCACTTTGAATGCACCTGTTTTACTGATAATTCTCCGTTTAATCATGATACAAGTCGCACTTCAACTTCTCGGTTCTTGTTTGAAAGCTCATCCTCCAAGTTTTGGAACTTCACTGCAAATTGGGCATTTAATGCCTTCTCAGTCTCAACTCTCCTTTCTAGAAACCGCACCATCTCACTTAGATTTTTGAAGTTCAAAATGTGCAGACACATGCTCAAGTTCCACCGCCTTTTTCTCATTCTTCACCACATTTAGTTTAGTGACAAACTCTATAGACAACGACTTCTCTTCTTCAACGATTTGCTCTAATAACTTCACCATCTCCTTTAGCTTCTTAAATTCCAAATTAAATTAAATATATATTACATATATCCGGTATGGTTCGGTATACCATCGGTATCAATATTGGGTACCGGTACCATACCATATAATTTTGGTACGGTACTGTACTGAGATTTCGGTATGATATTACCGAGTTTTCGGTACTATTCGGTATGGTAATGGTATGGTACCATTACAGTACGGCATTATGGTATTTTTTGACACCCCTAAGCTATACTGGAGATGGAAGATTAGTAAATGGGCCAAATATGTACCCATTTGGTGCCTACATGTCAAAAAAAAAAAAAAGAGTTTAAACATAGAAAACTACATTAAAAAGTTTTAATTTTTTTTGAAAAGTTACCTGAGTTACCAGAGTAAAATAAAAACTAAAATAAATTAATGAAGAAAATAACCCAAATATTCATTGAAAAAAATTGGTGGTTACATGTTTAATTTAAAATAAAAAATTAACCTCAAAACAATTTTAAACAAAAAAAAGTTCCCTTAGCCAAATCAAATCTGCAACCTTAAAGGAATTAAACTGAATCGCTAACAATAGGCCGAAATGTTTGGTTGAAAAAGATGGGAAGTAAGTTCTATTTATATTTGACGTAATTTCAGTTATTAAAGAAAAAATGATAAGCTGTTTCGGGAGTTTCGCTCGTATCGGTCGAATCTCCTGATATTTTGGGCCATATCGGCCAATACTGTTAATCCCACCGTGATGTGGGTAAAAATTATAATTGATCGGAGCCGTACGATTTCCTCAGAGTTCCTAGGGGTAAAACGGTAACTTCGCAACAGTTGCCGGCCCACAACGAGAATATGGGCCATCCTCAGGCCCACCATCTCAACTCAATCTGTGATTGAGGCTAAATCGCAACCCAAATAGGGGAGATTCATCAGCCAATCATGCCTGGTAATCAGATCCCCTAAAATAGGAAGATATTAACTGATTTGACCCCTTGATTAGGGGATTCTCCCAAACCAATTAAGAAATCTTCCTATAACCGCTTCATCTCAGGCCTATAAATATAGCCCACCCCCGCCACAATTTCAAGTTAATCAACTTTTGTCCACCAAAACCCAGTTAACACTTTGAGTTGCCGACTTGATCGTCGGAGGGACTTTCACTGAGAAATCTTCCGGTGTTTCAAGTTTTTTTTTGCTTTGAGGTTTTTCGGCAGTATCCCAACCACCAAATCCAAAGTCAACCACGAATATCTGCCCTTCATCATATTTGATCAACAACGTGGATCTAAGCTTGCTGCTTCTATCAAGAACTCATTCTCTGGTTTCTCCCACATAGAAAAAAGCAATATCAAATTGGGGTCGTCGGTGGGAAAGCACAGATTTAATCCACCGGTTAAAAGCCACTCCTAACCATGCCTCCAAGAACCAAGAAGGCGATAGCCGCAAATCGCCAGGATATCCACCTCCCCCTCCATCATTGCACCCCTTCCTCAGCAGGGCTGCAACTCAAGCATCCCAGAAGCGACGTTCGACACCCTGATCAGTTCCCCCCCCCCCCCCCCCCAAGGGCTAAGGTCCTGTTCGCACCACCTCCCTCTTGGCCGATCCTAAGGCTGACCATCTGCATAAGCGGACCTCTGATTCATCCTCAATAACCGCCAACAGGAGGAAGACCTCCACCACTATATCGAGCAAATTTGATCCAGAAACGGAGGTCCCCATTCGGAGCATCAGGGAAGCCGCAGGAGCCTTTCCCAGCGTAGGCAAATGCCCAGAAGGTCGCTCTCCCCATGAGGGTGCGAGAAAAAAATGACGTCTTACTTCGGTCAGTCGGCAAGCCCGAGTGGCAACAAGGACCAGAGAGCCCTTTTCAATAGAGCTAAGTTCGAGGACTTCAGGAACAAAATTATCCAGGCTCTTGAAGTGAAGCTCGGAAGGGACCAACATTCGGGCATCCCCCACCCACCGGTATGGTCCACATTGAAGAGTCCTACTGGTTCACCCGATCTGAAGACTCGAAGACGCAGGCATAAAGTGCCTCCAGGAGGTGGAAGATCACCTTGCCTGGATAAAGCAAAAGGAGAGGCAGCAAAGCAGGGGTTACCGGCCCATCCGACCTCCCTTTTCCCTTTTCATCCTCGAAGCCCCAGTCCCGAGAGACTTCAAGCCTCCATCCTTTTAGTTTTATAATGGCAAATCCAACCCGGCGGATCCTATAGAGAGTTTTAAAATTCTCATGATGATTTACAATGCCTTAGATGCAGTCATTCGTAGGACATTCCCGCCACCCTCTGGGACTCTGGGAGAAAGTTGCCCCCCCCCCCCCCCCCCCGACTCTATCTACTCTGACCAGCTCGAGGAAAGCTTCCTAACGCATTTCATGACTAGATATAAGGCGGAGAAGATGGGTTCCTTGGGTTCTCTCTGAGAGTTAGTTCAATGTTTTACAGCAGAGTATCGGTCCATTCCCTATCTGGATTCTAAAAATGTTTTTCGCCAAGAAGCCACCCATAGATTTTTCTGACCTCCTCATCCGGAGTGAAAAGTTCATCCAAGCTGATGATTCTCTTCTTCCTTGGGGGCGCAAGGAATCATCGCCTAAAGAAAAGCAGAAGACTGATAACATGGAGGCTCCTAAGAATTCCCAAAAGGACGTGTTCGGACAGAAGCATCCCCCTCATGTGCATTGATTCGATAAATTCACACCACTCAATACTAGCACCTCGGCAGTGCTAATGGAAATGAAGGAAGAATGAATCCTCCGTCCATCACCTAGGATGAAGTCCCCTGGTAAAAAAAGAGAAAAATGGTTCTGGTGTCGATTCCACTCGATCATAGGCATGACCAATGACTGCTAGGCCCTTAAAGAGAAGACAGAGGCTTTGATCCAGTAAGGCTATTTATCCAAGTTCACACAGAAGGACAAAGTGTCTCACCCTCCAGTCCGGGGGCCCAATAAGAATCCGGAGAAGGAGCCAGAACCCAAGGAATCAGGACCTATGGCCATCTTCCATTCTGTACATGGGGGGGCCGTGGGGGGAGAGTCTAACTCCTCCAGGAAGGCGTTCGTCTGAGAGATGGGCTTGGTTACAACTACCCTCCTCCTAAATGCTTGGGGATACCCGTCTTTTTTTCAAACAAAGACTTGGAGGGTGTTCGCATCCCTATTTGTGATGCCTTAGTGATTAGCTTCTGCATGGCTAACCGCGAAGTTCATTGAATCTTAGTGGATTACGACAAATCAATTAGCATCCTCTTCCTGGAGGCTTTCGAGGGCCTCAAATTCTCTCGAGAAAGGTTGAAACCTGCCGGTTACACCCTCCACAGTTTTTCCGTGGCGCCGGTCCAAATTGAGGGGATCATCACTCTCGATATGACAGTGGGAAAAGCCTCGGTGATCCGGACTGAACTGATGGATTTTATGGCGGTCTACGATGCTATCTTTGGACGCCCTGGCTTAGCATCACTCCTGTAATGCCCCGAATGCTAAACACAAGTAATTCGTAGCACAACCAGAATCTTTACTTCAATTTAGTACAAAAATATAAGGGATTTCTTACTTTCTCATTACAATGTTACTCTTTACAATACGCAGCAAAAATTTACATTAAAAAAATATAATTTATAATATCAAACATCTTCAATCCTGAAACATCCATCAACATCAAACTCATGCCCATGCCGCTCGCTAATCCATGCCACTAACCAAGTTCCAACTCATTGTTCGTGTAAAATCTCTTCACAAAAATTTAGATAACACTCACTGTTCACAGCTTAATAAATCATAAAAATTTCCAAAAGAAAAGAGTTCCCTAGGATTCGAACCCACGACCTGGCCACTGTACACAACGACTAAACCCAAGCACCAAGACCAGGCTCTCACGCCTCAGTCACTGTCTATATTAGGAATGCAATGTTTTAGTTTATGAATTCTTTGTTTTACATTCTACATCAACGAGCACGACCAAGATTTAATCTTGCAATTGCTCTCACTTTCTAACAGCATACATACGATTTCTAATAAACTTCCAGAGAATAAGTTTATTCAAACTAGTATAATTTGGCATAAATTTATGCATAAATCAATCGACATTCATTTAGCATCAACCCTAGCATACAAATTACATGCATAAATTGTCATAATAAAGACTTAGAATTTCATACTAGTGAGTTAAACTATATGAACAAATAATCAATTCAATAATTAGATTCTCTATAGGGAAACAACATACAAATTTCATAAGCATGAAAAGTAATTAAATTTTATGCAATCCTTAAACATGATCAACACTACGGGCCTGTTTGGTTGGAGGGAAATGGAGGGGAGGGGAGGGGAGGGGAAGGGAGGGTTTTTTTTAAACATTTCTTGTTTGGTTCATTTTTAGGAGGGGATGGGAGGGAAATGGAGGGGAGTAAAATCCCTCCTAAGCCAATTTTGGCTCTCCTCCAATATTGAGGGGACTTGGAGGGAAGAGAAAGTGAGTCTAATTTTTTTTAAGTGATTGAACAAAATTGCCCTTTTTAGATCTAAATCTCTAATCTAATTATTTCCCCACATATAGCCAAATCCTCTCTCTCTCACTCGCCCTCTCTCTTTATGACAATTATCTAAGTACATCATTATTTGTTTATTACAATCTCATTCTGACCTAGCTAAGGTTGATCAACCTTCTCAATATATCCAATGGCGTGTCTTTATTAGAGAGGTGCATGTTTAGGCGAGAGTAAGGTTCGTGTTCGAGAATGTGGGTATGGTGGAAGTGGAGAAATGAGATAGTGTTGTTCCTTAAGCATCACAATAAGACACTACTCTAGCTAGGTGGTTGGTGTAGCCACTACTATAGTTTGACCCATAGGGTCTTCACTCTCCATTGAATCCACCTACACTATATTATTCGTTCCTCCTCTTCACCTAGACCATAGTAAACCCTCAATTTCAAAACCCACAGAGCGACACACATTTCCAGATGAACAAATTCAATACCCATTTCAAAAATCATACATCAAAATGAGTCTAACAAACATAGCTTAAGAAATTTATGCAGTTTTCAACATAAGATTATCATGGAAAAGTAACAAGAAGAAGTAGAACGAACCTAAAGAAGAATCTAAACTCTGAAGGAATAGAAGAACCAACAATTTTGTAGTGCACACCAACTGTTTGATAAGATATGTACATATATATATATACAAAACTCTGATTTACGCGTGCGATGCATGTCTTGATAAATAGTTTATTTCATTGCCTATGGAGTTTGATAAACTTTAAGCATTTTTAATAGTTTATTTCATTGCCTATGGAGTTTGAAGACTTGATTTAATTAGTATTATGTGGTAAACTTGAATATTTTGTTGAGCTTGGTTTATATATTGGCCTTCATTATTTTTTTAAAGCATTTTTATTGGGACTAATTATATCTGCTTATAGTCATGCATGTATTATTTTGCTAAGTTAGGTTAACAAGAAGTACAATAAAGAATATCATGTTAGAATTAGATACAGTAATGCATAGACTCTCTTAAAATGTAAAAGGGTATAAAAGTAATTTAATTATAAAATTCCTTCTCTTCCCTTGTGAACCAAACATGAAGATAATTATTTTCCCTCCCCTCTCATTCCCTCCCCTCCCCGAACCAAATAGAAAATATGATTAAAATCCCTCCCCTCCCCTCCCTTTCCCTCCCCTCCCCTCCTTCGAACCAAACAAAGCCTACATCAATTTCAACAAAATCATGAGAAACTTTTACACGCATACATCCATTTCATGTCTAATTTTTTTTTTGATGGACACGGATAGAGTCCAGGGACTCCAGCCAGCAATAATTCAATAAATAAAGAAAGTTTGTACATCGGTAAATTTTACAAGCAATAAAATAACCTAAAAACAAGGTAATAAACAAAAAAGAGAAAAGCAAAGCAGCGCTTTGCCTAGCCAAATACAACGACAATGAAATAAAGCGACCCCCCACCGGACCCCGCCCCGAACGGGGGAAAATGGATAGTGGGAAGGGAGCAAACAACGCAATAGGAGCGCACCGAGAAAGGAGCTCAAATGCGACAGCTGAGTCGGCGGGAATCACCTGCAGTGCCAAAAATACCACAACAAGAATGGACAGAGCCCGGACAAAATCCCCCTGATCGAAACCAGGTACAGCCAACACCCGCCCGTAGACAAACTCCCAAACGCGCCACCATCAGGCACCGAAACGGACTAGAGACAAACCCCAACTAGACAGTGGCACTCTCAAAGGAGACCAGAACACAAGGAACACACCTTGCCGTGCAGACAGCAAGCTGTAGTCGCTCCAACCGAGCTGCGCCCAACTACCCAGAATAAGAGCCCAAGAAAGAAACGAACAAACTCCTGAGGTAAGATCCTTACAAGGAAGAGAGGTCACGCCCAGGAGCAACACCGCCAGGCCTCACCGCATGACACAACAAGAGCGAAATAAATGCGCCAAACGAAACGAGTATGCAGGCATGCAAAGAAAAATGAAAATTGCACCACAACAAAAAGAGAAAATACTCCGGTCACTCCGAACCGGGACCGGAGCAAATGGCACCCCCAGCCAATGGGCAAACCCCACACACCGACCGATGCAGGAGAAATGAATACTAAACAAGCCAAAGCTCTCCGAAACCGCAAGTGCAATGCGGTGCCACAGCGAAAGCAACGCAACGAAAAAACAGCACAAATCCAAACCAAGCCCTTTCTCTGGAAGGAGACCCCCACCAAAAACACGCGCAAAGAAAAGTAAATCAAGCCCAAAAATAAAGCATAGGTACAATAAACCCAAGGCAGCAAAGCCAGGGTGCCAACAGTCTACACAAGACCTCCCATCAAAAGGCCAGAGGCCACCACCAAACAAGGCCAATAGCTACACCCCAGAGCAAACAAAGATCAACAAAAGCCAACCACCAAAGGAAAGAGCATGAACATAGAGTCAGCGGGTGACCCATCAGAGAAGGAGCCAGTGAATCCCAATGCTAACGACCACAACAAAAACCGCCCAACCAACATACCCAGAGTGACGAAAGCAAAGGGAATCGTCCACACATTAGAGCTGCAAATGGAAGACAAAAGAGCAGAAAATTAGCAAATATATTGCGGCAAAATACTAATAGCTAGAAGAATGTAAAAAACTAATCGCCTCATCTAGACGATTTAAGTGTAAAGCTTCCACTTTATTATGTGATAAAGTGGCAAGCCAAATTTTGGTAAAGAAAAGAAACTCCTCAATAATGCCCTTTATCTACGAAATGGAATTTGCAAAAATACGGTTGTTTCGGGCCGACCAAATAACCCAAATGATTGTAATCATGGAAAGAATCCAAGAGTTGCGAAATTCTTTTCTGAGGTGATGTTGCTGCCAACAGGATGAGAAATCGGTGGGAATAGCCGGCACTAGCCAAGCTCTGACCATGATACTCCATAAGGGTTGGATAAAAGGACACTTAAGGAATAGATGATTGGCGTCCTCATGGTGAATGGAACATAACACACATAACTGTCCTAGGGCAAGATTCATCTTATTGAGAACCTCGACAGTAAGAAGCTTGTTGATCAGCGTTAGCCAGACTAAAATTTTGGATTTGAGGGGAGTACAACTACTCCAAACGGACTTAGCCAACGGGGAGGTGATCCCTCTGAAGTTAAGGGAATTGTAGAAAGATTTAACGGAGAATTCACCCGAGGCGGTCCACCACCATTTGAAATTTTCAGATGGAAACCAGGGGTAATGGTTAATATTGTTGAACAGCTCCTGGAGCTGCAGCAAAAGTTGCGGTGAAAGCACGCAAACAAAATGGATCGACCAGAACTTTTGATTATTGATGACCTCAACATAATCTTCCACTAAGGCCGAGGGGTTCGACGCTAACTGATAGAGGGAAGGAAAAGCTGAAGCGAGTTTGATATTACCAAACCAAAGATCAATCCAGAATTTGGTCTTGGAACCGACCGCGCACTTGTGGATTAAGCCACAACGGAACGGTTTGGCAACTTTCCAAACCCCTTTCCAAAAAGAAGAAGCTTTACTGGAGAGGGAGGTTGGGAAATCCCACATGGGATGACAGAAAAAATAATTAAGGGATATAATTCGGACCCAGGACAGGTGATCAATTTTAAGAAATCTCCATAACCATTTGCCCAATAAGGCTAAGTTCTGGTGCCTAATATTCAAGACCCTTAGCCCACTAGCTGCCTTCGACGTGCAGATGATCTTCCAGTTGCAGAGATGAGAGTCTGGTTTAAACAAATCCGCCCCTGACCAGAAGAAGTTTCTTCTGATCCGGTCAACCTTCTTAATCACCCACGAAGGAAGATAAAAGAAGGACCTCATGTATAAAAGGATCGAAGATAGGATGGAATTAACAAGAATAAGTTTGCCCCCACGCGACAGTTGCTTACCAGACCAACGATTGAGCCTGGACTCAACTTTTTCGATCATCGACATCCAATCCGATCCAAGAAGCTTCCCCCATCTTAAGGGAATGCCCAGATAATGGATGGGAAAAGAGGAAGGACTATAGTTAAAGAACTGCACAATTTCTGATTGACGGTTTTGAAAACCACCAAGCAAAATAATGGAAGACTTTTGAAAGTTAATAGCTAATCCCGAGGTGCTTTCAAACACATATAGAAGTAACTTAAAGTTACGAAGGGTCCCTCCATTGGGTTTCGCAAAGATAATAGCATCATTCGCGTATTGGAGGTTCATCACACCTCGGAAACTATTAGAACTCCCAAGGCCTTCAATCACATCTGCCTCCCACGCTTTGTGTAGCAGCTTACTGAAGACATCAACAATAAGAGAGAATAAAAGAGAGGAGATCGGGTCACCCTGACGAAGGCCACACTTACACTTGAATTTGTGGCAATCCATACCATTGACCCAAATGGACGAGGTGCCAGTGAAGAGACTGGATTTAATCCAGGCAATCCATTTGGGACCGAAACCCCGATGATCGAAAAGGAAGTCGCAACTGACGTAGTCGTAGGCTTTTTGAAAATCCAATTTTAACAGGATCCCCTCCGAATTAGTCCTATGGCAATCAAAAATGATTTCTTGGGCCGACACCACGCTATCAAGGATGAAACGATCCTTAATGAACCCTGATTGCGTGGAATCGATCAAAGGAGAAAGCAAAGAACTAAGGCAGGAAGAAAGCACTTTCATGATAATCTTGAAGGTCGTGTTGAGTAGGCTAATGGGCCTGAAGTCCCCAACCGAATTGGCGCCCAAGAATTTGGGAATGAGAACGATATACCCGTAATTGATCCGATCGAAGGAGAAATTCCCCTGGTGGAGATCAGAGAACATTTGGAGAAGTTCGTCTTTGAGACAATCCCAAAAACGTTGGAAGAAGAAGGCAGGGAACCCGTCAGGGCCCAGAGCGGAATCACCATTTAAAGAGAATACCACGGACTTGATCTCTTCTAAAGTGAAGGGGTCTTCCAGAAATATAAAAGAGACCAGTCAAGATGCAACGAGTGTTGCTTTTGAGATCCCAGAAGATCTATAAAGAAACGAAGAAAAGTGGAATGAATATCCGAATTTGAAGTGAATTCGGATCCATTGTCAATGATCGAGGAGATATGGTTGCAACGCTGGCAATGCGAAGCGGAGTTGTGAAAGAAAGCAGTGTTGCCGTCACCCTCTTTAAGCCAGCGAAGCTTGGCCCTCTGAGCCCATTTAATATGCTCGTTATGTAGAAAATACGCATAACCTCTTTTACAAGTGGCCCGTTCAGAACGGAGGGGTATAGAGATGGAACCCCGCTCCTCCATTAAATCAATGGATTCAATGGTAGATAGGAAGACATTCTTAAGAAAACAACCATTGGCTGCTTTCTCTTTATGCCAGATTTTGCTGCCGAATTTGATAGCATGAAGATTAATAAGAATACGCCCTAGCCCGGAGGACCACGTAATGGAGGTAAGGCATTCGGTAATGAGATTGAAGAAGGTTTGGTCTTGCAACCAAAATTTCTCAAAACGAAATTTGAAAGTTCTGGAAAAATTGAAGTTGGAGGACAACGCAATAGGCACATGATCAGAAGAGGGATTGGGCAACGCCGAAATGAACGAGTTGTGGAAGAAATTAATCCAATCAAAGGAAACCAAAAAATGGTCGAGTTTAGCCATAGACGGAGACAATCTCATGTTTGACCAAGTGAAAGATCTACCGCATAGAGGAAGATCAATCAAATGGAGCGAACAGATGCAGTCATTAAAGTGGGAGGAATCTGACGAATAGATCGATGTCCCCGATCTTTCGTGAGAGAATCGGTGACATTGAAATCACCACAAAAAAGAAAAAAATTTGTGAATGTTGTTTTGGAATGAATTCATCTTGTTAGAAAACACATCGCGTCGATCCACAGTCGACGGACCGTACACGGACACAATAGTTAGGTCACAGTTGAATTCAACCCAGCAAAGACGAAACACTAGGAAGAAAGTTAAGCGATTGATAGAAATGAGGGAAAACTTGGACTCTTTGAACCCAAATAGGATACCTCCTTTAGATCCAACGGCGTCAAGAGAGATCCATTTAGAGATGAAAGATCCTCCAATCGAACAAAGGATGGAGGACGAAGGGGACTGGAGTTTCAACTCTTGAATAGAGATCATGTCATAGTGGGAAGAAGAGATCGGCTGAGAAACCGCTAGCATCTTCGACCTACTTCCCAACCCCCAAATGTTCCAAGAGATGCTAATCATTAACGAAACTAGTCTCAAAAGCTCGAAAGATCTCACGACATCGAATAGAGTACAAGTCTACGAAGTTATCCTGATCCACTAAGAAGCCCATTTTCCTAGTAAGGGAAAGCATGTATAGATTAGAAAGAGAGTCAAAATGCACTTGGTATAAGGAGCCCAATTGGGCATTCCCATCAGAGGAGATAGCAGGTGGAGATAAATCCAAGTTCCGGACCTGCGCCGCAAGGGACGCCCTATTGGTCCGGATACGAGCACTAGAGCGAATCACCGAGAACGATTCTTTTTTAAATTTTTTTTTATTATTAAACTTGAAGTTCCTTTCATCTCATTCACCTGTACAGGCAATCTCTCTTCCTCAGTTCCTCAGATCTTTATTCACCAGATCCGGCCTATCCTTCCATTTTTCCACCCCCTCCCTTCGTTAATCTTGTTCATCTCCGTCCGCCCTTCCGGCCCAGATCCTCAGATCTCCGTCTCCCTTTTATCGGAGCTTTCCCCCCTTTCTCCCGTGCCCCTTTTGAAGGTCGGCTTGCTGTGGTCTTGCCGGCTCCTTCTGTGCTCTCCCCGCCGTTTGGAGCGTCGCCCTCTCCGCGCTTGTAGCGACGCTCTCTCCACTGAGTCCTCTTAGGTGCTCCATTGGAGGTGTTTCAGCGCTCTCGTGTCGACTACCTTGGTTCCCTGTGAAGTTTTCCACCTTGCCTATCTCTGTGAGTATTTTTCCCCACTTTTTTGGTTTTTTGGCGTTGTTTGCGGTGATCTTTCGGCGAGTTGGTTTTTTTGTCTTTTGGAGTGTCGCCGAGATTCTCTCTCCTGGCTATCTGGCTTATTTGTTCGGCCACCATGTTGCTTCATATTTTCAGAGTTTTTGGAGAGAGGTGTTCTCTTTCCGTTTCTGAGGTAGCTTGCGGTGGGTTAGACGGTGCTTCTTCTTACTCTCTTGAGATAAGATATAGCGTTTCATCCGTTGGCCATCTTTTGAGCGTTTGTTCCCCGAACGCTCTCTATTTCGATTTGCTCTACTTCTTCTTCCTTTGAGCGGTATTCTTTTTTCTTCGTTATCGTTCATTTTCTCTTCACTGTGATTTTTTTTTTGTGTGGGCCTGGGCCTCTATTGGCTCCTCTTGGGTGGATATTGTTAAAAAAAAAACAAAATATATTTCGTCCTCCATTTCGGCACCTCTGAGGCCTTTGGTGTTGGGCCCCCGCGGGGCTTTTTCTTCCGTGTTGGTCGCTGAGTTGGCTGAGCCCAAAAACTAGAAGCTTCCTCGACGCTTCCCTGCGTCCTTTTACCGCCCTTCCCTTTCCCCCTTCTCTTCTCAATCAAAGAGTTCCTCTACCCCTCCTTCCTCCCATTCTCCTATTTGCTTTCGCTGCCTCCAAGCGGGGCATATTAGGGCATTTTGCACTTATAATATGAAGTGCCTATTTTGCTTGAAGTCGAGTCATGCTCATAACCGATTCTTTGCTTTACAACAAATCCTGGGGTTGCCTAGGGGAGTTCCCATCTCCGACCAAATCATCGCAGCTCTCGATTTCCCCTCTCTGCAATCGAAGTTAGCCGATCAGTTAGCACCTAAGTCTAAGAGGGCTAAGGTCTCTTCGTCTTCTCCTCTTCTCCCTATGCCCCCCGTTTCGCAGCGCTTAAATGCGGCGGTTCAACCCCCTCATTCAGGGCCTGTTTTAGCCCCGTTGCATCTGTCCAAGGCCCCTGCGACTGTGTTGTTCTTACCTGCCATCGAACTCTTCGATAAGATGAGCAGGTTCGAGCACTATGGTGCAGTCTCTTTCACTGGTGGGTCAGTTCCTTACTCTACTTTAGATGCTTTCTTTAGCAATTTCTGTAATGTGCAAGACTGGGTGTGGGCGATAGATAGTTGTTCCAATGGAGAAGTGGTCATTAATTTCCCTTTTATTAAAAATTTGGAAGCTCTGATGTCCATTTCCTCCTTCTCTTTTGGAACTATCAAACTATCGGTTCGCAAATGGAGATATCTCTATCCTTCCCCTCCTCCCCTAATCCCCATTGATGTTAAAGTAACACTACTAGGCATGCCACCTTTTTGTGTCTCTTAGCGGGTGGTAGCGGACTTGTCTCAATGTGTGGGTGAATTGAAGTACATTGCTTCCTCGGCTAAGCTAGCCTCAGGGTGCCTTCAGGTGGATGCGGTGTTCAGTTGCCCTGTGGTGAAGGATAGAATTGAGGCCTACTCTATTAGAGATCACAAATCTATTTTTGCGATTTCGGTCATCTATCAAGATTGCACAGGCGGTGGCCTTTCTTCAGCTCCCTTGTCTCAGGATGCTTCCAAATCCAAGGCGCAATCTCTCCCCTTACCCAGCATATTCTCCGTGGGTACTTCGTCTCAGTCGACTACCCCTTCTTTAAAATGAAGGTTGCCTCACAAAGCGACTCCCAGAAAGAACAATCCAATTCTTTGTACAGGGTCTGCTACTCCCACTGAGTCTTTCACCTTTCTTCTAAGGCTCATAACTTGGTTTGGATCAATCCAGACATTGCCTCGGCTATATCTCTCCCCCCTGTCTCAAGTTGATCATGTTGATCCACACCCCAAGCGTCCTCCGCACCCTCCTGTCATTGCTCCATTGGCAATCTGTGAGACCGCATCTCAGGTTGTTGCCCCTGATCAGCTGAACCTGAGTGTGAAGTCGGAGCAGTGGCCTAAGTGGGAGGTGAATCCCTATTTCGCTTCCGACTGGGACAAGTTCCTATCCGTGGCTCACGGCACCTCTTCTTTGGGCCCCCCCTCTATCCTCTAAATCTGGCAAAGCCTCTTCCGTCCCTTCCCAGAATTTAGATGCTTGGATCGATAAAGACAATCTCTTGGAAGAAGAACTGGCCGAGTTGGATCACTCCCTCTCGCACAAGCTGGTATGTTCCTCCCTGTTATCTTTGGTTTTCCAATTACATTTTTCTAATCGTCGTGTTTCCCTTGGCCTGCGCTTGTAAGACTTGAGCTGTTATTCTCCTCTGTTGGTTAGCTTTAACCTCGATTACTGCCTATCCTCTTACTGTCGTTTTCATGCGGGTTTCCTACTCTGTCTCTGGCATCTTTTAATTTACCCAGTTACGGTAGACAGAATTCTCCTTACGATCCTTTACCTATTCTCAAAACTTTGAGTCCCTCTTCCAGGATCTCTCCCTTCTTGATTTAGTCGGGCTGCTCTTTAGCGGAGCCTGACCTTTTGGCTGAGCATCCCCTTACTCATAGCCAGCTCCCTCTTAATCCCTCCTCTATGAAAAAAAAAAAAGTTTAACCATCATTTCTAATTTTAACCATCATTTCTAATTTCTAAGAAAAAAATATTAAGAAAAAAAATATATTCATGTCTAATTTTAACCATCATTTAAATATCTACAGCTAGTATGAACAATTTTATAAAAGTATCAGAAATTTCAGAAACACCCACCTATTGACAAATTCCTTGAAATTGATGATTTGTAGCAAGAGTTTCCACGCCTCCTCCCCTTCCAAAAGCACTAAAAAATGCCACACTCTCTCCCAAAATCAAATGGTCGGAATTCTCTTTTCTTTCTCTTCTTTCTTTTCTTTTTTTTTCAAATGAGAGAGGAAAACGAAGGGGGGTTTTTATTTACAAAATTAGTAACTACCCATGATTAAAGACTAACCACCCATTACTCCCTCATTTAATCAAGCCCTTAAACACATTCAAAATTTTCACTCTTCTAAGAATTTCTGGCCAGCCAACCATTATGTGGGAAGTGCACGGGTTTCAAAATGTAATTTTTGGTGCACATGTATTACACGTTATGCTTATAAATTGGAAATTAAAGCCACATGCACTTCTCAGTTTAATATTGATTAAGCTAAGTTAGTTTAGTTAAAATTAAACTTTGCATTTATACTTAGCAAGTAAATAATTAGACATAATTCCATGAAATTTTACAATTAACACGTGCCTTATAAACGCGTGTATTGCCCGCATAAAACAAAATATATTTGAGTTGGCTCCAAATAGGAGAAAATGAATTCAACTTACAAAATCAAATTCGAACAAGTTATAAAATAAATAATTGAAACACGTAGAAAGTACGTAATTTTTTTTTATAATGTTACGGATATTACACGTAATGATACAAAATACATGTGCGTAACACATGTGCTGCAAAATTGTAATAACTCAATTTTGCGGGGTGTTATAGTCTTCCCCCCTTAGAACAATTTTGTCCTCAGAACTTATTAGGGTAAAAGTTGTATTGAACACACTATATAAATAATTTGAAGAAAAAAATATTGTATCGAAATACATGTCATGCCCCACTTTCCAAAAAGAGAATACGGAATATGGATATGTGACTAAGTTCAGCGAATGATTTTCATCATCCATAAGCCTGTCAGGATCTTTACAACATTCACAAGAACAATCAGAGTAGGAATCAAGAGAAGTCAATCACACATGCATATATGAACCAATACCAACAGAATTGACTTGAAACAAAATATAATAATTTCAAATAAATCATATTTGAATAAGTCAAAAATTTTGGATCACATTGCCCAATACAAAATATTCCAAGTAACAGATACAATTATTCAAATAAGAAACATGAACTAATAATAATAGCAAAACTCCAGCACTAGAATCTCTTATCACCCACTCCATCGGGCTGCTGATCTCCATAATTTATAATTTAATAAATTGCAGGAAGAGGAAAAATAAAACTAACTCCCGTAATTGCAAGTCACGAGCCGCTTGTGGTGCAAGCATAAGTACAGGAAAAGAATAAACAATATAAAATAATAGCAGGAACAAACATAGTATGGAGTAGATATGACAGAGCAAAACATAATGTTTAATATGAATCAGAAAACAGAATCAAGTAATATGGTATGCTAATAGGTACAGGTGATATGTAACAGATGTCAAGTGTCAGATGGTATGCAGAAAGATATATAGATAACAGATGTCAGATACAGATACAGGTAAACAGGTAACAGATGTCCAGTAGCATGTAACAGTCAAACAGATAATAGATGTCATGTTATTGCAGGTCTTGTGTTATTACTATTTAGGTAGCACTTCATGCGTCCCAAACTTTTAACTTTTACCACATGATTGCAACATTCAAACAAATTATGTTTAGATTTCATAGGGAATTCTATAGGGTTGTGTACTCAGGTATCAGACAGACAGATATTAGAAGCAGATCCAAACAGACAGATAGAATCGACAGGTTCTCTTCTAAGTACACCTTCCTATAGGGAAGTGTGTAGTCAGGGTAATCAGACAGACAGATTCATGTATCATGTAGTCATGAACACGTAGCAGATAATCCTGTGGAAAACACGGGCCCCCTTTCAAGCACACATTTCTATATTGTCCACTACTAGATCTTTCCCTTAACCTCGGCTTGGTTATTTTGTTATTATTATTAGACAGACATGTATGTGTCACAAACAAAGCAAGAATAATAGGCATAAACAGGTAACAGGTTTAGATTGAAAGATACACATGTACAGGCGAAAGATAACTCATAAAAGGATAGGACAACGAAAATTCTAGTTCAGGATAGCAAGACAGTACTGCCCTAAAACTGGGATTCCCGATGCTACAAATGTACAAACCTGGATCCGTCGGAAAATCTAGAAAATAGACTCTCGGCCTAATCCAACAAATATATATAAGTCATATGGTATTTAACAAAACCATGACTCAAAACAGATTTGTATCCAGAAAATGTGTTCAGCCAGAAATCAGAAGTTTGTGTTCATAAATAGGAAAACGGCATCAAAACTTACAAATTAAATCCACGAAAAATTTGGGGTATTTCCTAGTATGTTTAGTAACAGAAAATAAAGTTTCATAATTTTTCAACATAGATAGAATACTCAATGAAAATCAGAAAGCGGCAAGAGACAACAGTTTTGTAAATCTGGAATTATAAACACAGCAGTATTAAAACAGCAATATCTTACAAAATATAAATCGAAATCCAGATCTGTCAACAAGGGTGATAAAGTAGATATAGTAGGCTATAATTCATATTCACAAAGTTTCTATATACAGCAAATAGAATCAGGTCGAAATTATGTATCTTTACAGAATAGTACGAAAATTTTGCATGTATAGTAGTTGTTTGCAAGCATAGAACAGTCTATAAAAGTTATCAATTAAATCCAAAAAAATTAGGGGTTAATCCCAATCAAGTTTAGTTGTACTCAGCATAATATTGGATCAAAATATTATCTTTAACATCAGTATAAAAATAGATTACTATACAGAATTCACATAAAACTGGATCTGAAATTTCAAACACATATGTAGTAAAATAGCCATAACTCGAAACTCATAAATCGAAAATGAGATCTGTCAGAAAATCTGGAAAATAGAAAGAATTCTCTACAATTCATACTCACAAATAATTTTCATATACTGACCTTAATAGGGTTTCAAATACTGAACAAAAATGGGGAATCGACAAAACAGGAAATATCCTTCATGCACAAAATCAACTAGTTCATTTGAAATTCAACCAAAACATAACCAAACATGAAATATGGTGTACTTGGTGTCCAAGCAACATGGTATAGGGTATTTAGCAAGTCTAGAACAAGTATACTATAACTAACACAACCAAGCACACGATATCATACGAACAACATGCATGTACACAACAGGAAGTGGTCATTCCTAAGTTATTTCATGTCATGTGTGTAATGAGGCAACTACGGACGGGTCAACACAATAGAGACAAGATATAATGGGGGTTTTGCACAAGAATTGTCTCTAGAATACAACTACACTACAAGCGGTATTTAGTACTTGTATAACACAAAGAAAAGAATACAAGTTACTTGCACGAAAGAAGACGAAACCGACGAAGCAGAAGTAAGAATAACGGAAACGAATTCTCGGGCAACGAACACGGTGAACGAAAGAACGAACCCATGAACCATGATCACAATCACGTACCACGAATTACGAGAAAAACTTCGAAACAACATGCACACACTCAACACCGAGAGCACGAGGAAGAGAGAGAGAGGGGATGGCGAACGGGGTCTACCAGGGCTGACTGAGGATGGCAGGGGCAGCAGGGTGTTGGCTCGTGACACATCAGAAGCCGCGAGGCGGGGCTGCGATGCTCAGATGCTGAAGGGTGGAGGAGCATAGGGAGCTTGTGCTCGGGCTGCTCGGGGTGCAGGGCATTGCCGAGGGAGAGGGCGGCGCTCTGGCTCTGACGACGAGAGGCATCGGAAGTAGGGGTGCAGGCTGAAGGGCTGAGAGGCAGGTCGGGAGAGGGTGCACAGCAGGGGGCGGGGACAGGAAGGTGCAAAGGAGAGGGAGAACGGGAGTACGACGCTAGGGTTATGCTTATGGTAGGGGATACTGGGTTGGGTATACAATGGGTTTGTATATATACGGAATGAGTAGGGTTTTAGGATTTAGAGTATTAAGGTGATGGCTGAGTAGTGTATAGATACAAACGGGTTTGGGCTTTGAGTGTTAACGGGTAATACGGTGTGGGGGTTAAATAGGAGACTGGCTATGGTGTTTTGATAATGGGTAAGAATAGGATATTAATGGGTTTTAATTAGGTATTGGGTTTAAGGAAAATATCCAATAGGTTAATGAATAGGATTGAGGTTTTGGTTATGAATAGGCCAAAAGAAAAGAAATACAGTGTGATCCAAAAATAATGAGATGGGCACAAAATGAACAATAAAATAGGGCATGAATGGTAAAAAAATAAGGGGGTAAAAAATAAGAGCTCGATCAAACAGAGACGAAATAGTGGGAGACAACAGGATCAAGAACTCCATTAAGAGACAACAAAAATAATAAAATGAATATATTAAGAAAGAAGATCCAATATACGGTCCAAAAAGAGATACAATAAGGATAAATACACAAAAAGAAAAAATACACCCAAAATACAGAAAATGGAAAACAGGGGTTACAAATCCTACCCACCTAACAAGAAGAATTTTGTCCTCGAAATTCAAACAAGTGGTACGTAGGGTAACCTCGACAAGAAAGAAAGAAAGAACAAAACCAAAAGATACTCAAACAGATGAGAAAAGTTCTGCTGAATCTCCTCCTCCCGCTCCCAAGTCGACTCACCCGGCGAGTGTGGATTCTAAGAAACACGAACCAGCTTGATGACTTTTTTCTTAAGCACTTTCTCCCGCCGATCCACAATAGCAACTGACGGAATTTCACAAGTCAAATCCACCCGAATGGTTAACTCAGAATAGTCGATCATGTGGCTCTCATCTCGGGTATATCTCCTGAGTTGTGAGACGTGGAAAACATCGTTACTCCTGATAACATTTGCGAAAATGCAAGATGGTAGGCCACCTTGCCTACTCGCTCCACAATATCAAACGGTCCAATAAACCTAGGGCTGAGCTTTTCCCCGCCACCAAACTGAATGACACCCCGCCAAGGCGATACCTTTAGGAAAACATGGTCACCAACCTCAAACTCCAAAGCTCTCTGATGGACATCAGGCCCATCGCCTCTGCCAATCCTGAGCTGTCTGCAAGTGCTTCCTGATCTGAGCCACCGCATCAACTGTCCTGGTGATCAAATCCGGACCAAATAACTTCCTCCTACCAATGTCATCCCAGCACACTGGTGATCTGCACTTCTGCCCATAAAGTGCCTCGAACAATACAGCTTTAAGACTGGCCTTGAAAGCTGTTATTGTACGAGAAATCTACGAGATGCAAATGGTCCTCCCATGATCCACCGAACTGCAACATACAGGACCTTAACATGTCCTTAAGAATCTGGATGGTCCTCTCTGACTGTCCATTAGTCTGGGGATGAAAAGTTGTACTGTACTTTAATTTACTCTCCAAACTGCTCTGAAGACTCTCCCAAAACCGAGATCTGAATCTCGTATCCCTGTCGGATACAATACTGACAGGAACCCCATGAAGTCTGACGATCTCTTGCATGTACTTCTCAGCTAGGCTCTCTGTAGACTGTCCGACACTAAAGGGAATGAAGTGAGCACTCTTTGTCAATCGGTCGACAATCACCCAAATGACATTTTGACCTCTAGGACTCCTTGGCAAAGCGATCACAAAATCCATAGTGATATGTTCTCACTTCCACTTCGGAATGGGAAGCGGTTGAAGAAGTCCAGCGGTCCTCTGATGCACTGCCTTCACCTGCTAGCAGATCAAACACTGAGAAACAAATCGAGCCACAACCCTCTTCATACCATGCCACTAGAAATGAAGCTTCAAATCCCGATACATCTTAGTACCTCCAGGATGGATAGAATACGATCACTGGTGGGCTTCCTCAAGCAACCTCTGACGAACTTCACCCTCCGGGACACACAACCTGGACCCAAAATGAAGAGACCCATCAGCATGAATAACCATGTCCGTTCGGGAACCAGACTCAACCTCAGCTCAAAAACCCTGCAACTGCACATCACTAGACTGAGCCTCTTTGATCTGATCCACCAGAGATGACTGAAGCTAAAGCACCAAACAACTCCGACCAGAACTTGGCAAAAACACATCCAACTCCAACCTCAGCATCAGCTCAACCAAATCATTCCGCTGGAACATAGCTGTCGGTCTCCTGCTCAAAGCATCTGGCACCAAGTTCACTCTACCAGGATGGTATTACAAACTGATGTCATAATCGGCCATAAGCTCCAACCAATGCCTTTGCCTCATTTTTATTTCCTTCTAAGTGAAGATGTACTTGAGACTTTTGTGGTTTGTAAAGATCTCCACTCGGTCCCCAAGTAAATAATGTCTTCAAAGCTTCAAAGCAAAGATCACTGCTGCTAACTCCAAGTCATGAGTCGGATTGTTCTTCTCATATGGCCTCAACTGCCTAGATGCATAAGCAACGACTCTGCCCTTCTGCATTAGAAATGCTCCAAGACCCTTACCCGAAACATCACAGTGAACTACAAATCCGCGTGAACCATCTGGAATAGTCAACACTTGTGCTAACGTCAACCTGTTCTTCAACTAATCAAAAGCCTCACTGCAAGCCTCAGACCAAAAGAACTTCTGATCCTTCCCTACAGTTTAGTCAATGGTCTTGCTATCTTCGAAAAATCTTGGAGGAATTTCCGATAATAGCCAGCTAGACCAAGGAAACTCCTGACCTCTGAAACTGACTTGGGAACTGGCCAATCCTTCACAGCCTCAACCTTGGCCGGATCCACAGAAATACCATCGCCCGAGATAATGTGCCCAAGAAAGTGACCCTGTCGAGCCAAAACTCACACATGATGAGTTTCCCATAGAGCTGATTCTATTTCAAAGTCTGCAGAACCAACCTAAGATGCTCAGCATGATCTTCCCGATTTCGAAAATACACCAAAATTTCATCAATGAAGACCACTACAAATCTATCCAAGAACTGGAAAAAGACCCTGTTCATAAGTGTTGGATTCTGTAGGCAAAGCAAGAAACACTAGAGGGGGGTGAATAGTGTTGTATAAAAAATAATTGCGAAATTGAAAGTTTTCTTCTATCCAGTCGACTGTAAAAGAGATATCAGTTGACTGGAGTGTCAGAGTAGAAGAGTACTTTTGAGACTAGTCTGATAAGTCGACTTAAATAGGAGTGACAGTCGACTTGCCAGAAGAGTTTTTAAGACGATTGTTATACCAGTTTGATCAGTCAACTTACTAGAACGATTTCGAGTAAACTGAAATGCAAGTAATGAAAAGAGTTCAAAGAGATACAATCACAGAGATACCAATCACAGAGTACACACGATGTATCCTGGTTCAGTCCTCCCAACCTACATTCAGTTCCCAAGTAACCCACTTGAGATTTTCCACTATTCTTCAAAATGTACAAGAATACCCTACGACATTAGACAACAACCTTGTCCAACCCGTAGTCCTTTCTCACCACTAGAGAGAGCAAACCCACTCCTCCACTAAGAGTGAAAAAACCTGACTCTACAACCTAGAGTCCTACTCTCCAACCGAGAGGACCACTCTCAGAACCGACTGTGAAAGAAAGAACAATGAAAGAGTTACAATCAACCTATAGCCTTGTTGTGATTGTGATTTGTGTATGGAGGCTAATAGGTCACTTCTGAAATCAGTCCAAAACAAATTCAATGTTATATTGGATGAAAATAGAGAACCAAAAAACTTACAGGATTTGAAAGCTTTTAAACTCTTGTTCTCTTTTTGAAAATTAGGACTTGAAAGTTTATGAAAAAAGAGTGTAACCTTTTCCAAGTGATTTCTACACTCTATTTATAGAGTTAGAATCACTGGATGTTGAGAAACAGTTGTACCAACTGTCAACCAACGGAAATAAATCTTTTGAATTCGAAAAATCAAGTTTTGAATTCAGTAAACTATCGAAACAACTTGAACAGTCGACTGTGTTGCCGTTATGAGTCGACTGGCCAGAGTTTGAAGAAGATCAGACAGTTTTGTACAGATTTAGTCGACTGGCTGATCTAATTTAAGCTATTTCGACCTTTAGATTTTGTAAAACACACAGTTGTAAAATTATGTGTGAGTGTGTGTGTGTGTGTGTGTGTGTGTGTGTGTGTGTGTGTGTGTGTGTATGACAAGACTGTACATCAATCTAAGACTCAACAAAGAGAAAAATTACATTTGTTTTTACAAGACACAAAATAAGACATTGAAGCTTTGGTCTTGACTTGAGTCTTGAGTCTTGAGTGAAGCTTTAGCCATTGTCTTTGTATGAAGCTTTGCTTGATCATTCGTCAGTATTAGAACCTTGTGGCTTGCTTGATCAATTTGATTTTAGGCCTTTGTGTATCATACATGATAACTTTGATACAACCTGCAATATATGAGAAGTAGCACAACAACTTTGCATTGTGTTGTAATCATCAAAATCAAGAATCAACAATTAGACTCATAAATACAGCAGGCGCGTTCATGACCCCGAACGGCATCACAAGATACTCATAGTGCCCATATCAGGTCCTAAATGTAGTCTTCTGTACATTAGTCGCCTTCACTTTGACTTGATGATACCCAAAACAAAGATCCAACTTCGAGAAAACAGCAGCACCGCTCAACTGATCAAATAAGTCATCGATCCTGGGCAACGGATACTGGTTCTTCACAGTAACACTATTTAATTCCCGACAATCCACGCACAATCGACTACCACCATCCTTCTTGTTGACAAAAAGGACTGGAGCACCCCACGGTGAAACACTGGGTCTGAAGAAACCCAAATCCAGAAACTCCTAAATCTGTACCTTAAGCTCTGCTAACTCAACCGGTGCCATCTTGTAGGGACTCTTCGATATCGGTACCGTACCAGGATGAACTTCAATACCGAACCCTATTAGGGGGTAAGCCAGGAAACTCCTCTGGAAAGACATCCAGGAAATCCAACACTACTAGAGGCGCAACCTTACAGCCTGAATGCAATTCCATCGCACAAACCTTTGGATCAACTGCAGTCTCAGCTCGGCCAAGGAACATCTCCCTGGCATGGAACTCAAACTCTGCGTGATCTGGTCCGGAATACAGCTTTCTTGACACGGTAATCAATAATGGCGTGGGACTCACCTAACCAATCCATACCGAGAATAACGTTGAATCCTGAATTTCCAATTACAATCAGGTTGGCCTTGAAATCTGTGCTACCGATAATCACAGGACACTGCCTGCACTCCCGAAAACAAATGACAACTCCACCACCTGTCACAATGTTCCAAGCCTCTGACATGATCCTGCACTCCAACTGATGGCGAGCCACGAACCGAGAAGAGACGAAGGAATGGGTTGCCCCGAAATAAAAAAGAACAAGAGCAGGAAAAGAGCAAACAAGGACAATACCTAAGATAAAATCAAAAGAGATAAGAAAAAAGAGTGGATGAACAGGGGTGAGGAAAACACAATGCAGAAAGATAATATGAAAGAATAAAAGCAAGAGAAATGAAAGAAGCAAAAGAGAAACAACAAAAACAACAAAAAGTAAAATATACCTGCAACAACACCTTCTGCTTACTCAGCATCTGCAGCAGTCAGGTTGAAAGCCTGACCTCTCCTTGGGGCAGTGGTCATCTGACTGACAATCTGGCGCTGAGGAGGAAGCGGTGGCCTGACTGGACCACGAACTGGGGCTACCTGCTGCACTGGACCCCCAGCTGGAAGAGCCATCCGCTGCTGCAGGCAGTCCCGCACTAAATGGTCAGCAGTGCCACATCTGAAGCATCGGCGAATGTTGCACCAACAGGTCCTGTGATCATGCCCAGCCATCTAGCAGTAGTCGCAGAAACTAGCTCCCCGAGAACCAGTAGAAGAGTAGGGAGCTGCCCTGACAGGATGGGCGGGAACAAGTCTCCGAATAGGCCCACCAGAAGGCCTAGCAATAACAGAGTGCAGAACAGTCCACTGGTGAGGAGCCAATCCACCATGAGCATGCTCCTGAGATCGAGCTACCTCAAGAGCCTCAACATAAGTACACAAGCGAAGGGAGACGAGCTGCACCTGAATCTCTCGCTCAAGTCCCAATATGAACCTACGAGCTCTGTCCTCTTTATTCGCCACAAGAATGGTTGCGAAGCGGCTAAGTCTTGTAAATTCTGCTGCATACCCATCTACAGACCTGGAGTTCTGTTTCAAGAAAGTCTCATGTTACGACATTGTATGAATAACATGTAAAAAAATTCCAATAATAGAACAATGACCAACCTGTTTCAGGACCAGGAACTGTTGCTCCATTTCAACTTGAGTGCTGCTAGGGAAGAACTCCTCCAAGAAGCTCCTAGTGAACGTGGCCCAAGTGATCGGTCGCTCGAGCCTTTCGGACTCAGACCTCACCAAATATGAGCCAGATCCACCAGTTGGATGGCTACCACATCCACTCTATCAGCATCGGCAACTTTTACCTGCCAAAAGCAACTGCTCAATCCGGATCAATAGCTGTTCTGCCTCCAAAGGTGTCTCAGTGCCGAGAATCTGTCAGGATGCAGCCTCATGAAATCTATGATTGTACCCAGGATGGGGAGGGAGAGCTGCCTGCATAGGCACAGCAGGAGGCAGAACCTGAGCAGCTTCCAAAGCAGCCATCACCAAGTCACTGTGGTTCTGCTGCATATTGATCAGTTGTTCCAACACATTGGTAACGGCCTCAAGCCCGGGTTGATCTTCCTGGGGACGAGAAGTAGAACCTCTACGAGCCATGGTCTGCATAAAATCAAAAACAATTAGCATCCAGATCAGAGTTGATTATAATTCATTTATGCATGTATGGTCTGTGTACTGTTGAGCCAATCCCAGATCGAGCCAAGCTTGTCTAATATATCAGTCAAACTAATATATTAGCCAAACCTGGACTCTGATACCACTAAAAACCTTGTCACGCTCTGCTTCCATAAGCTGTCAGGATCTTTACAATATTTCACAAGAATAATCAGAGTAGGAAGCAAGAGAAGTCAATCACACATGCATATATGAACCAATACCAACAGAATTTACTTGGAACAAAATATAATAATCTCAAATAAATCATATCTGAATAAGTCAAAAATCCTAGGTCACATTGCCCAATACAAAATAATCCAAGTAACAGATATAATTATTCAAATAAGCAACATTAACTAATAATAATAGCAAAACTCCAGCACTAGAATCTCATATCACCCACTCCATCGGGCTGCTGATCTTCATAATCTGCAATTTAATAAATTGCAGGAAGTGGAAAAAGACAACAAATATCGGCCAATGTAAGTTACGGGCCACTTGTAGTGCAGGCACAAGTACAGGAAAGAATAAACAAATATAAAATAACAGCAGGAACAAACATAGCATGGAATAGATATGGCAGAGCAAAACAGAATGTCTAATATGAATCAGAAAATAGAATCAAGTAACATGGTATGCTAACAGGTACAGGTGATATGTAACAGATGTCAAGTGTCAGATGGTATGCAGACAGATATATAGATAACAGATGTCAGATACAGATACATGTAAACAGGTAACAGATGTCCAGTAGCATATAACAGTCAAACATATAACAGATGTCATGTTATTACAGGTCTTGTGTTATTACTATCTAGGTAGCACTTCATGCGTCCCAAACTTTTACCACATGATTGCAACATTCAAACAAATTATGTTTAGATTTCGCAGGGAATTCTATAGGGTCGTGTACTCAGGTATCAGACAGATAGATATCAGAAGCAGATCCGGACAGACAGATAGAATCTACAGGTTCTCTTCTAAGTACACCTTCCTATAGGGAAGTGTGCAGTCAGGGTAATCAGACAGACAGATTCGTGTATCATGTAGTCATGAACATGTAGCAGATAATCCTGTGGGAAACACGAGCCCCCTTCCAAGTACACATTTCTATATTGTCCACTACTAGATCTTTCCCTTAACCCCGACTTGGTTATTTTGTTATTATTATTAGACAGACATGTATGTGTTACAAACAAAGCAAGAATAACATGGCATAAACAGGTAACAGGTTCAAATTGAAAGATACACATGTACAGGTGAAAGATAACTCATAAAAGGATAGGACAACGAAAATTCTAGTTCAGGACAGTAAGACAGTACTGCACTAAAACTGGGATTCCCGATGCTACAAATGTACAAACCTGGATTCGTCAGAAAATCTGGAAAATAGACTCTCGACCTAATCCAATAAATATATATAAGTCATATGGTATTTCACAAAACCATGACTCAAAACAGATTTGTATCCAGAAAACGTGTTCAGCCAGAAATCAGAAATTTGGGTTCATAAACAGGAAAACGACATCAAAACTTACAAATTAAATCCACAAAAAATCTGGGGTACTCCCTAGTATGTTTAGTAACAGAAAATAAAGTTTCATAATTTTCCAACATAGATAGAATACTCAATGAAAATCAGAAAGCGGCAAGATACAATAGTTTTGTAAATCTGGAATCATAAACACAGCAGTACTAAAACAGCAATATCTCACAAAATATAAATCGAAATCCATATTTGTCAAAAGGGTGATAAAGTAGATACAGTAGGCTATAATTCATATTCAAAAAGTTTCTATATACAGCAAATAGAATCAGGTCGAAATTATGTATCTTTACTGAAACAGTACGAAAATTCTGCATGTATAGTAGTTGTTTGCAAGCATAGGATAGTTTATAATAGTTACCAATTAAATCCACAAAAATTAGGGGTTAATTCCAATCAAGTCTAGTTGTACTCAGCAAAATATTGGATCAAAATATTATCTTTAACATCAGTATAAAAGTAGATTACTATACAGAATTCATCTAAAACTGGATCTGGAATTTTAAACACATCTGTAGAAAAATAGCCATAACTCGAAACTCATAAATCGAAAATGAGATCTGTCAGAAAATCTAGAAAGTAGAAAGAATTCTCTACAATTCATAATCACAAATAATTTTTATATACTGACCTTAATAGGGTCTAAAATACTGAACAAAAATGGAAATCGACAAAACAGGAAATATCCTTCATGCACAAAATCAACTAGTTCATATGAAATTCAACCAAAACATAACCAAACATGAAATATGGTGTACTAGGTGTCCAAGCAACATGGTATAGGGTATTTAGCATGTCTAGAACAAGTATACTACAACTAACACAACCATGCACACCATATCATATGAACAACATGCATGTACACAACAGGAAGTGGTCATCCCTAAGTTATTTCATGTCATGTGTGTAATGAGGCAACTACGGGCGAGTTAACACAATATAGATAAGAATTATCTCTAGAACACAACTACACTACAGGCGGTATTTAGTACTTGTATTACACAAAGAAAAGAATACAAGTTACTTGCCCGAAAGCCGACGAAACCGACAATGCAAAAGTAAGAATAACGAGAACGCATTCCTGGGCAACGAACACGACAAACAAAAGAACGAACCCACGAACCATGATCACAATCACGAACCAAGATTTACGAGCAAAACTTCGAAACAACACGCGCACACACTCAACACCGAGAGCATGAGGAAGAGAGAGGGAGGGGACGGCGGATGGGTCTGCCGGGGCTGATTGAGGATGGCAGGGGCAGCGGGGTGCTGGCCTGCGACACGTCGGATGCTGCGAGGCAGAGCTGCGACGCTTAGATGTCGAAGGGCAGAGGAGCACAGGGCGCTTGTGCTCTGGCTTCTCGGGGTGCAGGGTGATGCCGAGGGAGAGGGCGGCGCCCTGACTCTGACGATGAGAGGTGCCAGAAGTAGGGTGCAGGCTGAAGGGCTGAGAGGGAGGTCGGGAGAGGGTGCACAGCGGGGGGGGGGGGGGGGGTAGGGAGGTGCAAAGGAGAGGGAGAATGGGAGTACGACGCTAGGGTTAGGCTGATGGTAGGGGATACTGGGTTGGGTATACAATGGTTTTGTATATATACAGAATGAGTAGGGTTTTAGGGTTTAGTGTATTGAGGTGAAGGCTGAGTAGTGTATAGGTACAAATGGGTTTGGGCTTTGAGTGTTAACAGGTAATACGGTGTGGGGGTTAAATAGGAGAGTGGTTAGGGTGTTTTGATATTGGGTAAAAATAGGATATTAATGGGTTTTAATTCGGTATTGGGTTTAAGGAAAATATCCAATAGGTTAATGAATAGGATTGGGGTTTTGGGTATGAATAGGCCAAAATAAAAGAAATATAGTGTGATCCAAAATTAATGAGATGGGCACAAAATGAACAATAAAATAGGGCATGAATAGTATAAAATAAAGGGGTCAGAAATAAGAGCTCGATTAGACAGAGATGAAATAATGGGAGACAACAGGATCAAGAACTCCATTAAGAGACAACAAAAACAATAAAATGAATATATTGAAAAATAAGATCCAATATACGGTCCAAAAAGAGATACAGTGAGGATAAATACATAAAAAGAAAAAAATACACCCAAAAATACAGAAAATGAAAAACAGAGGTTACAATACATAATGTAGAAAACAAAATAAACTTATATGAAAAAAATATGAGTATCAAAATAAGAACGGAACACAAAAGTATGAAACGAAATAGAAAGATTTGTAGTAAAAGATATGTGATAGGAAAAGATAATATGGATTGAAAGAAATTTTCATACAAAATAATAATATGTTAAGTATTAGATAATATTAAAAAAAATATGAATTAAATCATTAATTGTGAAAGAGATTGGAAAACAAAATAAATTGAAAAGAATAAAGAAAGCATAGTAAAAATAGATGCCTGAATAAATTAATAAGCAAAATAATAAAAGTAGTATGAAGTAGAATGAAAATTGCGAAAATAAAAATAAAAAGTTGACTGATAGAGTAGAGATTAATAATGATGTTCATGAAAAATACGTAATACAGACTATTTAAAATAATAATAATAATAATAATCCAAGAAAAGTAAGTAAAAATCATAGTGAGAAATTAAACAAAAAAATAATAGTGATTGATGACTAAAGTCATAAAAAGGTTTAGTATTTTAAAAATTAACTACAATACGAAGAATAGTATTATGATAAAGAAATAAGTAGTATAAAACAAGATAAAGAAGCAACGAAATATAAAACAAACTGATAAATAATTGAGAAGAGTATAATAATTGAAAGTGGTAAGCAATAGCTAAAAAAAGAAGAAAAAAAATTAGTAAAAGAGAAGTTAACTGAAGGAAAGCATGAAGAATAGAACGATTAAAATTGTAAACTAAACTAGTATTATATATTACGAGATAAAAAGGAAGTAGCAATTTAAGAGAAGATTGTTGGATAAAATTCTAAAAAATATATGAGTGTGAAATTTAGTTAAAAGTATAAACAATATAAGATAGGTATAAAATAATGATGTATATCAAAATAATATTAAAAAAAATTCATTTGCAAAAGTTATTTAATAACATATAGGATAGTGATTAGTATATACTATCAAATTATCTATAAATTGTCAACTATAGCAAGAAAATCAACATATAATATTTTATACGTAAATAAGCATAAAAAACTATATGACGAAACAAACAATACTATAATATGAAAATTATAAACAATTGGAGTGGTCAACAATTATAATAGGAGTTAAAATAATAATATACTATTGAAAAATATATAATATTAATTATATAGAAAAAATTATAAATAGTAAATAAAAGTATAAATAATAAAAGTTATATTATATGAGTAGCAAACAAATAGAAGATGAGTTAGTAATAAAATATAAAATAAAATAAAATTGTAAAAAAAAAAAAAATAGAAATGTACTAACATATGTAAAGGTAAAGTATAAAAATCATAATATTAGGATATCAAAAATAGTTAATAGCAACCATTAATATAGGTTGAAAAATAAAATAAAATAAATAATAACACATATATGCTAGATATAGAAACAAGTATAAATAATAAAATAATTAAGTAAATGTGTAAATTGTATAATAAATAATAAAGTTGAAACAGTATAGAATAAGTTGTAAAATAGTATAAATTGCTACAAAATAATAAAATAGTGACAAGTAATAGATATAAAAATAGAAGTAAAAGTAAAAAGTTGGAAATAAAGTAGAAAATTACAAAATTATAATCTTTAAAAAAAGCTATAGATTATAAAAATTGAATATAAATAGTAAAAATTAGTAGTAATGAAAATAATCTATAAGAAGTAAGAAGAAATAATATAAAATAAATGCATAAGCCCAAATGCAAATGCGAATGAGAAATAAATATGTACGGCAGCAAGTTAGCATAATAAAAATAAATAATTATATATTATAAAATATATACGATAATGTTGTAATTAGATAAGTAGTGTAAAACAATATGTGTTGCAAGTATGTTAAAATATATATAATATAATGGTAAATAGTAGAAAGTATATGTAGTAAGAAAATAACAAAGAATGTAAAAGAGTAAAATTGCAAGTAGTTAGTGAATATAGTATATTAGAGAAATAAAAGTATAAAAATAATAAAATAATGCAATAAAATTAAGAAGTAGCTATTAATAGTGAAGAGTAAATTTAACAAAAAGTAGTAAATAATAAGTAATAACAATAGAATTGAATATAAGCTATAAAATCAAAATAGTAAATAAAGAAAAAATATAATGTGTAGAATTAGATAGTACTTATATAAGTAAGATTATTCAAATCATGTTAAAATTTATTGAAATGAGTAGGATAATATATAATAATGAAAATTATTGTATCGTAAAGTGAAAGAATATGTAAAATGAATGTAACCATACAAAAATCAAAATTTAAAATGTAATAGAAATAATAATAAAGGAAAATGATAGTCTTAATAATAATTTAATATGTAGTAATTAAAACTAATAAAATGTGTAAAAATTATAGCAACATAAATGAGTATACATAAAAGCACATAAAAATATGGACAAAAGTTTAAGAATAAAAAATAAGTAAGACAAAATTAAAAGTTTAAGACAAAGAATGTAGATATAATAATAAATATCGAAGTGAATTAATAGTAAAAGAAAATAATTCTTTGAAAACGTATTAAGAGTTAAAGATTAAAAAAAATTGTATTAAAGAAAATACACGAAGAAATATAAAAGAGAGAAAAATTAATCTACGTGAAAGTAATCATAATTGTAGGTTCAAACCAACCATAGCACTCCTGATATAAAAGGAAAACATGCTCGCATACAATATCACATCAATGTATACGAAGGGAGTATCATTAATGCAAGTTCAATAACTGTAACATTCATGACTCAAAACTGACACTCGCACATCTAATGTCCACCATAATTTTGTTTTCCTTATTATTTTTGTACTGCTTATTGATGTCGGCTCTGATACCACTCTGTAACGCCTCGAATTCCAAACACGGGTAATTCGTAGCACAACGAGAATCTCTACTTCAATTTCGTACTAAAATACAAGGAATTTCTTACTTTTTCATTACAATGTTATTCTTTACAATACACAGCAGAAATTTACATTAAAAAATAAAATTTATAAAGATCAAACATCTTCAATCCTGAAACATCTTTTGACATCAAACTCATGTCCACAAAGCTCGCTAATCCATGCCACTAACCAAGTTTCAACTCATTGTTCATGTAGAATCTCATCAATGTACATGAAAGGAGTATCATGAATGCAAGTTCGTTAACAATAACGTTCATGACTCAAAACTAACACTCACATATCTAATGTCCACCATAATTTCGTTTTCCTTATTATTTTTGTACTACTTGTTGAAGTCGGCTCTGATACCACTCTGTAAAGCCTCGAATTCCAAACACATGTAGTTCGTAGCACAACCAGGATCTTTACTTTAATTTCATACAAAAATACAAGGAATTCTAACTTTTTCATTTCAATGTTATTCTTTACAATACACAGCGGAAATTTACATTAAAAAAATACAATTTATAAATATCAAACATCTTTAATCCTGCAACATCCAAAGACATCAAACTCATGTCCTTGCTGCTCGCTAATCCATGCCACTAACTAAGTTCCAACTCACTGTTCATGTAGAATCTCTTCACAAAAAATTATATAACACTTACTGTTCACCGTTTAATAACTTACCAATTCTTTTAAAAGAAAAGAGTTCCCTAGGATTCGAACCCGTGACCTGGCCACTGTACATAGCGACCGAACCCGAGTGCCATGACCATGCTCTCACACCTCAATCACTGTTTATTTTTGGAAAATGCAAAGTTTTTATTTACGAATTCTTTCTTTTACATTCTACATCAACAACCACGACCAAGATTTAATCTTGCAATTGCTCTCACTCTCTAACAACATACATACGATTTCAAATAAACTTCTAGAGAATAACTTTATCTAAACTAGTATAATTTGGCATAAATTTATGCATAAATCAATCTACATTCATTTAGCATCCATCCTAGCATACAAATTACATGCATAAATTGTCATAATCAAAACTTAGAATTTCATACTAGTGAGCTAATCTATATGAACAAATAATCAATTCAATAATTAGAATCTCTAGAGGGAAACAACATACAAATTTCATAGGCATGAAATGTAATTAAATTTTATGCAATCCTTAAACATGATCAACACTTCATCAATTGCAACAAAATCATGAGAAACTTCTACACAAATACATCCATTTCATGACTAATTTTAACCATCATGTACATATTTACAACTAGCATGAACAATTCTACAAAAGTATTATACATTTCGGAAACACCAACCTATTGATGAATTCCTTAAAATTGATGATTTCTAACAAGAGTTTCCATGCCTCCTCCCCTTCCAAAAGCACTAAAAAATGCCACACTCTTTCCCAAAATCAAATGGCCGGGATTCTCTCTTCTTTCTCTTCTTTCTTTTTTTTTTCAAATGAGAGAGGAGAATGAAGGGGGGTTTTTATTTATAAAATAAGTAACTACCCATGATTAAAGACTAACCACCCATTACTCCCTCATTTAATCAAGCCCTTAAACACATTCAAAATTTTCCCTCTTCTAAGAAATTTTGGCCGGCCAACCATTATGTGGGAAGTGCACGGGTTTCAAAATGTAATTTTTGGTGCACATGTATTACATGTTATATTTATAAATTGCAAGTTGAAGCCACATGCACCACTCAATTTCATATGGATTAAGCTAAGTTAGTTTAGTTAAAAATTACACTATGCATTTATACTTAGCAAGTAAATAATTATACATAACTCCATGAAATTTTACAATTAACACGTGCCTTATAAACATGTGTATTTCCCGCATAATACAAAATATATTTGAGTTGGCTCCAAATAAGAGAAAATGAATTCAATTTACAAAAGAAAATTGAAAAAGTTATAAAATAAATGATTGAAACACGTAGAAAATACGTAGAAATTTTATAATGTTACGGATATTACACGTAATAGTACAAAATACGTGTGCTTAACACATGTGTAAAAATGTAATAACTCAATTTTGCAAGGTGTTGCAACTCCAGACCGTTGCTTCGACCTACCACTTCAAGATTAAATTTCCTACAATAGTAGGGGATTGGAATAGTCAAAGGTAGCCAAGAGGCGGCCCGGACGGTCTACCCCACAAAAGTGGGGGACTCAGTCCTCCCCCTTGGTGCAGTGGAGCTTCCCACGGAGAGAAGCCCAATCAAACCCGAGCTCGTCGATGACTTGGAAGAAGTTCAGTTCTCAGAGGGAGATGACTCAAAGAGGTTCCAAGTAAGCAAGGTCCTTCCCCCGATCTCGAAGAGAAGGTCATCGACTCTATCTGGATGAACAAAGACATGTTCGCCTAAACGGCCTCCGATATGCTCGGCATTTCAGAAGAATTGATAATGCATTGGTTGAGCATCGACCCTAGACGTTAAACCGGTGCAGCAGAAGCGCCAAAAATTTGTCCCTGATAGACAACAGGCCATGAATGAAGAGGTCGACAAGCTTCTGGCTGCTCACTTCATCCAGGAGGTTAGCTACCCCATATGTCTAGCCAACGTAGTAATGGTCAAGAAGGCCAGCGGTAAGTACAAGATATGTATAGACTTCATGGATCTCAACAAAGTATGCTTGAAGGATCCCTTCCCTCCTATCATCGATGCCCTGATAGATGTCACATTCGAAAATGAACACCTCAGCTTCATGGACACATTCTCAAGGTACAATCAGATTCAGACGTTCCATTTGGACAATCCTAGAACCTACTTCATCATCGATGAAGGATTTTATTGCTACCGAGTCATGCCGTTCCGACTTAAGAACGCAGGTGTCACTTACCATCGACTAGTTAATAAAGTGCCCAAAGAACAGATAGGTCGGAACATGGATGTAATGCCCTGAGTTTCTTACACTGAAAAATTCGTGACACGCCAAGAATCTTTAACTTCAGTTGAATACAAAAACATAATATAATACAAGAAAATGCAAAAATCTTACTATAAGTCCAAATCACTTCAATTGATAAGATGACCGGTTCAGGATGTCACCCTTCTATGCTAAAACCTCAGGCACCCTTACATGCAAAACCACAATTCGTGGAATTATTAGCTTGTGAGGCCGACGGTAAAAATCTCAACAACTTCAACTAACTCCCAAAACACAGCATAATAGAAAAAACAAACTTGAATCAATATATATGTTAAATGCAAATGGAAAATAGTCAATTATAAAATGTCGTATGAGTGAGTATGGATGTAGCGCCCCGAATTTCTAATATGATATCTTAGAAAATGCGTGGCACATTCCCAGTGATCCACTTCAATACAATATTAAACATAATCAACACCACTAAAATTTTCAACTTTTTATTACAACAAATCATTTTCAATACACAGCGGAATTCAAAACAAACTCAACTCAATATTTTCTTTTCATTTACAACTCAAATTATCTCCAAATGCTATTACAAATTTTACACAAATCTCTTATGAGTCAATTATATCTCAAAATCAACTTAAGCATTCCATCTCCAACTCTAAGCAACTACCTGCAACAAGTGAGGCTAGAGATGATCCCTAACCCCCAAACTAAAGGGGTTAGCCATTAATGGTGTGAGAAACGAATATCATAAAAGATCATATCTCATAAATTCTTAAACAACAAGTACTAAATGATTATGGAAAGTGCGAAATGACGGTAACATAAAACATCAAGTGATACTAAGCTAAGTGTCATGTGTGGAAAACAAGAAAAACCACATGCATAAAACCAAGCCAAGAAAACACAAGTCCTATATGCAGACTCTCTAATGCGTACTTGTCGAAGTCTATGCATCCCATTCTACATAGGTTCGATGCAAGCCCTTAACGTCTTCACTTCATAGGGTTCAATCCCCGCGTTATGAACCAATCCTATCACGATGACTACTACGAGATAAAGATAAACCATGGTTAGTATCTCATGTCCGATAATTCCGGAGATCAATCCCACACCACAAGTAGTTACCGTGATAATTCCGGAGATTGTCCCACACCACAAGACTGTGATAATTCCGGAGACATATCCCACACCACTAATAATCTACTGTGATAATTCCGGAGATTAAATCCCACACCGAAACATTGACACATCCCCACACGAATACCACATGTGCTTCACCTCGACTCCGATAATTCCGGAGATCAATCCCACACCACAAGTAGTTATCGTGATAATTCCGGAGATTGTCCCACACCACAAGACTGTGATAATTCCGGAGACATATCCCACACCACTAATAATCTACTGTGATAATTCCAGAGATTAAATCCCACACCGAAAGCCATACTGAGGTTCTTGACTCATGTTCCCGTTCATCATATCACCACTAGTGCCTGTCCTTATCATTTTGGGTTAATTAATTACTTAACGAATCTCCTAGAGTGGTATACCCCACCGGCCTAAATTCACAACTCAATAACTGAAATGCCTCAATGGCCTCAACAAGTAACTCAACACCGGTATACTAGGGTCACACACCTCTAGAGACTCAAACTCAAAAGTCTAAACTAAGGTCCCACTAAATAAAGTGGCTCAACTAAATGTCTCAAATGATATACTTAACTGAATATCTCAAAGTCAAAAGCTTAATCAAATACTGAACTGAAGGTCAAGTATATACTAAATTGTCTGAAAACCAATCGTTCGAAATAGCACTAAAGTTCACAAGATTCTTCAGTACCAGTTGACTTAAACTTTAGTAAGTTGACAGTCCAGAGGACGAATTTCCAAAATTTTACAAAAATAAACTAAGTCATATAACAGTCGACTTAAGAAAAGGTACCAGTCGACTTACCCGAGGTAAATTCCAATAATATTCTCAAAAATATTCTAAGTATATAAGTCGACTTAAATGGATATAGGTCGACTGTCCAGAAGGACAATTAATTTTCACAAAAATAATTTTCTCAGTGGAACAGTCGACTGCCTATGAGCTAGGTCGACTGTCCAGAACAACTTTTTCAACGATTCAAAATAAAGTATCAGGCTCGTACCAGTCGACTGCACAGTAGGCCAGTCGACTGTCGGCCTACAGATTTCAAAGTTTAGGTCTGATTACAAAAATCAAAATATGAAGTTTTCTAATGATCAATGTTATGAAAATAGTTCGTATTCAGGAAAATAATAAATCTCAACGAATCTTCATCAGGTATATGTAGATATCACTCAAAACATCAATATGTCAAGATTTAAGTTCTCATATACTAAATCACAACTCTTTTCGTTAGGGTTTTACAAGATCTGAGTTTCTTTCACAAATCTAAATCAAATCGGAATTATGAATCTAATGTCCAGATGTTCTTACACAAATCTCAACATGTTTTTAGCAAACAATTTCAATGATAAAAATCTACTATTTCATCCACCATTTCCACATGGTTCATACCACGTTGCAACATCTATATGGTTCACAACATCCAATCATTACATCGTGATATTTGTACACATAGATCAATCAATCAAGACGAATTATAATTCTCACAAAATCAAACAAACAAAACAAGTCACACGCATGAATCAAACCACAAAACAATTTCTATATCTCTCACCTTAGAATTTGAGAAAAGTCCACGAAAAGAATCCTCCTTTTGCTAGATCCAAAGTCTCCTTCTCCACCAAAAATAAATCTCCAAAATACTGTGTTTTTCAACAATGACGGCTGGGAGAAAAATCCCTTAAATATGTCGGATTGAATATTAGGGTTTTACCCACACTTTTGCAAAATAGTCCTTTCCAAAATATAATTTACATATATAGATCATTCTTTGGAAATTCCTTCAAAACTCCTTCAAATTAGGATTTATAAGAAAATATACATTCTAAATACTGTTCAAAACGTCCAGAAATTGTATTTTGCACTTTAACCCCTAAAATGTCAAATTTGCAAAAAGGTCCTTCTTTTTCCAAAAATTGCAAATAGCTCCAATAAATTTCAGAAAAATCTGGAAAAATACTAAATAAATCTCAAATATTAAATAATGATTTTCCATGAATAGAACTAAAATTTTCAACTTCTAAAAATGTATTTGCACGTGTTTTGCACGTGTACAAAAGATAAATTTTTCTGAAAATATTCATTAAATCTCCAAAAATAAATCTAAATTCATTTTCAAATATAAAAGTAATATTTGAAAATACGGGGATTCTACAATGGAACCAATTTACTAGAGTGTCAAACATATACTTTCTATGCTAACATGCATATTTAAATATGCTCTTCTAATGCACGCTTGTTTGGAACCATATACCGCCCATACAACTTAGTTTCTGAATACAAGCTATTAACATTTCTCCTGATTATAGGGTTCAATCCCTCGCTATGCAATCATATTCATGTAATCTACTATGTTTCTGGCATTTATCTAGTGACTTGCAAGGTTATAGCCCCGGCGGTCCATCTCCGCTACTACTGTTAGACCTTTGGTAATTCTCTTATGCAGGACCCTGCAGTCTTTCTCCGCTCCCCAGATCTGGACATCTTACTCTGCTCGGACCCTGCGGTATTTCTCCGCTCCTGGACCTCACCAAAACTTATCACGAATATAAAGGCGACCCTGCAGGCCTTCCCCTACTCCACCGAAAGACCCAGAGTTAAACTCTCACTCCCCATTCGTGTTCGAAAACATAGAACATTGACGGACACGTAAAGATCCATCTTTTAAGTTTCGATAAGAGCCTGCGGCCTATACATCTGTCTTCCATTTTTAACACTAGATCCTAAAAATTAATAGTCGAGATAATGCCGCATATGTCTCATTGACAGGTGAATACAACTCCCAACTAGTGTCTATCCTTACAATCATTAACAACACGGCCTAGAGCTAGCACCACCCTACTGGATTTACGCCAACAACACTAGCGCTCACTTGCCGGTAACTAAGCCTTATTCAAACTCTAGAAGTCACACTTTAATTTATGGAACTTAACCATGAACTAAGTTTCCCAACAATAACTTAATCATTTGCTAAAGAGAATAATGAGATTAATGGTACTAATCACCCAAGAATGTCTAGATCAAGTTATACACTAGACTGAACTAATTCCCATAATATCCATTCTATATGCATTTATGCATCCCGCAAAATCTTGCACAACTCGTGGTCTCACAACCTATTGAGATCATACTAATATTCGATTTGGCTATATTACACTAACTCAACTTATTCTCAAAAGCTGATTAGTACTCCAACATGTAATTACATGTAAGTCGAACTCCCAGAATATTGGACCTTTCCGGCCTACACCTAGCCCACACACATGAATTTACCGGGTCTATCATCAGTCGTGAACTTCAGTGAATCGATCTTCCATAACTACGGACCTTATTAGCCTTCCCCTTGCACACACTAGTGGATTTACCGGGCGTATCCTCGGTCCCAAATGTAAAATTCACCATCTGAATATTCAATTCTGTCTTTGGACAACAACATAGCAGTCTTGCAAAAATTATATAAATTCTAATACTTATTAGGAAATGGATTTCTTAGTTTCATATGAAACGCAAAAAATGGATTTCTTGTTTCATATGAGACGTAAATGACTATACTGCAACATTGTAGTTAAGAATATTTAAATTTAACTACAATTTTTTTGTCTAAATCCATATGCAAAACAGTAGGTTCAGATTCCAGATAATTGCAACTCTTGCTACTTATAAAAATCACCGAAAATTCCACACTCCATGGAAATTTGATTTATTAAACTCGAAAAAAAGATTAATGAATCTAATTCAAATTTTTAGTTTTGAGTTTCCTCAAAATACTGCATACAAGAGGTTAAAATAGTCAGAAACCAGAAGGTGTACAAATTTCCAGAACCAAGGCAAAACTGTTAACCAATCCTAAGTTCAAATTTTTGAAAATACTAAACAATATCCAAACCTCATGAAACTTTGTGAAACAATTATAGACATATACTAGATTTACATATAAACATTTCACCTTCAAATTCCATATATTTGGAGAGAAATGATTTTTTGGAAGTAAGCATGATATTCATGACAGAATTATAGAATATGTCATGTTTCCGTTCTTAACCAGAAATGAGATTGAATTTATTTAAAATACCAAAAGACATCCAAACATTATGAAATTTTGAGGAGATGTTATAGATATATACAGGATACACATATAAAATTTTCAGCTTTAGATTATATCTAGTTAAAGTCAAATGATTTTGGAAAGTATGTCCAAATTCAGGACAAAACTGTATAACATTTCCAAGTTAACCTTACCGTAACTTCACACAATTAACTGAAAATAATTCATACATGATTCAGTCAATCTAATCATGAATATTAATCCAATAAAACATATATAGCTTCTCTAACATGCATACACCCTAAAGAATAAATGAAATTAGAGTAGTAAAGTTATTACCTACCTATTGTTTCAGAATTCGATTGCTTCTAATCTCCACGAAGCGTTCCAACACCAAACTCGATAAAATTAACATTATGAAAACTTCAACTCCAAAGATCTTCAGTTTAGGTGGAAGAGAAAAGAGGAATGGTGGATAATGAGGGGATACATTCTTGGCTTTTATATACAGACACTCACAAGCTCTTCTTTCATTCTTCATTTAATCACCTCTTCCAACATCATTTAACCACCTCGCCTAAACCTCTCCTATTTCACTAACTAGCAAGATTCATGCATGATAAAAAATGGATAATTACATTAAGGCTCTTTTCATGATACCCATTTCCTAGAAGTCCCTAGTCACCAATTCAATTGCTCTTAAGTCCTTAAGTTCAAAAAATAGTATATTAAATATGCATATAGGTCATTTCCATATATTTATATTCCACAAACTAACATCTAAAAATATTCAAGGTATTACGTAAGACATTATACGCAATTGTACAAAATACGCGTGCATGGACAAAATTGTCATAAGTCAATTTTGCGGGGTGTTACTATGGAGTTCTACGTCGTTGATATGCTTTTCAAGAGCCTCGGAAAAGAGAATCATGTCACAAATCTCGAAATGGCCTTCGGCGTCTTGAAGAAACATAACATGAGGCTGAACCCCTCGAAGTTCACATTCAGCGTCTCCTCGAGGATGTTCGTGGGCTTTATGGTCAGCCAGAGGGGTATCAATGCTAAGTCGGAGAAGATCCAAGCCATCCTCACCATGATGCCTCCTACCAATGTTAAAGAGGTCCAGATACTTATTCGTGGGCTTTTTGGTCAGTTAGCAGTGATCAAACAGTTCATCTCCAAATCCGGGGAAAAGTGCCTCACCTTTTTTCAAAACTCTTTACGGGGTCGAAAACTTTGAGTGTGAGGAACCACAACAGCAGGCATTCGACCAACTAAAGGAGTATCTGGTTAACCCCCCTTTATTAAGTAAACCTAAGCCAGGCGAGACCTTCTATCTCTACCTCGCCACATTGGATCAGACTCTTAGCGCCATCTTGATATAATAGGTGTAACGCCCCGAATTTCAAACACAGGTGATTTGTAGCACAACCAGAATCTTTACTTCAATTTCATACAAAATTACAGGGAAATTACAACTTTTACAATACAACATATTTCTTTACAATACATAGCGGAAATACACACATATATAATACAACTTGTATCATCATAGATCTTCAATCTTGCATCATTTCTCGTCTCTAGTGAGTGGTTTCCTTAAACTTGAGAACTGTGGGCACATCAGCTGAATACAACTGATGCAATGCTAAAATAAAAGCGATCCTCAACTTTACAATCACAAACTTGAATGCATAAAATCTCTACTACTATAATGGGAGAAGGCCTGTGTCCATAACCCAACCCGTGCAGCACACGTGCAGGTAAATTTTTTTCCCCCCTTTTCATTCTCCCCAAATTTCCTTCACGTGCACAACACGTGTATAATACTAGTAAAGTATAAAGTGTCTCTCCTAAGTATGTCAATGTATGACATGAATCTAGTGATTAATGCAAAACACCTGTGCTCATAATGCAATTCTAATGCATACTTATTTGGATTCTATGCCGCTCGTGCAACATAGGTCCGAGGGCAAGCCCTTAGCATTCTTCTTATTATAGGGTCCGATCCCTCGTTATGCAAGCCTATGACCATTATGAAATTTAAAGATTAAGACGTACTGTATATATTGGTCCCGACCCTGATAATTCTGGAGGTCAATCTCTTTCCTCAGATAATCCTGGAGACTATTTAACTCCCATCCGAAAATATTTGGAGAATACCTCCCACCGTAGGTCATCCTGGAAACCTTATCACTCGGATGTCCCATGAGCGTCATTCCCATTCTGATAATTCTTGAGATCAATCCCTAACCTTAGATAATTCTGGAGACATTTCACTCCCATCTCGGAATATTGAGGAATATCTCACACCGCAGATAATTTTGAAGCCCTCATACTCACTTTTTCTCTTGACTTGTCACATCTCCTATCTAGTGCCTATCCTTACATTCAGAACATAGGTAATAATGCCTAAAGCTAACTTACGCCACCAGACCTAAATCAACACATGAGAACATTAGCCCACATTGGCAATTTCTCAAATTTTCATAAATCACAACTTGTTGGCACTTTGGATCTCGCTCAGCATCTAGAGTTCACACATTTCAATTATTCACAAACTTTCTAGGTTATCCATAACCTCTGTTATAATTTTAAAAAAGTTTAATTCATTCATAAACCAAATTCATCTCTATTTCATTCTTTCCAACTAGTTATCATCAAATAACTAAATAAAAACTCTCAAACTCTAGTTGTAATAGGACTTCAAAAACCTCAGCTTTATAAAATCATCAATCTAATTATCAAATCCATAATTAATTATTTGATTAATCGTGGAAGTTAATTGAATAATACTTGTACCAATTTCTGTTCACAAAACTCCAAAATTCAATTTTTTGTTCAAAATACTCAAATTATCAATTTTAAGCAATAATCCGAACCCCATAGCATCCGAACCCACAACCAACACATCACCTTAATCCATGCACTCTAACCAGGCTATCAAGCCTCACATTCATGCCATAAGCCAGCACCCAAAACAGAATTGAACTCAATTTTAACGAAAACATTGTTTAGTAAAATTAATATGCCTCTTCAATTAATTTACCAATTTAAATTTGTATAATTTAATCTAGATAAATCCTCTAATTAATATAGTTTAATCTACTTAAATTCAAAATTAAAGTAGATTCAATTTAAGAGTAGGGAACAATTTAAAGAGATTAATTTTAGTGAAATTCAACTAAAGATATGTTTAAAACAAATAGAAAATCAAATATGCACCCAAGCAGATTCGAACCTGATACAACCCAAGCACTCAAAACTACACGTCCTAGCCAGGCTCTCAAGCCTCTGATTCCGTCATCTTCCACCCTGGAAATCAATATAATATTGATCGATCGGATCCTGATCCTCTCTGGATTTTAATCCAAACAACTCAAACTTCTCAAACTGGACTACATTAGGTTCTGCCTCATGAGCAAACATTCAACAACACATTGGGTTCAAAATTTAATAATTTTATAAAACAATATCATATCATGGAACTATTTTTCAAACAATATGTTTTCAATCATAAAAAAAAAACTATACTCCCTAAAAAATAACACACCAGTGACAAAATTTTCAATAATAAGATTCAATCATGGCATTAAATAATTTTGTACATTTCATCATGCATTTTATTAAATCTCATGACTAATATTCAAACATGAAAGGGAAAGTTAATATGTACCATGCTCTCTACTTCATTACACTTTATCTCATTGAAGAATCAAACTACCATACTACTATTAAAACTTCAAATCAAAAGTTTAAGGGACATTCGCACATTTATGTATTCTACAACACAGCATGCAACTAATAAAAATAAAATAGAAAGTTGAGAAACACCCACCTAGTCTTTTCCAAAATCGATTGCTCCTGGGCTCCAACAAAATGCTCCTATGCTGGAGATGACATTGAGGAGTTCGGGTTGAAGGGGCTTCGGTGTTGAGGCAATCGAGTTGGTGGAGTGGTGTTGTTGGGTTTCAAAGAAAGGACAGCAAGAAGGAAGGATTTGGGGTAGAGGCAAAGGAGAAGGCAGTAAGTTAGAGGAATGGCTCAGGTTGTGGATGGAGAAAGAATTTCAGAATGAAGAGGAGGAGAGAAAAAATGACAGTGGGGGATATATATATATATATATATATATATATATATATATATATATATATATATATATATATATTAGGAGTAGGGCTAGATGAAAGTGATGGGGTAGTTAGTGGATAATGGGGATTAGGAAGTGGGGTTAGTGGAGGGTAATTGGAGATAGTAGGAGATTTAGAGATGGAGTTGGCTGGATTTTGTGGGGGGTAGAAGGAGTGAATTAGGGAGATTAGATGAGAAGTAGGGGATAATGCCGGGAGAGTGATAATTGGTGGAGTTTGGGTATGAGTGTATGTTTATGCCTATAGATATAAATATAGGGAAGGAAAGAGTGAGTGAAATGAGTGTATGTGTATGTGTATGCGTATCAAAATATATGTATGAAAAATATATACACAGTGGGCTAAAAAACGGAGAAATGAACTGAATTACAAAATTGAATTCAACCAAGCGATAAAATAAATTATTGAAATACGTAGAAAATACATAGAAAATTTTATAATGTTACGGATATTACACTTAATGGTACAAAATATGTGTGCGTAAAACACGTGGGTCAAAATTTTCATAACTCAATTTTGCGGGGTGTTACAGTAGGAAGATAGGGTTCAGAAACCTATCTATTATATAGGTAAGTTCCTCCACGACTTCGAGCTCCGTTACACCAAAATGGACAAGATGACATATGCACTGATTTTTGCTGCCCGAAATCTCCATCCATTCTTCCAATCAAACATTACCCAAGTCCTCACCGACCAGCTGCAAAAGTAGGTCCTTCACAAACCAGAAAGTTTCAGATGGTTGGTAAAATGGTCCGCTAGTTGACATCACTTATAAGTTGAGGATAGTCATCAGGGCCCTGGCCTTGGTCAAGTTCATCATTCAGATGACCTTTCCTTACCCACACGAGATTCATGAAGACATTCCTGTCTGGAGTGTTTACGTCGATGGGTCCTCGTGCGAAGAAGGAAGTGGGGTATGGGTGATACTGCTTGGACTGGACAAGTTTGTCCAACGGTACTTCCTCCGCCTGATTTTTTGAGCCTCCAACAATGAGATCAAGTATGAAGCATTGGTAGTAGGATTGCTATTGGGCCAAAAAGCCTTGTCTTGACGGGAGGCATTCAACGACTCTCAATTAGCGGTGAATCAAATATCTGGTGAGTACGAAGCCTGAGATGCCCGTATGGTCAAGTACTTGGCCTATGTCAAGGAACTCCTAGCGAATTTTGAAGAAGCCTTAGTCTCTAGGATTCCCCGTGAGGAAAAAGGGCAAGCATACACTCTTTCCAAATTGGCTTCCTCTTCCTTTGAAAGGATTGTCACGCCGTGGTTCCCAAAATACGGGAATACTACCACGTAACATAGGTCCAGCGAATGATGTGTACATCATCCATAAGCTATAACAGATTTACTCAATAATATGAAATACGATCACAACCACGCATGAGTAAATAATCATGTAAACAATGAATTAAACTTTAATATTCCATAAAATAAATTCATAAAATAATATCCAACATTTGGGAGAAAAATAAACTAAACTACGGGTCATAAAAGACTGGAATACAAAATATGACAATAATAACAATACTAGAAAAGAAATAACATGACAAAATAATTATAACAGTCTAATAATCAGCTCCATTCTCTTGAAGATTTGCTCACCAAGTCCTTCGATCAAATCTCCTCATGTACCTGCAAGCTCATCAACTAGAGATTGTTGGGGGGGGAGGGGGGGAGTGTCCGTTAGAGCAAGTTACGGACAACAAGTAGTAGTAAGCAAGGAGCAAGAAAATATGGTATATCAAGAAATAATGAACTAGATCAAAGTCAAGATCAATAACAAGGGATGATAATAAAATCGAAGATCTAGAATTAATGATGCAATAATCAATGACTGTGATCAATGATTCAAGGTCAACAACAATAATCATGATCAAGAATGTAAGTGTCAATCTAAGTCCATTAGTCTTTTATTATCCTATCTAATGCACATAATTATGTGTCCCATATCACAGGTTCGTTGTATATAAATAGTGACCGTTTAGACTATAGTGGTAAACTCTACAGATCGTGTAATCGGCATAATAATCAATAATCAACAATCAATAATCTAAAATCCATAATAATAATTAATTGAACAATAAGGGACCCTTCCCCGAGTACAGTCTCCGATTGTTCACTACAAAGTCGACCCTTATTACCCTGGCTTGTTATTATTTTATTATACTCAAATATGGGTACAGAGGCATCGAGCGATGTCAAGAAGGTGTCAAGGCTATGCAATGCATGGTATAATTAATTTTATTCATTAGATGCAAAATCAAATATGGATATACTTAATAACACAGAAACACATATTGTAGACAACAAGACGTTGATGTAAAAAAAATGACTTTTCCGTTGCTATAGGAAAGTAAATCAAGTTCCATTAGGGGTTCCAGAAACTAGACTCTCGGCTAGTTCCAACTCATATTCACATGATATATTATAATCACAGTAGATATGTGTATAGTTTTAATCTTTACTAGTTTTGTGTTCTGGCAGCATGTTAGGGTCAAATTCTTGTATATAAAAGTTGGTTGTAAAATCATTTAAAAATCTCATAAATAATATAATTAATATTAATAGTGTTTCGCAACAACACTATTAATCTCAGGTCTAAATTCTTAATTTAGCCTCCTGTTTCAATTAGTTAAGCTTGTCAATGCATTTTCAGACTGTGTTTTGGAATTCAGACGTTACACCACGAGAATCTGAATATCTTGCAATCTGTATGTCAGATTGCAAAATCATAAGATAGTCTGGATTTTAGACACACTGGGATACAACTAACATTTAATAAGTTTTAAATTATATTATCAGTAACTAGGTCAGAAGTCTTGTTCTTTATTGAACTAGTGCTCTGGCAGTAACCTAGGGTCATGTTCTCGTATGTACAATGGGTATGGAAAATCATCAATTAATCTTATAAAAAATTTCAAGTGACTCCTAATAATGTCTAGTAATAACCTAGTTAATGTCAAATTTTAATTATACTGTTAACAATTTATTTTAATTAACCATTCATGTCGATATGCTTGTAAATGACAATCTAAAAATTTAAACCTGACAGTGTTAAAAATATGATAACTTGTCGTTTATGAATCGGAATTTAGGTCAGTCGAATGTTCTAGAAACTAGATTCAAGGGCTACAAATGTCATTCACAAGTTTCCACTTAATTATAACAGCAACTGGGTTCAAAACTGAAAACAACATGGAATAAACAACAGACCATCAAGTTGATTATTAGCAATTAGCAACAAATGAGATACACAAGCATATAAATTTATAGCAATAATTAACAGGAATTTATACTTAATCCTAAGGGTGGAATTCTACTGTTAACAAGCTGATTTGTTATTTCCACAAGATTAAATTCGTGAATCTAGATATAACATCATATCCAATTGAAATGCATTCAAACCATGACAACATGTTTCTACTCTATGCATCCATGTAGTGTATGCATATGATGATGACAAGGCTTGGGTTTGAATCAAGGGGATGGAATGAAAAGAAAACTACTACTTGGTTTCGTCGATGAATCCGTAATAGCTTCTTTGGGAGGTATCAAGCAAATAAAATACAATAATTGAAATGGAAACTACTTGCGGAGATCAAATGATTCTTGAACTAAAGTAACAAGTCCTCTTGAACAACGAAAACATGTTGTCAAGTCCTCTTGACCCAACTTGTTACTTTAGTTCAAGAATCATTTGATCTTCGGAAGAAAACAACGACTCGGCAAGAGCAACAATGAATGCAACGGAAACACAAGAATGGTAGTGAGGGACGTCGAGTTCGGGGTCACTGTAGGCAGGCACTGGCTGCGGGGTGCCACGATGGTGCAGTCGGGGCTGAGAGTGAAGGCAGTAGCGACAGGGAGGTCGCGGGCTGGCGATGGTGGCTGGAGGGCGACAGGGTGACTCGAGATGTAGTGCGCACGTGAGCGAGTAGGAGGGGAAGGTGGTGCAGTGGTGCTGCAACGGTGGTGGAGACCGGGCAGTCAAATGGCAAGGGGAGTTCAGGGGTTAGGCAATGGCGCGCGCTCGAGGGGCAAGGGAGAAGAAACAGCGAGAGGGTGGAGATGATCGGTGGATTCGATGAAGGAGGTAGGAGAGGCAATGGGTTTGGAGCTTTGGAGGATTCGGGCTCAAAGCAGAGGAAGGAGAAGAAGGACAAACGGGGTAGGGGGTAGGCGGCTTTGGAGAGATTAGGAGGTGATTAGGTTTAGGGTTATGAGGTGATTAGAGATTAGTTAGTATATAGAGAAAATCAAGGGATACATGAAGATGAGTGATTAGGACTAAATAGAGGGGATTGTGCAGTTAGTGAAGATTAGGGTGGGATAATATGCAGTTGGGGTTTGACTTGTAGATGGGCTTGGGTTAACAGGTTTTGAGTTGGATCCAACAATAAGCAAATATGATACCATAGATTAATGGAATACCCAAACACAAAAGAATAAAATAGAGTGTACAAGAATCTCAGTGTTCAACATAAGAAAATAAAATTTTAAAAAAATTGATTGAAAGAATACAATTGGGTTGAAGATGAACATCAAGATTTATTATCAAATAAACAGATTACAGGACTGAGAAAAGAATTACAAAAGAAATCCAAAAAATATTAAACATGGGTTACATGGATGGACCACACAGTGCTCGCCAAGGTCCTAGTCAATCCAAGCATTGAGGAAGAAGCTACTAAGACCTTCTGCATTGACGGAGAAATACCTGCAGACAACTGGAGGGAGCACCTAACTAACTTCCTCGATAAAGGGATCCTTCCTGTCGAATCAAAGGAGGCAAGGAAGGTTCAGATCAGATCAGAATGGTACATGCTTTTAGAAGGGGTCCTATTCAAGTGCTCATACACCCTAGTTGGCGGACGACTCTACCTTCGGTGACATTCTCCAGAGGAGGCACAGTACGCCCTCAATGAAGTGCACCGGGGGGAGGGGGGTGTAAGCGGCTGCCATGCCAAATGGGAGCCATATCCCTTGCGAGAAAGATCCTCAACCATGGAAATTAATGGTCAACTCAGCCCTTCAGGCAGAGCTCAAATCCACAAATATTACTTGTCGACTCTGCCTCTTAGGTAGAGCTGAAATCTATGTGGGAAATGGACCTAGTCGGGCCTTCCACCTCTAGCAACTGGTCAAAGAAACTTTCTCATGGTGGTTATAGATTACTTCACGAAGTGGGCCGAAGATGAACCGTTGGCTTCCATAAATGAACTCAAAATCTAGTAATTCTTCTATAAACATATCACATACAGATTCGAAATTCCCCGAATCTTGGTCAACGGCTCAAGTTTTGCACGAACTTAGGGATTCAGCAGATGTTCGCTCTCATTTTCCACCGAAAATCCAATGGACAGGCCAAAAATGTAAACCGCAAAATCCTCGATAGCCTCAAAAAGTGACGTGACGAATCTTCCAAAGGATTATCGGTGGAGGACCTGCCGAACGTGCTCTGGTCGTATAGAACAACCAAACGGATCCCAACTAGAGAGTTGCTATTCAACTTCACATACGGTTATGAGGCCATAATTCCTCTGGAAGTGGGAATTCCTTCGCCCTGACTGATGACCTTCGATGAAGAACATAACTCTGAGGGCGTCTGGGGCAATCTCAACCTGGTCAACAAATTGCATGAAAATTCCACTCCAAAGGAACATCTACCAGCAGTGGGTGAAAATGTTCCACAATAAGAAGGTTCGGCCTGCCAACATCAAAGAAGGTGTAGTGCCCCATATCCCCATACTGGAAATCTAAGACCCTATTTCTGGAGTCGAACTTCAAAATAGTTACAATCACAGAAAAGTATAGGAAAATTTAAAACTTTTATTCCATATAATTGTTACATTTACAAGTGTTACAATACCCAAATAAAAATTACAAGATTTATAAATAATACAATAACACTTGAATATGTCCCTAGGATGCTTGGACCAACTCGAGTTCTGTTGTACCTATGAATCGGCTCCTGATACCTACAAAGTGGGAAACGTCAGTACTTCGACTGACGCAATGCTGATAATAACAGCGATCTCCAAGCTAACAATCAAAACCATGATTTATGCAAAAGAGAAAAGTGATATGACAACTAGGGGTTAATGGATTTGGGTTATAGTATTGTTGTATGCCATGATTCTACAACTAGATGCATCAATCACATGCCTAATTCTAATGCAAGCAAGACTTTGGAGAACGCATGCATCCCATACTACATACACCTCCAAATCTAGTCGTCTTTCTCCAAATTTTAGGGATTCGAACCCTCGCCATGCAACCTACTCTTGTACTCAACCTGTTCCCAATAGACTTCCGTGTCTGAGGAGGTTGTAGTCATTCGGTCTAGTCCCGCTGTAACGCACCAAATCCCAAATACACTGAATTCAAGATGTTCTACAGATCTTTTCACTTTCTTCAGTACAACTTTACAAGGAATTTAAACTTTTCACTTTACATCAGAGTTTACATCATATATTACACTTTTCATTTGCACAGCGGAAGTAAAATTTTACAACATTTACATAAATGTACAACAACACGGTAAAATCTTTATGCATCCATTCCTCTTTAACATGTAATTTATCCTGCATACAAATTGTGGGTACGTCAGTTTATTCAACCGACAACAATTATACATGGCCATCCTCTCTATGCCAGAAATAGTATAACGATTCTCATTTCTTGACAGATCACAAACTTGTTCACATAATAAATAAAGTAAGGGGGAAAATCTTAATGATGTCGTGTTGTGATTGTGCACTTAATCCTTAATGCAATTATTTAATTTACATGACACTAATGCACACTTGTTCGGATTCTATGCATCCCATACTACATAGGTCCGAGGGCAAGCCTCTTAATCGTTCTTCATTTTTGTAGGGTTCAATTCCTCGCCATGACTTAATCTACTACTGTAATTACGGTAAGTATCTTAGATATTTTTCGACCTACGAACTCATGTCTAGGCACTCTGGAGGGAATTCCATCGCTGACATGACTCATCATGCAGACATCCTGTGGTAATTCAGCTCTCACCATAGACATGACACCACCCGTAGTCTTCAAACATCCCACGAGCATCGCCACTGGGACGGTACTCTGGAGTAGTATCCTTACCTAGACTCATCATGGGAATTCCTGAGATACGCTCTCGCCGTTACCCAATAGCCCTCATACTCAATGTTTTTCTCTTACTTTCATCACACCTCCACTATGTACTAGTCCTTATTTTAATAGAATCATGAATAAAAATCAAAGTTCTGGAGTTAGCCTCTCCACTAAACCGGACTTATTCATTCATTTCAATACATGACCAACCTTGGTCTTTAAATTCTCATTTTTCATTTCATTTCCATTGCCGAGGGAGACTTAGCTACTCCTTTGTTCAATTTCCAATTCACAACTTTCACTTTGAGAAATTCTAACTCTTGAATTCATTTTCATTGCCTCAGCATATCATGTTCTTAATTTCCATATTCATGTAATTCTTCATTCAAAGTATGACTCATTTCATGTGAATTTCTCAATCCAAACTATGATTCATATAAATTCATACAGCAATAGAAAGAGTTCATCAACATCAATCATAAAGTTCACAACTCTTAGCAGTAATCAAAATGAAATCTCTGTCATATCAAAATCTACTCTGTACAGTCGACTTGGAAAAAGACCAGTCGACTTGTTCAGTCAATACAAGTTCTTCATAAACACTCGGGAGAGTCGACTGCTGCACATGGCCAGTCGGCTGTCCCGCAACTTTTCATGTTCAAAATGTTATCCACGTGACAGTCGACTGTCAACAAATCAGTTGTCTGTCCTGGTCTCAACAGTACATATCCATGTTCAGCTCAGTCGACTTGCTACTCGCATTAAGTCGACTGGACAGATTCATATTTCAAATTAAGGGATTATCTTTCTTACAGTTCTTACATGCACTTGCATCATGATGTCAATTTACAGTATACATACGTTCATGTCTCACAAATACAAAGTTTCTTACTGTTCAGTAACATCGCAACATGGAATTTCAAGTCACTAATATTGTCTTTTCTTCAAGGAAGTGTTTTAAACATGCATTTATACTTATTCATAACTTTCTTGCAGAGATGAAAATATTAATCTCAATCCATTACACTAGAATAACACAATAGACAAATACTTCATTTCATGAAACTACTGGATTATTCATAGTTTAAGCAAGGCCTCGGTCGACTGTTCATAACACCAGTCGACTGCACAGCTCATTCTTAGTTTTGTTAATCCTCACTAGTTCTTTTTCCACAGGCTCATGGCTCCTCAGTCATGTATAACATGAAGAATATGAGTTTAGCCTTACTATTTCATTTTAATTATACACATTTATGTCATGAAACTTCTAACAAAACATGTAACAGATGTCTCGTACCAGTCGACTTATCCAAACGGCAGTCGACTGTACCGACCCAAATCGTCATTGATTGCAGTGCTATTATTTCCCTAATAGTCTTCCACAATTATCATCATAAACATACTCAAGCAATTCTAGTACGTTTGAATTTACTTCTCATGAGCATAGTAATAATCATCACAAATATGGCATATTTTCTACTTTAGAAGTCCTAGAAACACCCACCTTATTGACGAAGTAATCGAAGTCCAGAAAAGCTCCTTAATGCAATGCACCTTCCTTGTCCCTTGCTCCTTGCTCCTTGCCGAAGATCTCCAGATAATGATGCTCGGTCTCCACACACAACTCTCTCACAATAATAATCTCATAAAATAATCTTAGTGTAAAGAACAATGGATGAGAGGGGGTATTTATACACCAAAAGGAGTGAGATGGAAGGCCATGATTTAGTAGATGGTTATAGGATCAAAGGCTAGGATTGACTAGGGGGTTGTGATAACCACCCACACTCCAAAATAACCACCCACAATCATGCCCACTTCTCCACCCAAAATCGGCCAAGATTTGTGCTTTATGCACGTGTACATAGAGTGCACGTTCACACACAAACCACCCTACAAAATTTTGTACATCAAATAACAAGTCTTTTTAAAAGAAATGTTACACATACAAGTTGTAGAAAAAATAGTGAAAGGGATTAAATCCGGGGGCTTAAATTAATTGGGCCAAAATAATTATTTTAAAAGAAAGATAAGTAAATTAACATTTGGGCTTTGGTATAAAAAAAAATGCTTTATAGAAAACAATATTCTTATTCATCATGTTGAAAATAATAGCCAAAATATTACACGTGCACACCATATATAAAAATAAATAATCTTTCATATATTCGAAAATCAGGGTATTACACCCGCTACAGTACCTAAAGTGGTGCTCGTGTTTGCAACTTAGTACCTGCGCACAGACCTCACTCAAAAAGACGTGTCAAACCTTCCGGTACGAAACCATGTACCCAAATGACATAATGATTCTCATATAGAGCAAAACCCACGCTCATAGGAACATGATGACCTCGAGGGTCAAATCCCCCTATCCAACAGGAGCTCCTCTCCTGTTCCCTACTCCGGCTCTTTAGGAATTAACAGATCGAGATATGAGATCCGCAAACTTAAAACCTGAGAACCAAATTCGTACCCTTATGACAGGAAAAGTACAGCACCTGACTATGGTCTGCTAGTACTAATGCAATGTATACCCCTAATAAAACACTCTAAACCAAGACCCACTCTAACCATTCAGGTGATATAAAGGGGTCCTCCCACAATCCTGTCTATCGACTCACGGCCCCAGTGACACAAGTCCTGCTCACCACTTCCCCTAGATTGGAATTTGTCCCTCACCATGGCCTGCATTCATCCTTAACCAGCATGAATAAAACTCGACGGTACCAACTCGTACGTCCAACGCCTCAGTGGAGGTTCACATCTAGGGTCGATAGACGTAGGGTATCACCCTACCCTTGTGAGTAATTCGAATCACAACATCCACAATAGGAGTCAAACACCAACAAGACCAGCAATAGACACCATTCATCCCCAAACAATGAGTTATCAACTCTTATGTACACAAGGGGAAATGTTCTACCAACACTTAGTCAAAACCATGACTAAACACATTAGGGTGTTTCTGCCTGAAACTTAAAAAGATCATAGCTCCCAAAATACAACTCAAATTTGGGTGTTAAAGCCCAATCTGGAAAGGTAAAGACCTATGCTACAACTCTCTAGTTGATCATCACCTCAGATTCAGTCATCTAAGTCCTCAAAATAGCCTCACAAGCTTCAGCTTGTGTACTTCCTATACACTGGCTGCACCTTACCGATAGCATAACACTCTACCTGCTCATCGGAATGATACAAATCCAGGTTCTGTGGAAAGGTGTGAATGTCCTATACAACTTCCTAGTTGATCACCAATCCCAATTGTTTCATTTGATTACCCCAAAATAGTCATTTTCCTCAGGTATACAGAACCACACATAAAACATTACTCAAACAGAGCCTTCAGCTCAAAATCTGATTTCTGTCTAAACTTGCAAAAATCATATCTATTGTTCTACTCACATGAATCTCTTCAAATACAGCTTTTTGAAAAGCTCTAGATGTCTAGTACAATTTCCTAGTTGTATACATTCTCAAATTATGCTCTTACAGATCCATAAAAGTACCATATTATCAAAGAGTCAATACTGATTGAGTTATGCACAGTACATGCTAAAATATTCATCATAAATCACATACTTATCAAATGGTCATTAAATTTGCATTCTAAAAACTAGACATCATCATGTACAATATGCAAAAAGTTTCACATCCAAATTCCAAGTAGTCAAGGAGTTCTACCTGTTGTAAATATGCATAAAAGTTCTGTTGTTCTTCAGTTGCTGTATTGACTACTCTTGGTTAATTAATTTTGAACATGCATCAATTTTTATCCAAATAATTTCATGATTTTTCTATAGAGTCTAGACGCATGCAAGATAATAGGGTAAACATTTCAGACATAGATCATATGCCAATTAATTCTAAGAATTCCCACAAGTTTAGTTATCACAATAGACAGACCCAATATCTGCCTTACGACTCAGTCCTCAAAATGGATTTTATTAAAATATCAAATATCATCAGAAAATTCCGAAATAAATCATGTAGCTTCTAGACATGTATTAGATCATTCTATATAAATTTCAAGATCAAATTCCAATTATTTTGTTCTCTAGAAGTACAGGAAAATGACATGCACATCATGTTTTCTGTTTCCATTTCAGATTCTAACTATCTACTCCTAATCAAACAATCTCATGCTACTATTACTCATTGCATGTAAGAAATTAAACAAGAATGAACAAGAATAAGTTCAAAGAACTCCCCACCCTTTGTTTGCTTAAGAGGATGAGGTTTGTCTTGAGCTTCCTTCTCCAAATCCTTGTCCAAAAATCTTGAGAACACTTCTTTTTGGCTCTTTTCACTCTCTCCTTCTCTTTCTTTTTTTTTTTCTTCTGAAATTTCCAGAGCTCAATAGATTTGGAGGGGTTTTATTAAGAGAGGAGTGAGGGATAGGGAGGGGGGGGGGGGGGTGGGTAGGCCGGCCAAATAGGAGAGGGGTAGGGGGTGAGGTGGAAGGTGGTTTTTCCAAAAACCATGGTTCCTACTCCCTTGTTTTTGGAGACAAGGCTTGGCTAAAATTTTTGGTCTTGATCAAGCTCTAGATGAGAGATGAGAGGTTATATTTGAGTGCATACAAAGAATATCCATTATAGTACCATACAATTGCATATTCGCATAGATACCACACTCAAAACTAGTGCATGTACTAGTATTGGTCATTCTCATTGTCATGCACCAACTAGAACGCAACCACCCACACGAACCTCCCCGCAAACATAAACGCACTTCATCATTCGTACATATATAATCAAGCAAACACTGCAATATACATATACATACAGAATATATATATATATATATATATATATATATATATATATATATATATATATATATATATATATATATATATATACATACATACAAAAACATTATATTATCTGGGGTATTACAGAAGGAGACCTGGTGTAACGCCCCGAATCCCAAATACACTGAATTCGAGATGTTCTACAGGATCTTTTCGCTTCCTTTAGTACAATTTTACAAGGAAATTTAAACTTTTCACTTTACATCAGAGTTTACATGAATACATTACAATTTACACTGCACAGCGAAAGTAAACTTTACAACAATGAAACAAATATACAACAACATTGAGTAATCTTTAAGCATTTGTTCCTCTTTAATCTTTATCAAGCCATTTACCTGCATATAAGACTGTGGGTACGTCAGTTTATTCAACCGACGATCATTATACACGGCCATCATCTCTATGCCGGAAATAGTATAACTTAATTTTCCATATTTAGTAAACACAAACTGGTCACATTTCAAACTAAAGGGACTACCCTATTGATGTCGTGTTGTGATTGTGCACTTAGTCCTTAATGCATTTATTTATATTACATGACACTAATACGCACTTGTTCGGATTCTATGCATCCCATACGACATAGGTCCGAGGGCAAGCCCTTAATCGTTCTTCATCTTTGTAGGGTTCAATCCGTCGCCATGACTTAATCTACTACTGTAACTATGGTAGGTATCTTGGATGTCCTATGATCTACGAGCCCATGTCCAGGCAGCCCGGAGGGGAATCCCACGCACTGACACGGCGCATTGAGCAGGCAACCTATGGACAATTCAGCCTCCGCCATGGAACAATGGCACCACCCATAGCCACTCGAACATCCCACAAGCATCGCCACCGGGACGATAATTCTGGAGTAGTGCCCACGCCATGTCTTGATGCATCAAGCAGGCAGCCTATGGATCACTCTCACACCGCTAATCCGATGGCCCTCATACTCGTGTTTTTCTCCTACTTTCATCACGTCTCCACTATGTACTAATCCTTAGTTTTTATCAAAATCATGAACAAAAATCAAATATCTAGAGTTAGCCTCTCCACTAAACCGGACTTATTCATTCATTCAAACAGGACCAACCTTGGTCTTTCATTTCAAATTATCATTTCATTTATTTCCAAATGCCGGGGGAGACTTAGCTACTCTTTTTGTTTCAATTTTTCAATTCATAATTTCCAAAATGAGCATTCCCAACTCATAAATTTCCATATTGAGTCATCATACTCAAAAGTAATTCTCTTTTCAAATCATGATTTCTAATTCGTTCAAATAGTCCATAACTATACATGAAATTCATATGCTTTATCAATTATCACTTTCACCTTGAAATTTACATCACTAACGAATATCCACATTTCACATTTTTCACACTATTCTCAAATGAGAACAATTCACATCACAACAAGAAAATTTCTTCCTTTACTACATTAATCTTCTAATCATTCATTTCAAATTTTTTTTGCAAGATATAATTTTCACAAAGTATACATATAGCATCATAGTTCTATTTATGCATTTTATTCTCAAATCATAGTTTATTTCATGCAAATAATTTCCAAATCATTTTTATAAAGTCCCATATATTTTTAGGAGAATAGTCATATTTTTTCCATAATTTTTTGGCCACCGAAACATTCAAAAAAATAAAATTTTCAATCTTGCCGATGGCAAGATTCGAACCCAGCACCCCAGGAACAGCGGCCAAGGCACAGACCACTAGGCCAAGGTGCTAGACGGTATAAAGGACGCTGAGAGTAATAAATATTCTCGGCCGCACACTTTAATCCTTTTTTTTTCAAAAAAAATGCAAAGTATGTAACTGAGGGGATTCGAACCCGTGACCTCTGAGAAACAGGCTGCGCACTCCGACCAATTGAGCTACGCGCTCAGGCTGTCGAGTAGTAATTCAAAATTCTTTTTAAAACCATTTTCTCTATTATTAAAACGTTTCGATGTTCAACTAGTTCCCATTTCATTTTGTTTTCATAAAAATTACTGTACAACTCCAGATTAATTATTTCTTGTCTAATTTACATATCAGTTATGAAAAAATAATTTTTTCAACAATTAAAACATATTTTCATACCATTAATTTGAAATATGAACTATCCTTACCACATTTTCTTCTCTTTTCGACATTTCTTAGCAATTAGCATTCTAATCTCTTTATCAACCAATTTCATATTAATTCTCTGTCCTTAATTATTTATCCAACATACAAACTTATATTTTAGTTTCTTCATGCCCATATTAACAAAAAAGATCTATTTATTCACATGAAGTAGTATTGCCAATCTACTAACTTTGTATATGTAATTGTGGTGTAGATAATGAGACATTCTTTAACAAACCATGGTTATAATTAATCCATATAACTTAGATTTTTACAACTCAAATCACATACAATTTGCACACCCACATTCCAATCAATTCATAGGTCAATGTCCAATTAAAAGCGTACTCTTATTAATATTTTTCATGCCTCATTCATTCAATTTAATCTAGCATGCATCCCTAATTAGAATATAGAAAATTTTATCCACCTTAATTTGGAGAGAACAAACACTACTAGCAGCCTCCTAGACTAATGTCTTTGCAATGAAATGCTTCTCCTCCTTGTACACGCGCGCACAAGCCTCCAAGCACTCCAAAAAACCGAGAGCTCCTTCCCTTTGATAGCCGGCCTTCTCTCCTTCTTGAATGCAAGCACAACTCCTACACACAACTCAATCTTTTAACTCACACAAATATAATTTAGACTATAGATTTGGAAGAGAATAATTTTACACAAGAATAACTAGCCAGGGGGGAGGGGGTATTTATACTAAAAATCAAAGAGAATGGAGGGCTAGGATCAATTGGTTGGTTGTAAGATGGAGGGCTAGGATGAAAGTAGGAGTTACATTAACTACCCACAACCTAGTAACCACCACACCATGATCACCATTACAAAATTTGATTTCCCTCCAAAAGAACCACAACCGGCCTAGAGAAGAGTGCATTTTGCACGTGTACGTGCAATGCACGTGCATGCAACTAGGTCCAAAAGTTGTACATTAAATTTTTGTATAAAAATAAAATAGTCTTTAAATTGTATTCTACATGACAAGTTGTATAAAAATAGTCCATGGGCTTTAATTTATTGGCCAAAATAATTATTATAAAATAAATGAATTACATTTTGGGCTTTTTAAAAGAAAAGGCTTTTTAAGAGAAAGGGCTTTTCATCCATTTAAAAGAAGGCTTTTGTATAAAATAATTTGAAAGCACAAATTTAAATATTTATACCCATCACAATGAAAATAATTATAAGATTTAATTCAACCCAAAATATTGCACGTGCACGCCACGTGCAAAATAAAATAATTTTTCATTAATGAAAAATCAGGGCATTACACCTGGTCCTGAGGAAGCTCAAAATTTCTGACCCTCATAGGTAGGGAAAGTTGGCTCCAAACTGGGAAGGCCCTTACATGATCTCCAAAGTGGGCTATCCTGGGACATACCGACTTAAAGACCTAGGGGGCACAAAGATACCAAGGATGTTGAATTCAGAACACTTGATGAAGTTTAAGGAAGGTGCCTAAGACTCCTCCATGAGCTTTGAAAAATAGTAATAAAGCCATGACGGCTAATGAATGTAATAAATGTTCACCGAAAGGCAGCCACTAAAGTTTATTGTCATATATGCATGAAATTTAATGTGTTTCTCTTTCGACAACATCTTCTGGTTTCACTTCCAAAATCTCAAAAATGTTCCCTAGAAATTGCTACAATTGATTGTTAACATTGATCTTCTCCTGGTTCTCCAATAACCTTTCAAACTCGGTGCAAACCAATCGCAAAAAATTTCAATTTCGTATGGCTTGTTCCTCGGTGCATCATCCGAAGCACTCGTGAAAATTTTTAATTTTGCATGGCTCGTTCCTCGGTGCGTCAGCCAAAACACTCTCAAAATACTTCAAGTATGCATGGCTCGTCCTTAGGCGCATCAACTAAACCACTTGCAAAAAACTTCGATTTTGCTCAGCGCGTCATTGAAACCCCTCGATAAAAACATCAATTTTGTATGGTTCGTTCCCCGGCGCGTTTGTGAAAATTCAAGCAAGTACACGACCAGATTCATCCGAGTGACAGGCCTAGTGTCCGGACCTTGGCTCGTCGCTTCCCCAACGATTCTTTGGCAAACGAATTAGAACCTCTTCTCTTAATCCAATTCAATTAAAACCATATATGTTACAAATGCACTTTCTACTCACCAAAACACTTTCTGTTTTGTTGGATTTATATGTCTTGCATACTATGCCGATATGAAGAGAAGCGGGTGAAATGAAGGAGGGATCGATGCAATGATGGACGAAGTAGAGCAACAACAAAGCAACAAGCAATTGAAGTCGACTGTTGTAGCGCTCTGTTATGAGTCGAAGAAATGCAATCAACTGTCCTTTTTGATATTCGATCGTCAAGCGACAACAGCAGGCTATTGGGCTGGAACTTGGGGATCTATTTAGGGCCAAACTTCTTCTCCAGGTTAGGTTGTACAGCTCCTATCATGTAGCTTCTTCTTCAGGATATATCAAACTGCTATTGTATCAAGACTATAAAGTAGGGATTCTCTAGATCTCTATATAATCAATGTAAAGACTCAAAGAAAATATATAATTCTATTCAGTGTCGAATAGAAGAGGGAGTACTTCATCACAGAGGTGAGTGAATTCTCCATTGTAAACAACAAGCATTTCCAGTTAGGCTTGAGATAGTCTTGGTGAGATTTGTAACTCTTGTATATTCTCTAGTTGAATAATATCTCAGTTTTTTCCATCGGATTAGGGCTTGCCCAAGCTGGAACAAATATTGTGTGCTTTGTGTGTTTTATGTGGTCTATTATTTGCTTGTTGTTTTGTATTGATCGTATCGAAGACTCAACAAAATCCGGTGCATAATTCCTCACATGTTTCCTATGTGATTTTCCTTTATTCCACTGCCCCTGGGGCAGTGATCCCTTGCTAGTAATAAATGGAAAATGAAGATATAAAAAAGTTGGTAAACACCACATTCGGTGACGTATGGAAATGAGGGGCGATGGTTCAATCTCTACACATAGTGCTGCGCTAGCCTTGAGCGATTTACCGTGAATACGCCAAAAATATTTGGAAGGCCTATCTTCAGTATTGCTGGCCTAACCTTCATCTTGATCGCTGTCAATAAAAGGCAAGGGAGTGCCACCATAAATTATTAAGTTACTGTTAGGATAAGGGCTTTCAAACAATTAAGACACTCTTCATAAATTATAGAATGTTGATGGAGGTGTCAACTGAATGGTTGTATATGGAATTTGTTCATTTCAAATATGCTGAGTCCATCTGCATACTAAAATTTTGTTCCATATATGGCTTCCATATCGAAGAACAGCTTTGGGAGGGATAGAAGCCTTATATAGCTTCCATATTGAAGAACAACATTTGGAAGGGATAAAAGCTTTGGGAATAAGCCACTTATGGGAACTTTTTCCCATTAATATATGGCGTATCTGTGGAATCCATGTATCCTGTTGATTCTAGCAAGGGTAGGAACATTTAAAGAAATGTTTTCCACATACGAATATTATTCTAATTTTGACAAGTTATGCAATTGCTTTGCAGCAGCACATATTTCTTTTTAGAACTTTTCTACAAAAAAAAAGGTATATTTGCTTGCAGAAGCGCATGAACATAGGGGCGATCGGAATTTGAAAGGCTCTTTCTGGGAACCCTATTTTCTCTTGACACACCTTCATGCTGCTTTTTTTTACAATTTTTTTATCTTCTCGATTTCAAGCTTCTGACTATCTGAATTTCATAGTTGTTAAAAATATGAAAATAAATTGAGGGTAATTTTAATTTTAATTTTTTAGTGGAGCTTTACGGTAGTATTTTGCGCTTCGGGCTTATCAAAATTTAAATCCATTGGAAACAACTCAACTACATCTTATGTTTTTCAATCTTCTAACTATAAACTAATTATGGCTTGACATGAATTCTTCTCATCTATAATGAAATTAAAAGGAAAAGGATTGAATTTATATTTCTTATACTCTCTACAATGCACTTGATTACATATATATTACTCTATTACAAGCACGTGATTTACCCGTACGCGATTAAACCAATACTCAACTATTCTAATACTCCTTAGGTTGGAGCATAAACATGCCAAATTTGTCACAAATAAATTGAATTCTAGTACTTGTCAATGACTTTGTAAGAATGTCCGCTAGCTGATGACTGGTATGTACATGACGTGTCTCAATCTACGTAGACACCTCCTGGTCCCAACACTTATGGCGAACTATAAGAAAATCAGCCTCATTGTGCTTCATTCGTTCATGAACGACAGAAGTTGATGTAATATAGAGTGCAGCCTGATTATCACAAAACAATCTCATTAAGCTAGAAGTCTTCTTACCCATAAATGCTTACAAGTAATATCAGCAAGAGCTCTATACTCCAATTCTGCACTTGATCTCGACACCACCGGACACTTCTTACTATTCCAAGCCACTAGATTTCTGCCTAAAAATACAATACCTAGTTGTAGATCTTCTAAAAGTTGGACATTTGCCCAATTTGTTAGGATTTTTGACATCCGGTCCAATGAACAAACCACCAAGCAAATAGTAGACCAAACCAAACACACAAAGCGCACAATTTTATTCCGGTTTAGGCGAACCCTAATCCGTGGAAGAAATAATCGAGATATTATTCAACTAGAGAAGATACAAGAGTTACAATCACTCTTACCAAGAACCTATCTATCTCTCAAATCTCACTAGAAGATATTGTACTGTTTACAATGGAAAACTCTCAATGAAATACTTTCTCTTTCACCTTTCAAAGGAGGTCGTTACAATGATATATAGAGATCTAGAAAAACCTTAGGTTGTAGTCTTGATATAATAACCGTCTGATATGCCCTGAAGAGAAAGTCACATGATAGGAGCCGTACGATCTAACATGGAGTAGAATCTGATCTCAAACAGACCCACCCAGCATCAGCCCAGAACGCTGCCGCTGCATACTTGCGATCGACTGCCCTAAAGTGCAGTTGACTGCAATGGCCCTAACATAAGTCATAGAGCATGAACGGTGCAGTCGACTGTTCCTACTACTGCTTCTTCATGTTGCTACTACTGCTCCTTCTTCCTCCAACGATGCTTCGCTCCTCTTCTCACTTCACCGTCTTCTCTTCATATCGAACCCAGTATTCAAGACATAAATCGAACAAACTCCACCTTGGATTGCATACTCATTTTTTCACACCTGTGTGATTAATTGCCTTTAGACTTTTTCATTATCCTCTTGCAAACAACCCGGTTCAGTGACTTCTTCTGCTAGTTGAATGAATCTCCACCTTTATTTCTCCAATCTAGTTGACGTTATAACGGAGGAGTCACCCTCCGCACAAACTCCACCTACCTCAAGGCACTCTCCACCTCCCACGATATTCAAACATCACAATCTCGCTTCAATGATTCTAGTGGCGGCAAACTAGATAATGGCCTTGGAACACTAACACTTACGCAATATTTTCCGTTCCCACAAAGCTTGTAGAGGTTGTGCTAAACACCCCTCATTCCCTTCATCACCTTATAATGACCTTCCCAAACTGATAGAACTCCAGCTTGAGTTGTGTACCAGCAGCCCCGTGCTTCTAGAGTTCCCAAGGATATTAGGTTTCGTTTCAACAAAGGAATATGCATGACTTTATGTAGTGTGTACCCCATTCTATCTAGCATCTCCAACTCAAATGTTCCCTCACCTACTACATCACAAATCTCACCAGTCCTAATTCTCACACAATGCCTTATTGTTGACATGTAAGTAGAAAACATCTCCCTCTCAGAGCAAAGATGAGAAGGACTACTCGAATTAAGAAACTAGTCAGAATCCATATCTAAAGAACTTGAAACAAGAAGATATTATAAGTTATCACCTGATTCAGCGGCGCTAATTAAGAGGGCATCCTTATGACTTCTTACGATAATCTCTCTTGTAATGCTCAACCCCACTACAATGGTGGTAACAGAATCCACTCTTATGAGTACTTTTTCTTTTAATTGATTTATATCCACTGCCAAACAACTCACAGAAGTGGATGCCAATCTCCGACTCTTCTTTCTAAGTTCATCCACTTCTAAGCCCTCGATCACACCTGCTACTGAAAACTTCTTTTTGCCAGATTTCCCGTCCACTATGGTGGTTATCAAATGCATGTATGGATTTGCTAGTGAATTTATAAAGTTGATAGCTTTAAGATCATCTACATTTATTGTCCTCAATTCAGATATCTCTATATTGAATTCTACTATATGATATTGAAGAGTGGTACCTTCCTTCATTGAGTAACTAAATAGTTTTCTCTTCCACTACATCCGATCCTGTAGCGACAATTCCGAGTCTCACCCACAGACTCGCCACACTCTTCCTGCACCTAATGTCATTCGCGAATAATATCCTGATTAAACCTAAGGCTTTTGAACAGATCTCCTCCCAATTCTCCTGCGTCATGTGGGATGACCTCCCTTTATCTCCTTATAGGGCAAGATGCATGCCCTGTTGAACCAATGCGTCATAGATGTACTCTTTCCAGATATTAACGTTTATCTTATCGTAGAACTACTTGATCTTCATGAAACCCAGATCTGTCATCTTCTCCAACAACCCCTTTCTGCAACTTGACGCTTTGATATCAGTTGTTAAGATTTCTGCTGAGTTTGCAGTAACTGATCCTATGAACAAACCACCAAGCAAATAGTAAACCAAACCAAACACACAAAATCACACAATTTTGTCCTGGTTTAGGCGAACCCTAATCTAGGGAGAAATAAATGAGATATTATTCGACTATAGAAGATACAAGAGTTACAATCACTCTCATCAGGAACCTAGCTATCTATCTCTCAAGCCCTGCTAGAAGACAATCTGTTCTTTACAGTGTAAAACTCTCAATGAAGTACTTTATCTCTTACCTCGCAAAGGTGGCCATTACGATGATATGTCGAGATCTAGAAAAACCCTAGGTTGTAGTCAATAAAATAACCGTTTGATATACCCTGAAGAGAAAACCACATGATAGGAGCCATACGATCTAACTTGGGGAAGAGATTGTGCTCAAACAAACACACCAAGGATCAGCCCAGAATGCTGCTATTACATGCTTGCTGTCGACTGCCCTAAAGCGCAGTGGACTGCAATGGCCCTGACACAAGTTAGAGAGCATCAGCAGTCAACTGCACTTTATTGCATTCTACTATTGTTGGTGCTCCTTCTTCTTCCTCCAGCGATGCTTCATTCATCTTCTCACTTCACTATATTCTCTTCACATCGAACCTACTATGAAAGACATAAATTCAACATAATCTGCATCAGAAAATCCAGCTATTCAACAATGTCTTCCATCTATAAAAATCAAACCTCGTGCTGGAGTGCTTCTCAAATACCGAAGAGTTCTACATATTGTATTCCAATGAGTAGTGAAAGGAGCTACCATATACTGACTATGCTAACAGAATATGTAATATCAGGACGAGTATCTATAAGATAATTTAGCTTGCCAACTAACCTTCTATATCTTCTTGGGTCTTTCAACAATTCACCCTTATTAGGTAATAACTAAGAATTAGGATCCATTGGAGCTGATAATGTACGACATTCCAACAGTCTATATTCAGTCAAAATATCCAAAACATACTTCCTCTGTGTGAGACAAAAACCCAGTGTACATCAAGCTACCTCGATGCTATTTTTTTTTTTTCAAATTTGCCAAGTCCTTGGTCTGAAATTATTTTTGAAGATATGATGTAACGTCGCGAATTCCAAATACATGTAATTCGTAGCACAAACATGATCTTTTACTTCAACTTCATACAAAAATATAAGGAATTAAAATTTTTGGAAAATAAACGTACACCGCCCGACTATACAGAATTCACCTCATGCAGACATCCCACAAGTGTCGCTCTAGCTCGGTATATATTGGAGATCTGCCTCTTATCTACCCGACTAATCATGACCCCGGAGTACACCGCCCAATTATTCATAATCCCATATTTAATTAAGGCTCGTCTTTCATCGTAGGAATCTCATTCTCGGAGTACACTGCCCGACTGGGTCTATAGTCTCGGAGTACACCGCCCGACTATCTAGAAACCCCCCACTTATGTTTGCCCAGGTCTCAATACATCTTTTTTTTTTCTAGTGCTGGTCCTTAATTTAATTTTACTTATCATGCCCTAGAACTAGATTACCCTACCGGACTTAAACTGGCTCAACAACATTTCAGGCCCATATTAACCATTCCACAAAATTTCATTTATAAAGATTGTCGGACATTACGTGCCTGGCTTAGCTCCTAGAACCCATCCATCTTAACATAGAAACCCTCGAGGTTAATCTTAACCTTTTCATAAAATTTTCTCATTCATTACAAATCATTTAATCCTTTCATTCATTCTCTTTAAATTGTAAATTTCAATCACATCTCAAAATCAATTTGAATTGATAAAACCCTCACAATATCGTACGTTTATTTTCCAAAATACAGTCTTTGTTTATTTCTTAATTTGTCACATAAATAATTTTTCACAAATTCTAGGATGAAATTCATTTTTTCATCAGGTACACACACATTCTAGGATAAATTTCCACATTTTAATCTTTCATCACAAAATAAAATATTACTAAGTTTATTCCTTAATTAGAATAAGGTACCCTATAATTTCCATCCAAGCGAGTCTCCCAAATTTACATTTGATTATATCAATTATTCTAACGTTAGCTTATTGTAAAAAAATAAGTATTCTTTAAGAATAAAAAATAATCATCTTGATATACTATTCAATATGTAATGTGATTTTACCCTCAAACTAAATCTAAATTTGTACAAAATCATATAAAAAATACTCCATTAATATTCTAGTATGATTTAATTTCATTCTTAATCAAATTCATGCAAATTTAGCTTAATAGGAGAAAAACAAAAAAATACTAAAAATAAAAGCCCTTGCCCAGCATTAGGGGTGGCAACTGGGCCGGGTCAACCGGCGACCCACCCGCGACCCGGCCCACGAACCCGGCCCGCCTAAAGATTTCACGGGTTCGGGTCGAACCCGGTGAATAGGACCGGGTCGACCCGGGTCGCTTTTTTCCCGAATTCGATTCGCCAAACCCGGCCCACGAACCCGGTCAACCCGCGAATTGGACCCGCCAACCCGCGGGTCGACCCGCGAACCGACCCGTGGCGGGTCGACCGTTCGACCCGCGGTTCGAGGCCGGGCTGACCGTTGGGCGCGTGCCGTTGGGCTTCACAGCGTGCAGCCAACGGCTTTTAGAGCCGTTGCTGCTGCTGCCGTTAGATAGGTTTTTTTTTTTTTTTTTTTTTTTTTTTTTGTTTTTTCCCAATTCTAAGTCTATAAATAGTCCCAAAAAATCTCCAAAAAAATCACACCTTCCTCTCTTACTCTCTCTACTATTATACATCAAAAAAAAAAAAAATTTGAACAATTGTAGCAATCATCAAACAAGTGTACAAGGAGGCGTATACACGATCAAATTTCGGTCGTATCGGAAAACAAAATTCAACGTCTTCAACTCTCTTCAACCATCGACTCAAATCTACTTCAACTCTTCAATTGCGAAATCGGCAAAGCCCTCCTCCATCTTTTCTATTATATTCTAATTTTCACGGTTTTATTTTATACGCGTATTCCACGGTGAACGGTATCAAAATATCTCTATCTCTTTTCTCTTGTTATTATTTTTTTTGCGTTGTAGTTAAAATTATTGTTCTTTTTTTGAACTTCTCTATCTCAACCCTCTTGTTTTTTAGTTTTTTTTGTATAATTCACCGCTCGTCCGCCCCTACATTGTAGATTTTTTTACATACCACATTACTACACTATGTCTAGATCACGCGGTAGCGGTCGTAGTGGACAAGATTCTTCCTCATCTTCACGTAGGCCACCAATTGTCCCAATTACTGAGCCCGCCCAAGATTACATTGATCCTACTATGGAACAATGGGGTACACACGATGATGTTGGACATGAACAATTAGAAGAAGAACAACAACAACAAACCGACACCACACAACCCCGTAGTAGTAGGAAAAGTAGAGGAGAAACTAGCGATTGGCATAAGTTTTATCATTATATCCCGGACGCAGAAACTCCGGGTGTAGGTGTGAAAGCGTGTAAATCATGTGATAAACTATACAAATTCAAGAAGGGTGACGGAACTGGTACACTTAGTAGGCACATCCTAAATAATCATAAAGATCTTCTTGATCAACTACAAGGCCAACAAAGAATAAACCCTAGGACCGGTCAAGTAGATAGCCACCCTTATGATCCCGAACTTGTTCGTCGGGAAATGGCCCGATTAGTAATTAAGGATGAGTTACCATTTACCTATTCCGAGAGTAGGAACTTGGAAAATTTTAATCAAACGGCCTTAAACCCTCATTTTAAAAGAATTCCGAGAAATACTTGCAAATCGGATTGTTTTAAAGTGTACATGGAAATGAAGGACGCGTTGATTGCAATTTTATATAGTTTAACTTGTAGGGTTAGTTTAACTTCGGATTGTTGGACGGGTGTCAACAATATTCCAACGATGGGAATAACCTGTCATTGGATCGACAATGATTGGATTCTTAATAAAAGAATCATATCACTTGCGTCGTTGCCGTATCCCCATAGTGGCGCTGAAATAGCAAACCGTATTTTAGAAATTTGTGATGTTTTTCATATTCGCGATAAAATTATGGCTATTAGTTTTGATAATGCATCTAACAACAATGTAGCAATTAATACTTTAAAAAGAATATTAAACCCTCCATCTGACAATATTTTTCATGTTAGGTGTGCATGTCATATTATAAATTTATGTGTTCAAGATGCATTAGCTATAGCTGATCCATATATAATTAAAATTAGAGATTGTGTACATTTTATTGCATTAAAACCAAGCATTCTACAAGAATGGAAAGCTTGGTGTAGAGCTAGACATGTTCCTTTTAGAAAATTTCCAAAGGATGTTAGACACCGATGGAATTCTACTTTTGATTTACTAAATGTTGTCACCGAATATAAAGCAGTTGTAAATGATTTTTGTATCGCACAAAATATGCCTAATTTTCAAATGACTGCCGCCGATTGGTTTTTTAGTGAATCTTTGTTGAAATTTTTAGAACCTTTTAAAACCGCAACTTTAAAATTTTCAAAAACATATGAATCTACTTCTAGTAGCATTTTTATTGAATTAGTTAGCATGGTTCAAACATTTAACGAAATGTTAAATGATACCTATATTAGTGACATTGTAAAACCTGCATTTACTAAATTTTTGAAGTATTATTTTCCTCCTCCTATGTTGATTTGTGTTGCTACTGTTATGGATCCTCGTATCAAATTTGAAGGTACGAAGAATTTGATAGAAATATTTTTTGGATATTTAGATAACATTGTAGAATTAACAATTGATTGCGCTAGTTTTTTAGTTAAATTTGAATCCACGTTAAATAACTTGTATGATTATTATGATAGACGTTTTGCTTCTAGTAGTACAACTTCTGTAGTTAGTTCTTCTTCTGGTGGTTCTAAAGGTAAAAGTAGAATTGGTGATAGAACATTTAGTTTACTTGAAAAAATTCAATCTAAAAAACCTAGGACTAATCAACCAAATGAATTAAATTGGTATAACCAACAAGATGCTGAGCCTTTTACTTCTGCACTAGATATTTTACAGTGGTGGAAAGAACATGAACACACTTTTAGTATTCTATCAATTATGGCTAAAGATTTACTAACTCCTCCTGTCTCTACAGTTGCTTCTGAGAGTGCATTTTTTACAAGTGGCAGGGTTCTATCAGATTACAGGAATCGGATGAAGCCCGAGACGTTAGAGATGCTCGTATGCACAGAAGACTGGCTGAAGGCTGAAGATAGGACGCAAGGGAAAGCACTATCGAGTTCCACAAGTGGGAGCAACTCGCCTGAAGAACAACAACAACAACAACAACAACAGCAACAACAATAGCTTTTCTTGTTATGTTAAATTAGAAAAATTGTAGTCAATTAAAATTGTACATAAGAATTAAGAAATATGTTATTGTATAAAACTTATTTGTGAATTGAATTCTTCATTTCGTTATAAATTGTTCAAATTGTACAACTTAAATTCATATGAATAAAATTTCAAAATTTGTTGTCAATTTCACTCTTTCAATCTTATTATTATTATTACGATTTTTTTTGTTTATTAGTATTATTACTTACTTAGTATTATAATTAAACATCATTTGGGGATATTTGATTCAATTTTAAGAATTGTAGTATTATTACTTATTAGTATTATTACTGAATTACATACTTAGACTTAGTATTATAATTAAACATCATTTGGGGATATTTGAAGAATTGTATAATTTATTACTTATTAGTAGACTAGTAGTATTACTTACTTAGTATTATAATTTTTTAAAAAATGTAATATTCATCAAACAAAAATATGGTTGTTTGTATAATTGTATACATCATTTGTAAAATTATTATTATTATTAGTTCGATTTATTCATTTAAGATACCCAAAAAAAAAAAAAAAAAAAAAAAAAAAAAAAAAAGAACTATATATTAAACGGGCCAACCCGCGGGTCGACCCGGCCCAACCCGGGTTGAGCCCTAATGGGTTCACGGGTTGGGCGGGCCACCCAAATCATATTCTGACCCGGCCCGGCCCGGCCCGCATAAGACCCCAACCCGGCCCGGCCCGCACAGTCAAATGTGCGAACCCGCGCGGGTTGGGCCCGGCCCGGCCCGCTGGGCCCGTTTGCCACCCCTACCCAGCATCGACCCAGACCCAGCAGTAACCCAAACCACACCTTCTGAACCAATGAGCCAACTCATTGTTGGTGAGAAAAAGGCTCACCTTATGATTACATACCCGAACTACAGTAAGTATAATAAATCAAAATTTTCGATAATCCAATTACTATGTTTTTACTTTACAAATTTAGAATGAAATATGTCTAAGATTGGTGTTTCTGTACGAAATAAAAATACATCCAAATTTATTCTTGAAAAACATAGGAATGGTTATCTAAATTGTGTGGATTACTCATAGTCTTATAACTTAAATTAGATGAATAATTATTCCTTACACAGTTAGAGTATGAAGAGTATCCACACTGCCAAATTGCATACAAAAAAATCGATCTCATGGATTTATTATAAGGAAATCCCACTAGATAAAATTTCTATAAAACTCCTACACATGCACACATTAATTTCATTATGCACAAACTAAATTTCTAGAAAAAACTATTTCACATGCACATATCAATTCATCTCCATCTACACATTTCTAGTTTAATGAACACAATTTCTAACAATTTAGAAAGTCATGAAATCACCCACACATTATCTTTCAAATGTATTCACATATAATCATGGATTCTAAAAAAATATTTAGAAAATAAAACAAATACCCATACATTATCTAATTATCATTCAATGCATTTACAACTAATCATGAATTCTACAAATCATTAGAAAGCAAAACAAGCCGCCACCTCCAAGAGAACCCCTAGATGTGAATTGTTGCAAGTGTACAAAATCGCAACAAGTAGTATAGTTAAGTGAAACGAGTGTCGAACTCAGAAGGACTAATTATTTTGTTGAGTACCGAAATTACTAGATTAACTACTATTTGGATAATCGAAATTTAATAAACAAAGCAAATAAATTAAATTAATATAAATAATTAACTAAATTAATGTAAAGAGACGGAATATGAATTTATATCGTTTATTAATTGCAAAATTGGGCTTTTTGATTTCACCTAGTTAATCACACACAATTTATAACTCCATGTGAATAAAAATATTATTTTTCCAAGTTGTAGACCAAAATCCCAAAAATTATTCAATGCTTTCTCTCGAACAACACCAAAAATATCTTCAACTAACAGTTTATTATAGTTCATGCATAAGTTTAATTAATTGAAGACTCATTAAATTCTATGGATTTCTTAACAGTCACATCAATCGCGGTAAATCATCTCTAATTTCGCTCAATCAATGATATTTAATTCTATAAATCAAAATCACAAATTACCTGCTCGGTCTCACCATGATTCAATAGATCATACAAAAATCGGTCAACCAATTGTAAGCATTAAGATCAAAAATTAAACACACAACCATGAAAAATAGAAAAATAATATGGAATTAAAATTGAGTTCTCAAAATTAGGCTACATCGAAGTCCTAGAAAAATAATTTTGATTTATAATAAAGTTGTGACTAACAAATTTTGTCTTGGATTGCATAGTAAAATTAGATAAAAAGAAAAGAGATACAGGAAGCATAGTAGTGCTTTTTCTCTCTCCTGCTCTGTCCTGTCCCGTCTTGAAGTGCTGCTTCAGAGCACAGTCAACTGCCCTACGTCACGTTTCTCTCTCCTCTGTCTTGAACACTGCGCCCAAGCCCCTGCTGCTTCTTTTCTGTCCAAGCCACCACACCTCTTCTTGGTTTCCGTCTTGTAGCCACCTACCACCAAAGCCAGCACCTCCTGTTTTCCTTCACGCCCGCTTCAATACCACAGCACGCCTCCTTTATATATAGGTGTAGTTAGTAGGTAGGTTATATTATATTTAGGGTTAGTTTTAATTAAGATAATAGGATCAATTAATTAGGATTAGTTAATATTATTAGTTAATTAATTAATTAATTTAAAAATCAATAGATTAAAATTAATCCACTAAAATTTTTAACTAATCAATTAACTAATCCTAAATTAAATTCACTCAACTTTGATTTTATTACAAAATTTTATTTCACCCTCTACTTAATCAAAATATTTTTTTATTGATTCTTCCATGGGCCAATTTGTAAACACTCGCATTTAAGTGCTCAAATTTTTAAATCTTCAACCTTGTGTTTCTTCCTTGATTTCATGCAAAAACGCCCAACTTTTTCACTTATCATCTCATTCCTACAAAAACAAACAAATTAATAATATTGAGTAGAAATATAATAAATTTAAAAGAAATCAAATAGAACTCGCAATTTTAATGCATAAAAAGTACTAAAAATTATTTATAAATTCCACTCATGAGAAATCCTAGTAGTTGAAACTCCTAGTAATAGGCTCCAAAATCTCCTACTCCAAAAAACACAACTCTTTTCCCTAGCACCTGAAAGCAACAACAAGCTAAGCACACATGTTTCTCCTTTTTTTTTATTTGTTTTGTGTTCATGTATGATTAAAGTAGGGTGTATTTATATAAGTAATTAGGGGGTAGTTTTGGCAACTAACTATCCACTAATCCACTCACACACCCCACTCTCCACTCATGAATACCAAGTCAAACAAGGGGCAGTCGATTTTTTGAAAGTGTGCACATTACACGTGTGCATGTGTTTTGTACACTTTCCATTTTACTCTTATTTTATTATTTTATTTCATTTTAAACCCTCTTCTTTAATAAATAATTATATTATTTTTCTTAATAGAATTTTAGTATAATTTGCTTAAATTAACCTTAATGAAATTTTAGTGTACAACTTTTGTTTTAAAAATAACATAATTTGCACGTATAAAGCACGTGTAGCAAAAAATATATTTAAAAAGAAATATTTCACATAAAACTAGTTTTAAAAAAAAAATAGACATACATACTTCCTAAATTTTTATTTTGAAAAAGGATTTGCCAACACGTGCGTCGCACGTATCAATACAAAATAAATTCGAGATAACGAAAAACATTCATAAATAGACAAAATACGAAATACGTAGAACATTTATATTAATAATGTTACGGATATTACACGTAATGGTAAAGTATACGTAATCGGCACGTTTATTGAAAATACGTGCAATGCATGTAAAAACCCAAATATTAAAATAAATCTTTAAGTCGGCCCAGAATAGGATAAACAATGAATTTTGAGAGGACGAAAAAATTATAAATAGTCGAAATGCAGATATACGTAGGATATTTATATTAAAATACATAACGGATATTACGTGTAACAGTACAAAATACAAGTGCATAACACACATGGGCAAAATTGTCATAACTCAATTTTGCTCGGTGGTACAGTCTTCCCCCCTTAGAATAAGTCCGTCCTCGAAAATTACTAGGGTAAAAGTTGTATCTTGTATACACCAAAGAAAAAAAATCATTATTGTATATAGAATAGCTGCCATACCAAGAAAATATTTGTAGTATAAAGATATATAACGTGGAAAACAATGTAAACTTATATAAGAAAACTATGAGTATCAAAGTTAATAAGAACAAAACAAGCAAAACTAGAAAAATAGCAGAAAAGGAAACGTGAGCATAAAAGATAGTATAGATAGAAAGAAATTTTCATGCAAAATAATATTAGATGAAGTATTAGATAACATAGTATAAAGAAAATACAAATTAAGTTATCAATTATGAAAGAAATTGGAAAACAAAGTAATTGAAAAGAATAAAGTGAAGCATAGTCAAATAGATACTTTAATAAATTATTAATAGGTTGAGTAAGCAAATTTATTAAAGTAATAAGCGGTAGAATGATTAAAATCGCAAACTGAACTAGTACTGTATATTACGAGATAAAAATTGAATTAGCAATTTAAGAGAATGTCGTTGGATAAAAATCTGAAAATATATGGGTGTTAAATTTTAGTTGAAAGAATAAACAATACAATATAAGTATAATAGTAAAAATTATAATGATGTGTATAAAATAATATCATAAAATTTTCATTTGTAAAAGTTACATAATAATTTTATAGAAATGATTAGTATATATCAAATTATTTATAAATTGTCAAATGTAACAGGAAATCGCTATATAATATTATATACACAACTAAGCATAAAAAACTGTATGACGAAACAATGATACTACAAATATGAAAATTATAAGCAATCGGAGAAACAAAATACAATAGTAGTAAAGGTAGCAATATATAATTGAAATAATATAAAATATTAATTGTATAAAATGTGGATAGTAAACGAAAGTATAAATAATAAAAGTCGTATTATATGAGTAGCGAACAAATAGAAGATAAGATAGAAAGGAAAAAAATATATAAATAAAAATGGAATTGTATAAAAATACAGAAGTAATAAAATAATAAATAGTTACCAGTAATATAGATTGAAAAATAAATAAAATAATAATGACACACAAATGATAGGTGTAGAAGCAAATATAAATAATGAGGTAATTAATTAAATGTGTATATAGGTATAACTGTATTATAAATAATAAAGTTGAAGTAGTATAGGTTAAGTGGTAAAACATTATGAAATGGTATAAACTGGTGCAAAAAAGAATGAAATAGTGGTAAGTATTATATAAAAATAAAAGTGGGGATTATTAAAGTAGAAAATCTCCTTTATTGTGGATTTGCCTCATTGATGTCCAACTGTAGGCTTGTCTCCTTGACATCAAGTTGCAGATTTGCTTCCACGACATCCAGTTACAGTTTTCCTTCTTCGGTTGCAGATTATTCCTCCCCGACATCTAGTTGCAGTTTGCCTCCACTGACGTCTAGTTGTAGATTTGCCCTCTCAACATCATGTTGCACCAAAATGGTGAATGGAATGATATAGTCTTTCATATGTACTTGGATATTGAATGCTTAATTAAGTATGATGAACGTTTTGAAATTTGTGATATAAAAGTAGAAGTAAAAGTAAGAGATGGAGTAGAAAATTACAACGATAAAATATTAAAAGTTGTATAGATTATACATATCAAACATAAACAGAATAAATTAGTAGTAATGAAAATAATTTATAAAAGTAAGAAGAAAAAAATGAAATACGTGCTTAGGCTTAAATGCGAATGAGAATGAGAAAATAAATATGTACTGTAGTAAGATGACATAATAAAATATATACAATAATGTAGTAATTAGATAAGCGTAAAATAATATTGTAACCCCTATTTTTCATTTTCTGTATTTTTGGGTGTATTTTTATTTTTGTGTATTTATGCAGCTTGTATCTCTTTTTGGACCGTATATTGGATCTTCTTTTTCAATATAATCATTTTATTATTTTTTCGTCTTTTATTTGAATTCTTGATTCAATTGTCCGCTATTGTTTCGTCTCTGTTTGATCGAGCCAGTATTTTTTATTCTCATTATATTTGTTCATGCCCTATGTTATTTGTTCATCTTGTTTCCCATCTCTTTTGGATCACCCTATATTCTATTTGTTTAAACCCTAATCCATTTAAACCCTACTGGATCTTTTCTACCCTAAACACCCAATACCCTATTTTAAACACCCAAACCCAATTGCTAAACAAATCTGTACCCGAAACCCAAAATCCCATCAACCGTCACCAAAAAACCCTAACTTCATCTACACACACATATATATATGCACCTGCAGCACTCCGTCCTCAAAACCCAACCCTAGAATCCACCTTCAGAACTCCCGATCCTCCTTCTCTCCCACTCTCTCTTTCTCTCTCCCGACCATCTCACCCTCGTGCCCTCATCCCCTACCACCTTCCCTTCTTCTCTCCCGCCTGCAACAGTCGGTAGCAGCAGCATCGCGAGCCCTACACCTGCAGCTTTCCCCGAGCTCCCTGCCTTGTCGCCTTCAGCGACGCTAGCAACAACAGAGCACCCCCCCGGTGTTCTATCCCTTCATCATCGTGCCACTGCTCACCCTGAAGCCCGTAGCCAGTGCACCGTCAGTCCCCCTTAGCCGCCGTTGCCTCCCCTCGATGCTGTGCAGCACCGTTCTCCCGTGTCTTTGCCCTCCTCTCTCTAGTGTGCGTGTGTTGGTTCATGAGTTGTGCTCGTAGTTCGTTGTTCGTGAGTTCTACTCGTGGGCTCGTTCGTTCGTTGTGTTCGTACCCCAGGAATCCGTTCCCGTTATTATCGCTCCTTGCATAGGTTCCGTCGTCGACTATAAGGCAAGTAACTTGTATTAATTTCTATTGCAAATACAAGTACTAAATACCGCCTGTAGTGTAGTTGTGTTCTAAAGAAATTTCTTGTGTGAAACCCCTGTTATATGTTGTCTCTATTGTGTTGATCCGCCCGTAGTTACCTCATTACACACATGACATGAAATAACTTAGGGATGATCACTTCTTGATGTATACATGCATGTTGTTCGTATGATGTCGTGTGCTTGGTTGTGTTAGTTGTAGTATAACTTGTTGTAGACTTTCTAAATACCCTATACCATGTTTCTTGGACATCTAGTATACCATATTTCATGTTTGTTATGATCTGAATGAGTTTCATATGATCTATGTTGGTTTTACGCATAAAGAAGTTTTCAGTTTTTGGTTGTACCCCGTTTTTGTTCTGTATTTTAGACCATATTAAGGTCAGTATATGAAAATTATTTATGAATATGAATTATAAAAAATTCTTTCTATTTTCCATATTTTCTAACAGATCTCAGTTTCGATTTATGAGTTTCGAGTTATGGCTATTTTACGACAGATGTGTTTAAAATTCCAAATCCAGTTTTAACCAAATTCTATATGGTTATTTTTTTACTGGTGCTAAAGATAATATTTTTATCCAATATTTTACTGGTTATAACTATACTTGATTGGGATTAACCCATAATTTTTGTGGATTTAATTAATAAATTTCATACACTATTCTGTGCTTGCAAACAACTACTATAAATGCAGAATTTTCATACTGTTCGGTAAAGAAAAATAAATTCAATTTGATTCTGTTTGCTTTCTATAAAAACTTTGTGAATATGAATTGTAGCACACTGTATATATTTTTTCACCCTTTTGATGGATCTGGATTTCAATTTACATTTTGTGAGAAATTGCTGTTGTAGTATTGTTGTGTTTATGATCCCAGATTTACAAAACTACTGTATCTTGATGCTTTCTGATTTTACTTGGCTATTCTATCTATGTTTAAAAATTATGAAACTTTATTTCATGTTACTAAACGTACAAGGGAATACTCCAGATTTTTTGTGGAATTAATTAGTAAGTTTTCATGCTGTTTTCCTGTTCATGAATACAAACTTCTGATTTCTGGCTGAACGTGTTTTCTGGATACAAATATGTTTTGAGTCCTGTTGTTGTGAAATACTATATGACTTATATATATTTGCTGGATTCGGCCGAGAGTCTATTTTGCAGAGTTTTTGACGGATCTAGGTTTTTATTTTTGTAGCAACGGGAATTCCAGATTTAGTGCAGTACTGTTTTGCTGTTCTGAACTAGAATTTTTGTTGTCCTATTCTTTTATGAGTTGTTTTTCACCTGTACATGTTTATCTTTCAACCTGAACCTGTTACTTGTTTATGTCATGTTATTCTTGCTCTGTTTTGTGACACATATATGACTCTTTAATAATAATAACAAGTAATCAAGCCGGGGTTAAGGGAAAGACCATAGTAGTGGACAATATAGGTATGTGTACTCAGAAGGAGGCTCGTGTTTTCCATTACCTGTTGCCATGTCTCATGATTACATGATTCATGACAATTATTACTATCTGATGATATGTTGCCATGATTCGTGATGATTCATGCCTATTATTACTATATGTTGCCATGTTTCATGATTACACGATTCATGCCTGTTACTATATCTACCATGTTTCCTGACTACATGATTCATGCATGTTTCTGCAGCCCCGATTTCATGACTACGTGATTCATGCCTGTTACCTGTTACATGACGCTTGAGTACACGACCCTATAGAATCCCACCACTAGGTCTAAATGTAACTTGTTTGTATGTAGCAACCATGCGGTAAAAGTTTGGGACCCATGAAGTGCTACCTAGATAGTCATAATACATGACTTGATATAACATGATACCTGTTACATACTTACCTGTTACATGATACTTGTACGTGCTACTTGACACTTGTTATCTGTTTGCCTGCCTACATGATACTTGACACCTATTACATGTTACCTGTACCCCGTCAGCACTTTATATTACTTGAACCTATTCATGATTCATGCTAGTTGTTCTATTTTGTTATCATGACTATTCCGTGCTATGCTTGCTTCCGCTGTTATTCTATATTTGTTTATTCTTTTCCTGTACTTGTGCCTGCACTACCAACGCCTCGTAACTTGCATTGATGGGCATTTTGTTTTCTTTTCCTCTTCCTGCAATTTATTAAATTGCAGATTTTAGAGATCAGCTGCCGGATGGAGTAGGTGATATAAGATTCTAGTTGTTGGAGTTCTTGCTACTATTATTATTAATTCTTGTTGCTTATTTGAATAATTGTATATGTTACTTAGATTATTTTGTATTGGGCAATGCGACCCAGAATTATTGATTTGTTCAGATCTGGTTTATTTGAGATTATTACATTTTGTTTCAAGTAAATTTCTGTTGGTATATGGATTCATTTATGCATGTGTGGTTGAATTCTCTTACTTCCTACTTTGATTATTCCTGTAAAATGTAGTAAAGATCCTGATAGCTTATGGATGATGAAAATCATTCGCTGGACTTAGTCACGTATCCGTATTTCGTATTTCCTTTTTGCGAAACGAGGCGTGACAAGGTTTTTAGTGCCCCAGAATCAAAGAGAACAAGAGCAGAAAAGAGCAAACAAGGAAAATACCTAAGATAGAATCAAAAGAAAGAGGAAAAGAATGGATGATCAAGGGTGAGGAAAACACAATGCAGAAGATAATATGAAAGAATAATGCGAGACAAATGGAAGAAGCAAAAGAGAAACAACTAAAATAATAAAAATAATAAAAACAAAATATACCTCCAACAACACCCTCTGCTGTCTCAGTATCCGCAGCAGTCAGGTTGAAAGCCTAACCTCTCTTGGGGGCAGCGGCCCTCTGACCGAAAATCTGGCGCTGAGGAGGAAGCGGCGTGTCACGCCCTACTTCCCAAAAATACAGAATACGAGCGCGTGACGCAGCCCAACGAATAATTTTCATCATGCATAAGCTGTAGGATCGACTCAGCATCATACTAAGAAATATAACAAGATATACACAACCACGCATCCATGAATAATTTATTAATCAACAGAAACAATTGAAACAAAATAATAATATCCCAAATAGTTTTCAAATCTGGATCAAAAGATAAAACTCGGGACTAAAAGCCCATTACAAGATTCAAGTAGCAAAAGAAATAAATGACTCAAAAAAAAAAAACAAAACAAAATGCTTAAAGCAAGTCTTTTCTTCAAGAGAAGCCTAGAACGTTTGCTCACCAATTCCAGCAGGCAATTCGTCTTCAAAGTCTGTATATATAAAAAGGAAAAAATAGAGAAAACAAGACAAATGCCCTTAGTTCAAGTTAGGGCCACAAGTAGTACAAGCAAGGGTATGAAAATAAGTACAAGAAATATGGAACAAGATTTGGAATCAAGAATGTATAACATAATATAATAGGGATGCAATTAGTAGGGGGATTCAAGAAACTAGCTAACAAGAAGGACAACTCAAGTGACAAGATTTGGTAACAAGTACTAGTAGGAGAACAAGTGGCAAGTGAACATGTAATGGTATCAAGCATCAAGTAAAAAGTGTCACATACAAGTGTCGAGTAACAAGTAACAAGTCTTAAGTATCATGTCTCAAGTAACGAGTCTCAAGTAACAAGTCTCAAGTAACAAGTCTCAAGTAGGGTATCAAGTGTGTACAAGTAACTAGTTAATCTTAAGTCTAATGTTTAATTCTATCTAGGTAGCACTTCATGCATCCATACTTTTACTACATGGTTTCTACATAAAATCAGTTACGTTTAAGCCTAGTGGTGGATTTTATAGGGCGGTGTACTTAGGCATCAAGTATTAAGCAAGCATGGTTCATGAATCCGAAAATAAAGTAACAAGTTCACGAAACAAGTTCGTGAATCCACTAACAAGTTCAAGAATTACACAGTGGGTTCATGAATCCAACAAGTTCATGAGACAGGTAATGGATTCATGAATACATCAAGAGACAACAAGTTCATGAACCAAGTACTGGGAAACATGGGCCCCTATATTGTCCACTACTATGGTCTTTCCCTTAAACCCCGGCTTGTTATTTATTATTATTATTAACCAGGCATGAAAGTGTGCAAAACATGTCATGTAAAAATAGTCAAGAACATGGAACAAGTTTAAGATAATTATAAAGCATATTCGAGGGTCAACACGAATTAAAATTATCAAGAACTACGAGAATTGCAGTTCTGGACAGCATGACGTTGCTGCACCAAAACTGCAATTCCCATTGCTACAAGATAGCAAATGTGGATCCGTCAGAAGGCCTAGAAACTATACTATTAGACTCCTACCCGGTTCCAATGCATATAATTAAGACACATACAAGTTGTAGCAATTGATGTCAAAATAGCAAACTATACAACATTTGTGTTCAGCTAGAATTGGTAAAACTGAGTTTGTACATATGAAACAGGGTTGAAACAGCATTAATTAATTCTGAAAAAATTAGGAAATGTTCTCTAGGGTGTCCAGTATCAGCATGCAAAATTTTAAATCATTTACTTACTAGTAACATAGTTAAAATAATTGAAAACCAAAGTAGTGCAGTAGTTTTTATGAATCTGTGATTACCGACACAGCAGCAGTAAAACTACGATATCTCCTAAACCGTAACTCGAAATTCAAAAATTCTGGATGTTATTGGCAACTAGACATTTGGGGATACATTTCATACTCAGGACTCAAGTTCAGATTCTAGTGTTATCAGGTTCGAAACAGTAAGCAAGACAGAACAGAAACTAAATAAAACACTTTTTGTATGAAATGAATCAAAATTTTACCTAGTTGTGAACAAGTGTATCAATGAAGCGTTGTGACTCTTAGATCATGTGATAGATAAGGCGAAACATGAGATCATCAACGATAAACAAAGAAGAGTTACATTTACAATCTACTTGCAGTATTTTCAAGGAAAAACTTGTACTAGAAACGAAATGTACAAGAAGATACTTGCATGTTAGATGGTAAATCCGAACACGAACAAATAACAGGATGAGAATCCCAAGAGGCGAGGCACGAACACGGACAACGCACGCACGTGCAAACTACGTGCAGAAACCAAATAGTAAGACATCCAAATCAGCAATCCAATGGCACACGGGATCCCACAGAACGGCAAGCACAGAACTCGGATCCGCTACTCTCCAAACAGCAAGAAGCGATAAGGTCTGATGGTGATGATCAAGATGTGGGCTCAGATCTTGATGCGATCGGGTGGCTCAGATTTGAACAGCCAACTCCTTCTTCCTTCTTCTTCTTGATCGACAGTGGCAACGATGGGGAACTTTGGCTAGAGACACGACGACAACTGTGGGCGGTGCTACGGCGGTGACGTCGAGGACTCCGACTGTGGAGCAGTTGGCGAGGTGACGATAGCAATAAGGGATGACGAGGCGCTCTGTTTTTGGTTCGAAAATAGGGAAGCGAAGTAACGGTGGGAGTTCGGGGCTTCTGGCTTGGACGAGGCGACGGAGAGGATGAGGAGATGGGGATGAGATGGTGTTCGGGAGACAAGGACGAGGGTGATGGTGGTGGGAGCGGAGCAAGGGGACGATGGCAAAGGGCTATGTGCACAGGGGATCGGGGATCTGGAAGTGAAGAAGCAGAGAAGATGGTGAACAGGGGAAATGGAGTTTGGCGGCTGAGTAAGATTAGGTTAAAATAGTATAGGGTTAGGGTTAATTAAGTTTAGGTTTTATATAGAAGGGTTTTGGGTTTTTGGGTTATTGGATAGCGGGTTTGAGTAGGATTCAAAAGGAGAGTGAGTCAAAATTCACTATACTTAGGGAAAATGAAATAGATGCGGTGAAACAGTCAAATCTCCATGAAGAACAACAAATCAGAGCTGATAAGAATGATGCAATTGCAATAAATATTTGCACAAAATTGAGTTGAAACAAATGAAATAATTTTATTAGAACTGGAACAAAATACAGATCTCAAATTGATGGACAGAGTACAAGAAATGGAAATACAACAGAAAAATACAAATACGGGAAATAGGAATTACACGTCGGCCTGACAGGACCACATGCTGGGGCAACCCATTCCTTCGTCTCTTCTCGATTCGTGGCTCACCATCGGTTGGAGTGCTGCATCATGTCAGAGGCTTGAAACATTGGGACAGGTGGTGGTGTTGTCATTTATTCCTGGGAGTGCAGGCAGTGTCCCGTAATTATTGGCGGCACAGATTTCAAGGTCAACCTGATTGTAATTGGGAATTCAAGATTCGACGTCATTCTCAGTATGGATTGGTTGGGTGAGTCCCATGCCATTATTGATTTCCGTGCCAAGATAGTTGTATTTCGGATTCCAGATCGCACAGAGTTTGAGTTCCATGTCGGGGAGATGCCCCTTGGACGAGCTGAAACTGCAGTTGATCAGGAGGTTTGTGCGATGGAATTGCATTCAGGATGTAAGGCTGTGCCTCTAGTGGTGAGAGATTTCCTGGATGTTTTTTCTAGAGGAGTTTCCTGGCTTACCCGCTAATAAGGATGTGGAGTTTGGTATTGAAGTTCAGTCTGGTACTGTGCTGATATCGAAGAGTCCCTACAGGATGGCACCAGTTGAGTTAGCAGAGCTTAAGGTGCAGATTCAGGAGTTGCTAGTTTTGGGGTTCATCAGACCCATTGTTTCGCCATGGGGTGCTCCAGTCCTTTTTGTTAACAAGAATGATGGTAGTTATCGACTGTGTGTGGATTATCGGAACTGAACAGTGTTACTGTGAAGAACCGGTATCCGTTGTCCAGGATCGATGATTTATTGATCAGTTGAGCGGAGATGCTATTTTCTCGAATTTGGATCTTCGTTCTGGGGTCAAAGTGAAGGCGATTGATGTACAGAAGACTACATTCAGGACCAGATATGGGCACTATGAGTATCTTGTGATGTTGTTCGGGGTCAAGAACGCGCCTGCTATATTTATGAGTCGTATGAATAAGGTCTTTTCCCAGTTCGTGGATAGATTTGTGGTGGTTTTCATTGATGACATTCTGGTATATTCTCAGAATCGGGAGGATCATGCCGAGCATCTTTGGCTGGTTCTACAGACTTTGAGAGAGAATCAGCTCTATGGGAAACTCAGCAAGTGTGAGTTTTGGCTCGACAGGGTTACTTTCTTGGGGCACATTATCTCGGGTGATGGTATTTCTGTGGATCCATCCAAGGTTGAAGCTGTGAAGGATTGGCTTGTTCCCAAGTCAGTTTCAGAGGTGCGGAGTTTCCTTGGTCTAGTTGGCTATTATCAGAAGTTCGTCCAAGATTTTTCGAAGATAGCCGGACCATTGACTAAGCTGACTGGGAAGGATCACAAGATCTGTTGGTCTGAGGCTTGTAGTGAGGCTTTTGCTGAGTTGAAGAGCAGATTGACGTTAGCACCAGTGTTGACTATTCCCGATGGTTCAGGCGGATTTGTAGTTAACTGTGATGCTTTGGGTAAGGGTCTTGGAGCAGCTCTAATGCAGAAGGGCCGAGTCGTTGCTTATGCATCGAGGTAGTTGAGGCCGTATGAGAAGAACTATCTGACTCATGACTTGGAGTTAGCGGTAGTGATCTTTGCTTTGAAGCTGTGAAGACATTATTTTCTTGGGGACTGAGTGGAGATCTTTACAGACCAAAAAAGTCTCAAGTACGTCTTTACCCAGAAGGAGTTGAACATGAGGCAAGGGCGTTGGTTGGAACTTATGGTCGATTATGATATCAGTTCGCAATACCGTCCTTGTAGTGTGAACTTGGTGCCAGATGCTTTGAGCAGGAGACCGGCAGCTATGATCTTGACTCAGCAGAGTGATTTGGTTGAGCAGATGCGGAGGTTGGCATTGTATGTGTTGTTGCGCCGAGTTCTGATCAGAGTTGTTTGGTGCTCCAGCTTCAGTCGTCTCTTGTTGATCAGATCAAAGAGGCTCAGGTTGGTGATGAGCAGTTGCAGGGTTTCAGAGCTGAAGTTGTGGCTGGTTCCAGAACGGACATGGTTATTCATGCTGATGGATCGGTTCATTTTGGGTCCAGGTTGTGTGTCCCGAAGGGTGAAGTTCGTTAGAGGTTGCTTGAAGAAGCCCACCAGTTATCGTATTATATCCATCCTGGAGGTACTAAGATGTATCGAGATTTGAAGCTTCATTTCTGGTGGCATGGTATGAAGAGGGCTATGGCTCGGTTTGTATCTCAATGTTTGATCTGCTAGCAGGTTAAGGCAGAGCATCAGAGGACCGCCGGACTTCTTCAACCCTTCCCATTCCGTAGTGGAAGTGGTAACACATCACTATGGATTTTGTGATCGCTTTGCCGAGGAGTCCTAAGGGTCATAATGCCATTTGGGTGATTGTCGACCGATTGTCGAAGAGTGCTCACTTCATTCCCTTCCGTGTCGGACAATCTACTGAGAGCCTAGCTGAGAAGTACATGTAAGAGATCTTCAGACTTCATGGGGTTCCAGTCAGTATTGTGTCTGACAGGGATACGAGAATCAGATCTCAGTTTTGGGAGTCTTCAGAGTAGTTTGGGGAGTAAATTAAAGTACAGTACATCTTTTCATCCCTAGACACATGGACAGTCAGAAAGGACCATCCAGATTCTAGAGGACATGTTTAGGTCCTGTATGTTGCATTTCAGTGGATCATGGGAGGACCATTTGCATCTCGTAGAGTTCTCATACAGTAATAGCTTTCAGGCCAGTCTTAAAGCTGCACCGTTCAAGGCACTTTATGGGCGGAAGTGCAGAACACCAGTGTGATGGGATGACATTGGTGAGAGGAAGTTTTTGGGTTCGGAGTTGATCACCAGGACAGTTGATGTGGTGACTCAGATCAGGAAGCACTTGCAGGCAGCCCAGGATAGGCAGAGGCGATGGGCTGATGTCCATCGGAGAGCTTTGGAGTTTGAGGTTGGTGACCATGTTTTCCTAAAGGTATCGCCTTGGCGAGTTGTCATTCGGTTTGGTGGTGGGGGCAAGTGATGAACACAATATTATTCACATTTAGGAGCAATAATCTTAATGCAATTAGACATTTAAAAGCTCTATATGTGGTATTTAACTCTTATTTTCTCTTTTCCATAGGAAACAGCCTAAAACAGAGAAACGAAGCAGATTCAGGATGATACACAGGAAATTGCAGATCATCAGTCGACTGGTCCATTACAGCAGGCGACTGCCCAGAGAAGTTGATTATCAACAGCCGACTTGGATGATCAATTATAAAATCTTCAGAAGTCTCGACACAGTCGACTGATTCGAAGACAAGTCGACTGGTAGGCGGCAGAGTCAAAAGATAAGATATTTGAAGATTCATCCAAATCTAATCAAAATCAGAACAGAAAAGGAAATAGAAGAAAAGAGAAAGAAATAACGCAGAGCAACGAGGGAGGAAATAAATAAAAGAGAAGGACTTTTCTATAAAAAGAAAAGTGCAAACCCTAATTCTCTAGCCGTGTTCTATAAATACCAACCAAGAAGCTTATTGGGGGCGGCTTCCACGTTCCTGAATCACCGAATCGCAGAGTTCCAGAGTCATCAACAAGAAGCACTTTATCAGCATCAAAGAAGAAGAAAGGAGATCAAGCATTAAGAAAAGAACGGCCGGTCGACTGTGTGACAGCCAGCCGACCTATCTGACCGAACTACATCAGTTTATTCCTTCTCTTTCTATTTCTTTTATGTTGCTCATGTATTTGAACTTGTTGATTAATAAAAGTATTATTATGTGGAACTAATTTCATAGTTGGGTAGATTGAAGCCGCAGTTATGTAGTGCTATATTCTTCTGAGTTCTTCTATTTTACTTATTGATTGAATCTGATTGAATTGATATAGATTTATGATAATCAAACTTGTTCTCGAAGCTCTGAGAGCAGTCGACTGAGGTGACAGCCAGTCGACTGACATACAGAACTTGAGAAATTCAAGTTTGCATTACCATTTATCTGAATCTGTTATATGAGCATATTGAGACGACCCGAATCTCGTGCCCGTAACTTGTAACAAGGGAATCCTTAGGGGTTCTTGGTTCAATCAACTTAAGGGATCTAGATCTAATACCAATTTCTAGAACCTTGAGTGTTTGTTCGTTTCCACTGATCTTATGTTTTCTTTAAGTACAACTTAGTAGATACCATGCTAAACACTTAATGAAAGAAACGAATTAGAGTAGATACCATGCCTAATTCTTGGCTTAGGGAAACAGTACTTTAAGGAGTAGATACCATGCCCTTGAAGGGAACAAACATGAGTAATAAGAAGAAGTTCAGAAGGTGACTCAGCATTACTGACTATTGGTGGAGATCTAAACCCAACTACTTCATAAATATTTGTGATTCAGCATTTCTTAATTTAGTTTTGATCGTTTTACTTCTTTTAGACCTTTAGAACAACTCTTTATGATTCTTATTCTTTTTATTGGTTGGTAAGTTAAAGTCTACAATCTCTGTGGGATCGACCCTTGCTATTGCTACGCTTTTATAAACGATTCGTGCACTTGCGAGGTTTTTAATTTGTGTCTAGTTTTATCTATTTATTTAGGTAGCTATATTGCACAACAAGTTTTTGGCGCCGCTGCCGGGGATTGTCTAGTATTTTAACTTACAGATCAGTAGAAAGCTTTTATTTTCTTTATTTTAATTTTATTAATAAATATTTTTCTTTTAGGTTACAGGATTTTGGTGGATGCACGGAAGGAGATCACTTCGTCCAGAGCTACTACCTATTGACGCAGAAACAGAACGCACTTTGCATAGACTAGGTAAGTTGTCTGCAGCAAACCAGTCGACTGTCGCTACGAACCAGTCGACTGCTCAGAGACTTTGTTCACATACAGCAATGGGTGAGGAAATGCCAAATCGAGTGCCAATGCAGGACAAGTTCACGCCTAAGAATATCGAGCAACCTTCCTGCATTGCGTATCAACCTAATGTCACAGGGAACATGCATCTATCTCCTCAGTTACTTAGTATGGTTCCCCACTTTAGTGGCAAACCAGATGAAGAGCCTCATCTCCATCTGCAAGACTTTTTCGATCTTTGCAGGACACAAAGCGTCCAAGGGCTTACCCCTGAACAAATCAGGTTAATCTTGTTTCATTTTTCCTTAAAACTTAACGCTAAACTATGGTATAATTCTTTGGAACCAGGATCAATAAACTCATGGGAGCAATTGGCGACAAAGTTCTTAAAAGAATTCTTTCCATCCCAAAAGACCAAACAGCTAAAAAGGGAGATTCAACTCTTCCAACAAAAGGATGGAGACTTATTTTTCGAAGCATGGAAGGATTTCAAGAACAAACTTCTCAAATGCCCTACACACAACATGCCTAAAGATGATCAGGTACGAGCTTTTTATGAAGGTTTAAATGATACTAACAAGGCAATTGTGGATTCAGCTTGCAACGGGATCTTAATGAGGAAAAGCGGTGAAGAGGCCATTGAACTATTTGAAGAACTCAGCGAGAATTCACAACAATTCTCAACAAGGAGGGGCCCTTCGAAAAAACAGGGAGTTTACGAAATTTCTAATAGCAATAACATTCAACTAGAAATGGTAAACATGAATAAGAAAATTGATATGCTTGTTAATGCGATGTCGATGATGGGTGGAGTTAAAAATCAAACAAACGAAATTTGTGCAATTTGTTCTCATGTAGATCATACCACTGATACATGTCCCATGTCTTCTTTCACAGATCAGGAGCATGCAAACTACGTAGGTCGAGGAGTATTTCCACAAAAGAACAATCCCTTCTCGAACACATACAACCCAGGGTGGAGGAACCATCCAAACTTCTCCTGGAGCAATAATCAGAATAATCAAGGGACTCAATTCACACAAGGACATGCAAGGAACTCCCAAATGGGAAGTGGGTTTGATAGGCCAGTTCAAGAACAGAAGAAGTTGGATTTTGAATCCACCGTTCTTCAATTGCTCCAACAACAACATCAAACAACCAATCAACAAGGGCAAGCAATTCAGAAGTTGGAAACACAGATTGGCCAAATTGCGAAAGAATTAAGCGAACGAAAGGCAGGGGAACTTCCTTCACAAACCGTACCAAACCCTGGAGGCCAAGAACAGCTCAAATCAGTAACAATTCTTAGAAGTGGTAAGACAATTGACAACAAGGTTGGAACACACACCGAAGAAACAGAAGCACAACCATCAAAAGTTGTGGGTTCCAACAAGGTAAGTGAAAAAGAAAGAACAGTTGTGCCACCATTCCCTCAAAGGTTAGTCAAGCAAAAGAAAGAACAACATTTATTTGACATCTTTGAAACTCTCAGAAAGGTAGAAATTAATATTCCCCTACTTGATGCTATTAAACAAATTCCTTCTTATGCTAAATTTTTGAAAGAGTGTTGTACTCACAAAAGAACATTTCAGGTTAGGGAGGATGTGGCTTTGACAGAGGAAGTGAGTGCTGTCTTATTAAGAAAATTACCTCCCAAATTAAAAGACCCAGGTAGTTTTACCATTCCTTGCAGGATTGGTGAGCACTTCTTTGAGAAAGCATTACTAGACTTGGGAGCAAGCATCAATCTTCTCCCGTACACCGTCTATGAAAAGCTAGGATTGGGGGAACTCCAACCAACATCCATCACGTTGCAGTTGGCAGATCGCAGTATCAAAAGACCTAGAGGTATTTTGGAAGATGTCCTAGTTCAGGTAAACGATTTCATTTTGCCTGCTGATTTTGTTGTGTTAGACATGGAGGACTCTTCAATGCCATTTTCTCTACCAATCATTTTAGGTAGGCCCTTTATGAGTACGGCTGATATAAAAATTTGTGTTAAAAAGGGTACTATAAGCATGAAAATAAATGGAGAGAAGGTTGAATTTAAAATGTTCGATACACTGAAATTACCACATGATGATCATGAATGCTATAATGTTGATGTGGTGCAGGATATTGTTGATCAAACATTTCAGGTACATAGCGTTGAGCCACTACAAGCCACAATTACACAATCTCTAACTTTATCTAATGTTGAACAGGAATACGAGGACTGGGGGATTGCAGAGACAGTACATCACCTTGAAACTCCAAAGTCATACTCAGGTAAGTTTGCACCTGTGTTTGAAAAATTAGTGACTGATGACATTTTTGTTTCTGCAGACAAGTCGACTGGTGGAAGAGACAAGTCGACTGGTGGACATAATGAGTCGACTGACCAGGCCACAACCAGGAACCAGTCGACTGCACCGAGACTTCCAGACATAGAGCTTAAGCAGTTGCCCGACTATTTGAAGTATGCATACTTGGGCGAGAACCAGACGCTACCTGTGATAATTGCTGCGAACCTGAGTGCACAGGAAGAAGATAAGTTGCTGAGGGTACTACGAGAACACAAAGGTGCAATAGGAAGGACCATTGCAGATATCAAAGGAATAAGTCCATCCAAATGCATGCACAAAATACTCCTGGAAAACAATGCAAAACCTAGCAGGGAGGCACAGAGAAGGCTTAATCCAAACATGAAGGAAGTAGTAAGAGCAGAGATTTTGAAGCTACTAGATGTTGGAATCATTTACCCAATCTCAGATAGCAAGTGGGTGAGTCCTATACATGTAGTACCTAAGAAAAGTGGAGTCACAGTGGTGAAGAATGAAGAGAATGAGCTTATCCCTACAAGAGTGACCACAGGATGGAGGGTTTGCATTGATTACAGAAAATTGAATAACGAAACCAGGAAAGATCACTTCCCTCTTCCTTTTATTGATCAAATGTTAGAAAGATTAGCAGGATATAGTCATTATTGTTTTTTAGATGGTTGTAGTGGCTATAATCAAATTGCTATTGCTCCAGAAGATCAAGAAAAAACCACTGTTACATGTCCTTTTGGTACTTTTGCATACAGGAGGATGCCCTTTGGATTGTGCAATGCACCAGCTACATTTCAAAGATGCATGATGAGTATATTTTCAGACATGGTGGAAAGGTTCATTGAGGTATTTATGGATGATTTTAGTGTTTTTGGATCTTGTTTTGATGAATGCCTTAACCATTTGCAGCTTGTACTTAAGAGATGTGAAGAATGCAATTTAGTGCTGAATTGGGAAAAGTGCCATTTCATGGTACAACAAGGTATTGTGTTGGGACATGTGGTGTCAAAAAGAGGCATCGAGGTAGACAAAGCGAAAATCGATATAATATCAAAACTACCCCCTCCCGCTACAGTTAAGGGTGTTAGGAGTTTTCTTGGACATGCAGGGTTCTATAGAAGATTTATAAAAGATTTCTCAAAAATCTCCAAACCCCTTTGTGACTTATTGGCTAAGGATGTTGAGTTTGTATGGACAGAAGAGTGCACAAATGCTTTTATGACATTAAAAATTTTCTCACTTCTGCACCTATTGTCATGGCACCAGATTGGAGCCATCCTTTCGAGCTCATGTGTGATGCAAGTGATTATGCTTTAGGGGCTGTGTTAGGTCAAAGAATCAATAAGAAACCCCATGTTATTTACTATGCTTCTCGAACTCTAAACGATGCACAGCTAAATTATTCCACTACTGAAAAAGAAATGTTAGCTGTTATATTTGCTGTAGAGAAGTTTAGATCATATTTGATTGGTTCTAAAGTTATTGTTTTTACTGACCATGCTGCCTTGAGATATTTGTTTGCTAAAAAGGATGCTAAGCCTAGGTTAATCAGATGGGTGCTGTTGCTTCAAGAATTCGATCTGGAGATTAGAGATAAAAAAGGAAGCGACAATGTTGTTGCAGATCACATGTCAGACTACTGCAGGTGGAAGAGAGAATTGTGCCCCCACTTAATGAAAATTTCCCAGATGAACATCTATTTGAAATAAACATATCATCGGGATAGTCGACTGGTAACAGGGCCAATCGACTGGTATCTCACTGCTCAAATCTTCCATAGTTTGCAGATATTGTAAATTATCTCACTGCTCATGTTTTCCCTCCAGGTATGACAAGTCAGGAAAGAAAGAGACTGGTGGCTATATGCAAGCACTACTACTGGGATGATCCTTATTTGTTCAAATTTTGCCCGGATCAAATTATAAGAAGATGTGTGGCAGAAGAAGAACAAATGAGTATTCTACAACTTTGCCACCAATACGCATGTGGAGGACATTTTGGACCAAAAAGAACAACACTCAAGGTATTACAATCTGGATTTTATTGGCCTAAAGTATTCAAAGATGCTTTTTCTTTTTGCAGGACTTGTGACAAATGCCAAAGGACAGGCAACATCTCTTCCAGAAATCAAATGCCACTGCAAAACATCCAAGTAATCGAGCTTTTTGATGTTTGGGGAATCGACTTCATGGGTCCCTTTCCTAACTCATGTGGTTATTTATATATTCTTGTTGGTGTGGATTATGTGTCTAAATGGGTCGAGGCTGTCCCCTCAAAAACTAATGATCACAAAGTTGTTGTCAAGTTTTTGCAGGAGAACATTTTCACTAGGTTTGGGACACCACGAGCAATAATTAGTGATGGAGGGAGCCACTTCAATAACTTTCCGTTTGCTTCTTTGATGAAGAAATATGGTATCACACATAGAGTGGGCACCCCATATCATCCTCAAACTAGTGGGCAGGTGGAGATTAGCAACAAAGAAATCAAGAGCATTTTGGAAAAGACAGTCAACACTAGGAGGAAGGATTGGTCGCTACGCTTAAATGATGCATCATGGGCCTACCGAACAGCTTACAAAACACCCATCGGCATGTCACCATACCGTTTGGTTTTTGGAAAGGCCTGTCATCTACCAGTGGAGTTGGAACACAAAGCTTATTGGGCCATTAAAAGGTTCAATTTTGATATGAAACAAGCAGGTGACAGAAGAAGATTGCAACTAAATGAGCTTGAAGAGTTGAGGCACGACGCATATGAAAATGCAAAATTGTATAAGGAAAGGACCAAGTTGTACCATGACAAACAGCTAGCAAGGAAGGAGTTTTATGAAGGACAGAAGGTATTGATATACAACTCAAGATTAAGACTTTTTCCAGGCAAGCTCATGTCAAGATGGTATGGGCCATACATTGTTACAAGAATCTTTCCACATGGTGCATTGGAGGTTCAAAGCAAAGAGAAGAATCAAACATTTAAGGTGAATGGGCATAGGGCGAAGCCATACATAGAGATGAGCATAGAACCGCAAGAGGAAGATGTGAATCTTCAAACCATTCAATACATGGCATGACCTCATCAAGTCTAGCTGAAGACAGAAAACACAGCGCTTATTGGGAGGCAACCCAATTTTCAGGGGAATATTTACACTTTCCCGTTATTTTCTTTTCGTTATTCATTTTTATTTTCATCTTTTATTTTATTCTCTTCCCTTCAAACTCGTTGGTAACACACGCCTATATTTTAAGTTTTGTGCAAACATTGAGGACAATGTTCCATCTAAGTTTGGGGGTATTAGGGTTATTAAATTTTTGAGTCTTTTGAAAAAAATTTTTAGGATAAACAATTTCTTATAAAGTAATAGTAAGGATGCTTATTTACTTTAGGATTGTTGAGTTTCATAATGCCCTACAAAGTTATACAAGTCATGCGATTATACACAATAAACAAATGTGATGCTTTTTCTGGCGATTATTCCCTTTAGATCTAGTCCTAAATTGAGTTTAAGTAAATAGAGTGATAATATATATATATATATATATATATATATATATATATATGAATATATATATTTGAATAAAGTCAATCTACTCCAATGTTTTGAGTGCTTAGTAACTAGGGGTATTCATCACCAATGTTTACCTTTACGTCAAACGGCAACTTGAAATATGAGTATGCAAAGCACTTTAAAGTTTGTGACTTGCTGAGTAACCGGGTGAATTCATCACAAATATTTTGCATTCGCGTAAAAAGGCAAGCGACAACTTTAGAGAAGAGATTAAAAAAAAAAAAAAAACTCTAGTTTGCTACTCGGTTTGTAGTAGAGAAAAGGGGGATAATCACAGATTGAGTAATCGCATACTATAATTAAAATTAATTGCATGACAAATATGATTGGGTTTGGGGAGTATGAACAAACAATTGCACTAGAGAAAGTGGGTATGTTTAATTTTACTTTATCTGAAATCGTTTATATTTTTATATGTTGATGCTCACATAATAAGAATTCTTGGTGGTTGAGTCTATCATTATTAGTATCCTCTTGTTCATAAATTCACTTTTTGCTTGAGGACAAGCAAAAGCTAAGCTTGGGGGTATTTGATGAACACAATATTATTCACATTTAGGAGCAATAATCTTAATGCAATTAGACATTTAAAAGCTCTATATGTGGTATTTAACTCTTATTTTCTCTTTTCCATAGGAAACAGCCTAAAACAGAGAAACGAAGCAGATTCAGGATGATACACAGGAAATTGCAGATCATCAGTCGACTGGTCCATTACAGCAGGCGACTGTCCAGAGAAGTTGATTATCAACAGCCGACTTGGATGATCAATTATAAAATCTTCAGAAGTCTCGACACAGTCGACTGATTCGAAGACAAGTCGACTGGTAGGCGGCAGAGTCAAAAGATAAGATATTTGAAGATTCATCCAAATCTAATCAAAATCAGAACAGAAAAGGAAGAATAGAAGAAAAGAGAAAGAAATAATACGCAGAGCAACGAGGGAGGAAATAAATAAAAGAGAAGGACTTTTCTATAAAAAGAAAAGTGCAAACCCTAATTCTCTAGCCGTGTTCTATAAATACCAACCAAGAAGCTTATTGGGGGCGGCTTCCACGTTCCTGAATCACCGAATCGCAGAGTTCCAGAGTCATCAACAAGAAGCACTTTATCAGCATCAAAGAAGAAGAAAGGAGATCAAGCATTAAGAAAAGAACGGCCGGTCGACTGTGTGACAGCCAGCCGACCTATCTGACCGAACTACATCAGTTTATTCCTTCTCTTTCTATTTCTTTTATGTTGCTCATGTATTTGAACTTGTTGATTAATAAAAGTATTATTATGTGGAACTAATTTCATAGTTGGGTAGATTGAAGCCACAGTTATGTAGTGCTATATTCTTCTGAGTTCTTCTATTTTACTTATTGATTGAATCTGATTGAATTGATATAGATTTATGATAATCAAACTTGTTCTCGAAGCTCTGAGAGCAGTCGACTGAGGTGACAGCCAGTCGACTGACATACAGAACTTGAGAAATTCAAGTTTGCATTACCATTTATCTGAATCTGTTATATGAGCATATTGAGACGACCCGAATCTCGTGCCCGTAACTTGTAACAAGGGAATCCTTAGGGGTTCTTGGTTCAATCAACTTAAGGGATCTAGATCTAATACCAATTTCTAGAACCTTGAGTGTTTGTTCGTTTCCACTGATCTTATGTTTTCTTTAAGTACAACTTAGTAGATACCATGCTAAACACTTAATGAAAGAAACGAATTAGAGTAGATACCATGCCTAATTCTTGGCTTAGGGAAACAGTACTTTAAGGAGTAGATACCATGCCCTTGAAGGGAACAAACATGAGTAATAAGAAGAAGTTCAGAAGGTGACTCAGCATTACTGACTATTGGTGGAGATCTAAACCCAACTACTTCATAAATATTTGTGATTCAACATTTCTTAATTTAGTTTTGATCGTTTTACTTCTTTTAGACCTTTAGAACAACTCTTTATGATTCTTATTCTTTTTATTGGTTGGTAAGTTAAAGTCTACAATCTCTGTGGGATCGACCCTTGCTATTGCTACGCTTTTATAAACGATTCGTGCACTTGCGAGGTTTTTAATTTGTGTCTAGTTTTATCTATTTATTTAGGTAGCTTGATTGCACAACAGCAAGCTCATCCCTATGTTTATTGGACCGTTCGATATTGTGGAACAAATAGGCAGGGTGGCCTATCGTCTTGTATTACTGCCAGCTTTATCAGGAGTGCACGATGTTTTCTATGTCTCACAACTCAGGAGATATAACCAAGATGAGAGACATGTGATCGACTATTCTGAGTTGACCGTTCGGCCAGATTTGACTTGTGAGATTTCGCTAGTTGCTATTTTGGATCAGCGGGAAAAGTGCTTAAGAATAAGGTCATCAAGCTGGTTCGTGTTTTTTGGAATCCTCACTCACCGGGTGAGTCGACTTGGGAGCTGGAGGAGGAGATTCAGCAGAAGTTTCCCCATCTGTTTGAGTATCTTTTTGTTTTATTCTTTCTTTTCTTTTCGGGGTTACTCTATGTATCTTCTTGTTTGAATTTCGAGGACGAAATTCTTCTTGTTAGGTGGGTAGGATTTGTAATCTCTGTTTTCCATTTTCTATTTTTTTGGGTGTATTTTTCTTTTTGTGTATTTATTCAGCTTGTATCTCTTTTTGGACCGTATATTGGATCTTCTTTTTCAATATATTCATTTTATTATTTTGTCATCTTTTATTTGAATTTTTAATTCAATTGTCCGCCATTTTTCTGTCTCTGTTTGATCGAGCCATTTTTTTATTCTCATTATATTTATTCATGCTCTATGTTATTTGTTCATCTTGATTCCCATCTTTTTTGGATCACCATATATTCTATTTGTTTAAACCCTAATCCATTTAAACCCTACTGGATCTTTTCTACCCTAAACACCCAATACCCTGTTTTAAACACCCAAACCCAATTGCTAAACCCATCTGTACCCGAAACCCAAAATACCATCAGCCGTCACCCTAAAACCCTAACTTCATCTACCCATATATATATATATGCACCTGCAGCACCCCGTCCTCCAAACCTAACCCTAGCCTCCACTTTCAGAACTCTCAATCCTCCTTCTCTCCTTTTCCCTCTCTCCCAAACATCTCACCCTCGTGCCCTCATCCCCTACCTCCTTCCCTTCTTCTCTCCCGCCTGCAACAGTCGGCAGCAGCAGCATCGCGAGCCCTACACCTCAGCGCCTCCCCGAGCTCCCTGCCCTATCGCCTTCAGCGATGCTAGCAACAACAGAGCACCCCCTGGTGCTGTGTCCCTCCGTGTCGCACCGCTGGTCACCCTGTTGCCTGTAGCCAGCGTACCGCCGGTCCCCTTTGGTCTCTGTCGCCTTCCCTCGACACTGTGCAGCGCTGTTCTCCCATGTCGTTGCCCTCCTCTCTCTCTTGTTTGCGTTTGTTGTTTCGTGAGTTGTGCTCATAGTTCGTTGTTCGTGAGATGTGCTCGTGGGCTTGTTCGTTCATTTTGTTCGTGCCCCGGGAATCCGTTCCCGTTATTCTTGCTCCTTACATCGGTTTCGTAATCGACTATAAGGCAAGTAAATTGTATTAATTTCTGTTGCAAATACAAGTACTAAATATCGCCTGTAGTGTAGTTGTGTTCTAGAGACAATTATTGTGTGAAACCCCTGTTATATGTTGTCTCTATTGTGTTGATCCACCCGTAGTTGCCTCATTACACACATGACATGAAATAACTTAGGGATTACCACTTCTTGATGTATACATGCATGTTGTTCGTATGATATCATGTGCTTGGTTGTGTTAGTTGTTGTATAACTTGTTGTAGACTTGCTAAATACCCTATACCAGGTTGCTTGGACATCTAGTATACCATATTTCACGTTTGTTATTGATGTGGTTTGTTTTTGTTCGCAGTGTGGATGCACCAGGTGTGAGTTCGGACTCAATTTGTAATGAAGGAAGAGTACGGTGCTGGACGGTGAGCGAGGGGCTCGCTTCGGCGCTTGAGGATCGGCTCGGATGGCCTCGCCTCGAGTACCTGCAGATGGTCCTGAAACACCGGGGTTTATTCCGGTGACGGACCCTCCGACGATCTAGTCAGTCTCTGTGAGAGAGTAGCAATAACTAGGGGAGTTTTAGTGGCAAAGATTGATTACCTGAAAAGGTGGGTGAGGGTCTGGTATTTATAGGGAATTCCAACCGGGTTTAGATCCGCTTGGGGGCCGGGTCTGAACCCGAAAGCCCATGGGCCTGACGTGGCAGGAGGCCCAGGGGGTTTAGGGCGGACGTGGCAGTGCCAAGAGTGGTATAGGGCTGACGTGGCAAAGCCCTAGGTGGTATTTGGAGCTGACATGGCTGATCATGGGGCTCTTATGCCTCTGGGGGAATCGGATGGCCTGGGTCATGCCAGGTCATCCTCATTCCTTGCCAGACTGGGCGGACGGCCTGTGGGGCTGTCGCGGATCGGAGGCCGAGGTCCATCGAGGCTCGTCGGATACGAGGAGACCAGTTCTGTGGGGGTGAATTGGTGGCTCGGTGCCGACCCTGTAGTGGTCCGAAGCCGAGCCGGATTGTTGTTTTTCTTATTTTTGAGCAAGAGCCATCCTGGACCCTGGTTGGGCCCCAGACCATTTTTACCCTACCACACAAGCCCCCCACTCCTGCGGGGGTGCGGGAGTTAGCCGTGGAGAAGTGTTTATGGTCGTGGAAATGGGATGACGAATCGCTCGGCCTTCATGAGAAGGCTACCCTGGTGCCAGACCGAACCTCGAGCTGGCGAGGGATTATGGGTCGGCAAGGGCGATGGCGAGCCATTGAGCCTTCCTGAGGAGACTACCCTGGTGCTAGACCGAACCTCGAGCTGGCGAGAGATTATGGGTCGGCAAGGGCGATGGCGAGCCGTTGAGCCTTCCTGAGAAGGCTACCCTGGTGCTAGACCGAACCTCAAGCTGGCGAGGGATTATGGGTCGGCAAGGGCGATGGCGAGCCGTTGAGCCTTCCTGAGAAGGCTACCCTGGTGCTAGACCGAACCTCGAGCTGGCGAGGGATTATGGGTCGGTAAGGGCGATGGCGAACCGTTGTGTCTTCCTGAGAAGACTACCCTGGTGCTAGACCGGACCTCGAGCTGGCGAGGGATTATGGGTCGGCAAGGATGATGGCGAGCCGTTGAGCCTTCCTAAGAAGACTACCCTGGTGCTAGACCGAACCTCGAGGTGGCGAGGGATTATGGATCGGCAAGGGCGATGGCGAGCCGTTGAGCTTTCCTGAGAAGGCTACCCTGGTGCTAGACCGAACCTCGAGCTGGCGAGAGATTATGGGTCAGCAAGGGCGATGGCGAGCCGTTGAGCCTTCCTGAGAAGGCTACCCTGGTGCTTGACCGAACCTCGAGCTGGCGAGGGATTATGGGTCGGCAAGGGCGATGGCGAACCGTTGTGTCTTCCTGAGAAGACTACCCTGGTGCTAGACCAGACCTCGAGCTGGCGAGGGATTATGGGTCGGTAAGGATGATGACGAACCATTGTGTCTTCCTGAGAAGACTACCCTGGTGCTAGACCGGACCTCGAGCTGGCGAGGGATTATGGGTCGGCAAGGATGATGGCGAACTGTTGTGTCTTCCTGAGAAGACTACCCTGGTGCTAGACTGAACCTCGAGTTGGCAAGGGATTATGGGTCGGCAAGGGTGATGGCGAACCGTTGTGTCTTCCTGAGAAGACTACCCTGGTGCTAGACCGAACCTCGAGCTGGCGAGGAATTATGGGTTGGCCAGGGTGATGGCGAGCCGTTGAGCCTTCCTGAGAAGACTACCCTGGTGCTAGACCGAACCTCGAGCTGGCGAGGGATTATGGGTCGGCAAGGGTGATGGCAAACCGTTGTGCCTTAGAATGTTTGAGCGGGGCGGCCTGCTGTCTTTGCGGAGCATTGAAGGCACTCCGGGATCTGTGCAATGTACCAATTTCCTAGGGGCATTAATGGCGCCGCCTAATAAATGCATGGCGCATGGGCTTCCGTCGTTTTGCTTTCCCAATGTCATAATGGCAGGTCTATGGGGGAGGTTATAAATACCCCTCTCCTCACAGCGGATTTGATCACAGCAAGGGTGGTCCATCGGCCATCAGAGGTGTCTGCTTCGGCGGACATCTCTCTCTTGCAAAATTTTGATCCTGAGAGCGTTGGACGGGTGGTCATTCTATTGCCTTGTTCTTCTCCTGTTCCTGACGGCCTCGATGTGAGTGTCAGGGTCGGGGGAGAACAAGGCAGAAGAGATGGCGGCCGTAGTCCGGGCTCGGGGGACAAGGTACTGAAAGGTTTTAACCCTGGGGACCTCGGACTGGTGGTGACTTTGCCGTCTGGATCCTTTTTCGGGTCGGACGGCCCTGACACGGCTGTTTGCCCGAGAAAGATCCAGACGGGAGGGGTATCAACCGAATTCCAGACCTGGGGCTGAGGAGCCTCGGATAGATGGGTCGTCTCTGATCTCTGTCTTCCTTCTAATGCTGACGGTTTCTGATGGTCTGTCAGCCCAAAGGAGTTAGAGATTGGAGGTGGGCCGATCTGCTTTCCGATAGGGGTCCAGGCGATGGTGGCTTTTCTCCCACCCTCGAACAGTTTGGGGTTTCGGCTGCCGAGGCCGTAAGCCCTTAGCTGCTCGCGGGTGAGAGGGGAGCCGACCGAGCCCTAGAGCCCGGGGCGCTTGTCTAAGGACGGCGCCTTAAATCTTAAGTAAAAAAATTTTCTCTGCCGAGCACTTCACCCGAACCGACCTTTGTGTGGTCTCCAACCGGCGCTAGGTGACGTCAGCAGCGCCAGTTTCGAGGATGACATGGCGTGATTCCATTGGTGGCAGACGCGCGCTATTCGAGGAACAGTAACGCGATAATCGAGGCATCGCCTCTCTCTCTATAAATATCCCCCCCCCTCTTCTCTATTCTGCTCATTTCTCTCCTGCTATCCTCTTTAAAAAGAAATCAAACACTTCAGCGCTCGGCTTTTACTGTTTTAGGGGCACCGGCTCGTCAGTCCGAGGCATTCAAAAGGTTAGTTTGTAAGTTTCTTTTATTAGGCACAGATGGATAGGGCTCAGTCTGGCTTGTCGGTGTCGACGTCGAAGGGGAAAGGGAACCCTGCCTCCAAATCGACTTTGTGGGAGGAGCCCGTGTGCGAGGAGGAGTCGGTACACGATGCGAAGCCTTCCGATTCGACTTCGTGGGAGGAGCCAGTATTCGAGGAGGAGCCGGTGTACAATGTGAGGCCGTTACGCTCCCGGAAACCTTTCGTGGTGGAGAGTAGTGAATCGGAGGAGGTAAGTGACACCGCTGACGTGGTGGAGATAGTGGGTACGGAGTCCGAGGGGGAAGATAGTGAAGGAGAAGGTGAAGTAGCCAAGGCTCGGACTAGAGGCAGAGGGGTAGGCTCGTCTTCCGCGCGGTCCGGCCTTGAGCGTTTGTCTACCCCCTCGCCGGAGAAGGCTCGGCAGAAGAGGGTGCCGAGAAAGAAAGGGATTAAGGCCGAGGGTTCGAGCAAGGCGCCTGTTGTTCGGAACCTTCTGACGGGGTCCCCGGCGCAGTCGGATCATTTCCGGCGGTACCCCGATGATCTTTCTGACACGGTGCTGTTCGGAGTCCAACCTTCTTTGCCGAGTCGGAAGATAGTGAAGATGGATTCGATTCCGACAATACTGGAAGATGGTGACTTGGACATTGCACGGTCGCACTTCCACATCGGGCCGGAGTATGAATTGATGCTGCCGAGCTCGAGCCTTCGGCCCACCGATCCTCTGCCGGACTGGTACTGCATCTTCCCTGTAGATGCCTTCTGCTCCAGACTGAGGCTGCCGATGCATCCGTTCATCAAGGAGGTGCTCAATTGGGCGAAGCTGGCCCCTATGCAGTATGGGCCAAATTCGTGGAAGCAGATCGTCTGCTTTGTGTTGCTCTGCGAGGAGCGGAAGGTACCCCTCCGGCTGAATGTGTTCCGAGCGATGTTGGGGATCAGCTCGTCAGGAGAGTCGGAGGGGATATACTATATCTCCCCTCGGGGTAAGGGGAAGGTCGTCCACGGTCACCCGGACTCTATCAAGGAGTGGAAGAAAAAATATTTGGTGATCCGGAGTGGGGAGCCTTGGGACATCCCTACTCGATGGAACCATTATAAGCCAAGCTTCAAAGCGCCGAGGCCGAGGGACCTGACGGCCGAGGAGTGGAGGCTCATTGAGCACCTCCGTTTGTCGCACAGTATCAGTTGGCCGAAGGTGACGGAGGGTCACCTGGCGAGTGTCGGACTGAGCCCGGCCGTGCTTTGTATGTAGTTGTTTCTTTTCTCTTGGTCTTGTTGTTCTTTTGCGCTCATTGTTCTTAATGGATCTTTTCGCAGGTATGGATCCCGAATCGATCAAGGCAAAGAGGCTCGCCATGAAGAAGGAGAAGGCCGAGAAGAAGGGGGACGCGATGAAGACGAGGGGGTCGTCCCAGGTGGTCTCCGAGGTCCCCGACCAGCCTCCAGCAAAGAGGACGCGCTCGGAGACGGGCAAGGTGGCGGTTGCTCTGAAGAGCTCAGACCAGGGCAAGGTTGTTGATCTTGATAAGGGGAAGGGTCCTCTGGTGGGTTCGGAGGTAGAGGAGAGGTTGCGGCGACCGTGGGTGCCGGCTTGGTCGATCCGCGAGGGGGACAGCTTAACCCGAGGGCACCAGGCTGTCGAGGTGGCGGATAAGCTGGCGACCCCCCGGGACCGTGCAGAGATGAATGCCGAGGACCTGGAGGATGCGTACACGCGCCTCGCGCAGGCTAATGTGCTGGTAAGTCTGCCGACCTCACCTGCCTTGTGATAATGTCGTAAAGGAGTTTTTCTTAGTAATGCTTGGTTACTGCAGGCGACCGTGCAGGGGGCCCACGTGAGAGGCCTTTATAAGGCAGCCTTGAAGCGGGAGCGAGACCGGGCTGACAAGGCCGTGCAGGAGATGAAGGAGCTGAAGATAGAGCTCGAAGGCTCGCACCAGAGGGAGCAGAAGATGAAGGTCGAGTTCGATGCCAAGGAGGCGGAATGGGCGAAGAAGATGTCGGCTCAGAGGAAGAAGTTCGCTAAGGAGAGGGAGGAGTTGACGGAGACGGGTCAGAACATGGTGATCAAAGCCCAGGACGAGTGTTATGCGAAGGCCCTCAGTCATGTGAGGCACTTCTACCCGACCATCGACCTGTCTAACTTTGACTACGACATGGAGATCGAGGGGACACCGAAGACTCCTCATGAAGAAGGGCCCGTTGATGACCCGGCTGCCGACCTCCCCGTGAACCCGGCCGATGTCGAGGTGGGAAAACAAGTTGTATAGTTTTGTCTCTCTTTTTCCATCTCTCGATTGTATTTGCCCTCCGCGGACTGGCCACCGCATTTTTTGTATGAAGTGATTCTATTTATAAAAAGATGATTTTTGACTGGCCAAGTGTTTTGACCTCGGATATTTCCGAACCTCCTTGCTTATGTGTTTTGAGTGGACTGGTTTTCTTGTAGGCTGCGGCTCCCCTTCCCGAGGTGGACCCCCGTCGTTCTGACGTGGCGTGGCTCCGGAGCAAGGTTGAGGCCCTGGAGGCCACATTGGTTCGCTACCGAAGGGGGCTCGTGACACTGATGCGGCCTTCAACTATTATCGGAACAAGTCTGAAGCCCTAAGTAAGGAGGCGAGCCGACTAAGGAGGGCGATGGTGGATCGGGAGCTTGGGAGCGTTGGTCTTGGATATACCATGTCGAGTGCCTCGGTGCAGAGGCCCTCCTCTGAGAGGCTACTTCGTGATGTCAATGTGGAGAAGGCGATGGAGATACACCATTACAAGACGATGCTGGGTGTCTCGGCATCCTCCTCAGGGGGTCGGCGAGCGGAGGGGGTTCCCTCTGCATTGCGGCTGTTGGAGCGTGTGCGACCAGTTGATGCCCAAAGCTCCGTGGCTGGTGTGTCGACCGTGGCTGAGCCTAAGGACCATCATGATGAGGAGAGGGCTCCTAGTCGTTCGGTCGGAGTGGTCCCGCCATTCGTCAGACCTGAAGGGCCCTAAGATGGCGGCTTCCTTCAGTTTGAGATGAGTGGAGTGGTCCTGTAACGGTCTTTGTTTGTTTTTTTAGAACTAATAAGGGAGTATGAATAAAGAATTCTTTTCATTCTTTGCTCTGGTCAATAGTGTAGTGAATGATGGCGGAAGTGAGGCTCGGCCCCGTCGATCCGTGAGGGATCGGCGCGGGACGTTAGGAAGACTCCCTGGCCTGAAACCGAGTCGAACCTACCGAGACGTTGGGGATGATACCGGAATGAGGACTCGGGTGCCGATCCCATTGTCCGGTGTTAGGTCGGGGCTGCCCAGGCATTTGGAGTTTGACAGAATGAGATTTCTTTCATATATGATAGGGAGGGTGGCTAAAACGACCCTTTACACATGAAAGCTTACAACAAATATTATTTACATTAGCCAAGCTAGAACCTATGTTCGCTCTTCCAGGAACTTCATTAGGTGCTCGGCGTTCCAGGGTCGGCTGATCAGCCGGCCGTCCATATCTGCCAGTCGATATGTACCAGGGCGTACAGCCTCGACCACACGGTATGGGCCTTCCCAGTTGGGAGCCAATTTCCTCTTCTTGGTTGGGTCGGAGACGGACAGTTTTCGTAACACGAGGTCCCCCGCTTTGATGTTTGTGGGGCGGACCTTCTTGTTGTAAAACTTCTCGATCCGTTGTTGGTAGATGCTTCTTCGGATTGAAGACTCTCTCTGACCTCGACGACGAGGTCCAGGTTGGCCCTCAGGCCGGACGAATTGTCAGCTTCATCGAAGGCTATAATCTGGGGAGAAGGCAGGCCGACCTCGACGGGGATAACTGCCTCCGTCCCGTAGGTCAAGCTGAACGGCGTCTCTCCCGTGGGGATCCTCTTGGTGGTTCGGTCCGCCCAAAGCACGCTAGGCAATTCTTCGACCTATAGCCCTTTGGGAGAACTGTCGAGGCGCTTTTTGAGACCGTCGAGGATTTTCCTGTTCGCGTTCTCCGCCTGGCCGTTGGACTGAGGGTGGCAAATAGCGGAAAAACGCTGCTGGATGCCGATGTCTGCGCAGAAAGTTTGGAAGTTCTGACCTTGGAATTGGGTTTCGTTGTCCGTGACGAGGACCCGAGGGATTCCGAACCGGCAAATGATGTTTTTTCAAAAGAATTGTTGTACTTGGCGCTCGGTGATGCTAGACAGAGGCTCGGCTTCGAGCCACTTTGTGAAGTAGTCGATGGCGACTATCAGGAATTTCTTTTGCCCTACCGCTACGGGGAAGGGGCCCACAAGGTCCATGCCCCACATGGCAAATGGCGTAGGACTCGCCAGGGATCGGAGATTGGCTTGAGGAAGCCTCTTGATAGGGGAGAACCTTTGGCATGGGCCGCACCTCTTGACTAGGTCTTGCGAGTCTTGGAGCATGGTCGGCCAATAGTACCCCTGATTCAGGGCCTTACGAGCGAGCGTCCTGCTCCCCATGTGGCATCCGCCGATCCCCTCGTGAAGATCTTTCAGCGCGTAGCTGGCCTCGTCGCTGGTGAGACAGCGGAGGTACGGCTTGCCGCCGGCCAAGGTGTATGAGCGTTTGAAGAGGATGTCATCAATCATGACGAACCTTTCAGCTCGGACCCTGACCCGTCTGGCCTCGGCCCGGTCTTCAGGAAGCTCGGCATTAATTAAGAATCTCCGGATGGGCGTGGTCCAGTCGTCTGGACTGGCAACGCCTTGCACACACATTGCCTCCTGGTCTTGGTCATTGATACTTGGCTTTAGGAGGATTTCTATGAGCACCGTCTGATCGAGACCCTCGAAGGAGGAAGAGGCGAGTTTGGACACGCGTCTGCTTGAGCGTTCTGCTCCCTAGGGACTCTGATAACCGCGGCGCAGCTGAAGGACGCCAGGAGATGTCGGACCACCGCCAAGTACCTCATCATCCGATCGTCGCGAGCCTCGTATTCCCCGGTGATCTGATTGACCACGAGCTGAGAATCGCTGTAGGCTCGGATTTGCTGGGCACCGGCTCGGTGGGCTAGAGTCAGTCCGGCGATCATGGCCTCGTATTCCGCCTCGTTGTTGGAGGCCGGAAAGTTAAGGCGGAGGGAGTATTGAAGTAGGAATTGGTCTGGGCCACGAAGGATGATGCCAGCCCCACTCCCCGTTTCGTAGGATGATCCATCGACAAAGACCTCCCAGGTCGGATCCGAGCCTTCGATGCTGGGCTGTTCGGAGACGGTGCACTTAGTTATGAATTCGGCGAGGGCCTGCCCTTTGATGGCCGTCCTCGGCTGGTAGCTGATGTCGAACTGACTCAGCTTAATTGACCACTTGACTAAGCAGCCGGAGTTTTCGGGCTTGTGAAGGACAGTCTTCAGTGGCTGGTCGGTCAGTACTTGGACAGAGTGGGCCTGGAAGTAAGGACGAAGCTTCCGGGCTGCCATGACCAAAGCATAGGCCACTTTCTCTATCTTTGCGTACCTCGTCTCGGCGGGGAGCAGAACTTTGCTCACATAGTACAATGGCCTCTGGAGCCCATCTTCCTCTCGGACGAGGACGGCGCTGAGTGTGCTATCCGAGGCGGACAGGTAGAGCCATAGTGGTTTGCCCGGCTCGGGCTTGCTGAGGAGAGGAGGGTTGGCGAGGTACTGCTTCAGCTATTCGAAGGCTTCTTGTTGATGGGTACCCCACTCGAAGCCCCCCTTTCCGCATAGAGCCTTGAAGAAGGGGAGAGACTTCTCCCCTGACTTGGAGAGGAAACGACCGATTGCAGCCAACCGGCCCGTAAGCCTCTGAATCTCCTTGACGTTCCGGGGCAGGGCCATGTCAATAATAGCTTGGATTTTCTCGGGGTTCGCCTCGATGCTGCGCTGGCTGACGATGAACCCCAGGAATTTCCCAGTGGAGACGCCGAAGGCGCATTTAGACGGGTTGAGCCTCATGTTGTGATGCCGGAGGACTCCGAAGGCTTCCTCGAGGTCGGCGACGTGGTCCGGCCTGGCCCGGCTCTTGACGAGCATGTCTTCGACATAGACTTCCACGTTGTGGCCGATCAGGTCTTTGAAGATTCTGTTGACGAGCCGTTGGTATGTGGCTCCGGCGTTTTTCAGCCCGAAGGGCATAACGCGGTAGCAAAAAAGACCCTGGTCGGTGACGAACGAGGTCTTGGAGATGTCCGGTAGAAACATCCGGATCTGATTGTACCCTGAGAATGCGTCCATGAAGGACAGTAGCTCATGCCCCGAGGTTGCGTCGATTAAAGCGTCGATGCGGGGGAGGGGGAAAGGATCTTTCGGACATGCTTTATTTAGATCCGTGAAGTCGATACAGATCCGCCAGCCCCCGGTTGCCTTCTTCACCATGACGACATTAGCCAACCACTCGAGGTAGCTGACTTCCTAAATAAATCGAGCCGACAAGAGTTTGTCGACCTCCGTCTTCACAATTTGCTGCCTCTCCGGGGCGACTTTGCGCCTCTTTTGGACGACCGGCTTAGAGTCCGGGATGACGCTCAGCCGATGCATGATCAAGTCTTCGGAGATCCCGGGCATGTCGGAGGGCTTCCAGGCGAAGAGATCAACGTTGCGGCGGATGCAGGCTATTATGCCTGGCTTCAAGTCCTCGGGGAGCGAGCGGCTCACCCAGAACCATTTCAAGTCGTCCTCGGCACCGAACGGGACCTCCTCCAGCTCGTCGACAGGCTCGGGAGCGGGACCGTCCCACTCGGGTTCGAGCTCAACGGCGTCGAGGGGGAACACACCCCCTCCGACGACGGTCATGTAGCATGACCGCACCGCTTCTTGGCTACCTCGGATGGTGCCGACCCCTTGCGGGGTGGGAAATTTAAGTTTCAAATGGTAAGCCGAAGGTACCGCTTGAAGGGAGCACAGTCCTGGGTCGGCCGAGTATGGCGTTGTAAGCCGCTTTGACGTTTACCACCATGAAGTCCATGGACTCGGTCCTCTGGACAGGAGCCGATCCCGCAGGTAACGTCGAGGGTAACAATCCCTTCTATTACGACAGGGACGCCGGAGAACCTGTGCAAGGTGTATCCGGCTGGCTTGAGTTTGCCTCTGGGTAGCTTGAGATTCTCGAAGGCTTCGAGGAAGAGAATATTTACGGAGCTGCCGTTGTCGACGAGGATTCGGCGAACCTTGCAATTAGCCATGTGGAGGCCAATGACGAGGGCGTCGCAATTAGGGAGGCGAACGCCTTCGAGGTCCTCTCCGGAGAAGGAGACAGGCACCGGTTGCAACCTGGGCGAGGGGTTGTCTTGGACAGTATTCACCTCTCGGATGAAGGCTTTTCGGGAAGTATTTGACTCTCCCCCCATTGGTCCTCCATGGACACAGTGCAGAATGGCCGGCATGCCTGTGGCTCCCTCGGGTTCGGGGTCCCGATCCTGGATGCGGTTCGGAGTAGGGTTCGGAGGCGAAGGCCTCCGGTTCCTAGCATCTCGCCGATCCCGTGGGCCTTCTCTGGTGAATTCTCGAAGGTACCCTCGTGAGATGAGTTCCTCAATCTCGTCTTTCAGGGCCCGACATTGGTCGGTTTCGTGCCCATGATCTCTGTGGAAACGAAAGTAGAAGCGCTGATCTCGCTTCTTGTTATTACTTGGTCGGGGAGGTAGTCGGACAATGCCTTTGTCTTCGATTTCTAAGAGGATGGCAGACACGTTATGTGTCAAGGGAGTGTACCTTTCGAAGCAAGGGACCGGAGGTGCCCTCTTCGCGCCGACCCCTTCCTTTGCGATTTTCTTGGCAGGTTCGGCCTCATAGACCCTGCGCTTGTCCTTCCCCACGACTTCTTTGCTGCCCTCTGGGTTAAGAGCTTCTTCAGCTCGTATGTACTTCTCGACCCGATTGAGAAGGTTAGGGAAGTCCAGAGGAGGCCTCTTTGCTAAGGAGACCTTTAGCTGGTTGTGCCGGACATTGTGTCGGAAAGCTGCCGAGGCGACCCCTGCGTCGAGGGCAGAGACGGATCTGGCCTCGGTTGTGAACCTCTTGACGAAGTTACGGAGCGACTCCCCCTCCCTCTGGGTGAGGTCGAGCAGGGAAGCGCTCGTTCTCTCAGTCTTTCGGCTGGTGATGAAGTGGGCCAGGAAGCTGGCTTCCAGCTGGTCGAACGAGAAGATCGAGCCAGGGGAGAGTTTGGAGAACCAATCCCTGGCCGAACCCCGGAGGGTGGCCGGGAAGGCTCGGCACAGCAGGGGATCCGAAGCACTGTGAATCATCATGAGGGTTTTGAAGCCCTCCATGTGATCAGCTGGATCACCCTCGCCGTTGTAAGTCTCGAACTGCGGCGGTCGGAAGTTCCGGGGGATCTCCGTGTCTATGATGTTGACGAAAAATGGAGGTCGAGAAGGCCCCCGTCCTTGGACTAGGTTGGGGTTCCTGTCGCCGATGCGCTCGATTCGATTCTCCATCTCTAGGAGGCATCGGAGCACCTCGTCTGTGCGCTCAGGAGGGGGAGTCGGCGCACGAGTGTGACTTCTCCCTTCGCTCATTTGAGGGGCTCGGCCATAGGTCGCGGACCTCGGCGCTCCATGGAGGGCCTCCATGATTTCATCTCTGAAGCTTCTGAACTCGCCCCTGGTGACCGCGCCATGGTCGGAAGGGTTGGGTCGGGGCGTAGGAATTCGGCAGATGCGGCTGAGTGCCGACAGCCTATCCCCTTGCGCAGGCCTGGAATGGTTCGGGGCCGAGTTGGAAGCGGTCCCTCCCCTAGTCTGGCTAGCCCTTCTGTTCAGAATGACCCGACGTAGGTCGGGTTCGGCGACGTGTGAAGCACTTTGCTGGGGTCCGGGGTTTCCACCCGGATTATTGGATGCTTGCCCTCCGTCGAGGGCCCCCTCAGGAGGAGGCCCGTCTGGTCGGGCAGAACGGGCCGATCTTCGGGCTCAGGGAGCCATGGGAGATCGGGTCGAGGGAGAGCGTCGTTGGCGAGGCTCGGACTGTCGTCCGCACCGGATAAAGGTTTCCCACAGACGGCGCCAACCTGATGCGGTTTGTTTTTGGTCGCAGTGTGGATGCGCCAGGTGTGAGTTCGGACTCAATTTTTATTGAGGGAAGAGTACGGTGCCGAACGGTGAGCGAGGGGCTCACTTCGGCGCTTGAGGATCGGCTCGGATGGCCTCGCCTCGAGTACCTGCAGACGGTCCTGAAACACCGGGGTTTATTCCGGTGACGGACCCTCCGACGATCTAGTCAGTCTCTGTGAGAGAGTAGCAATAACTAGGGGAGTTTTAGTGGCAAAGATTGATTACCTGAAAAGGTGGGTGAGGGTCTGGTATTTATAGGGAATTCCAACCGGGTTTGGATCCGCTTGGGGGCCGGGTCTGGACCCGAAAGCCCATGGGTCTGACGTGGCAGGAGGCCCAGGGGGTTTAGGGCGGACGTGGCAGTGCCAAGAGTGGTATAGGGCTGATGTGGCAAAGCCCTAGGTGGTATTTGGAGCTGACATGGCTGATCATGGGGCTCCTGTGCCTCTGGGAGAATCGGATGGCCTAGGTCGTGCCAGGTCATCCTCATTCCTTGCCAGACTGGGCGGGCGGCCTGTGGGGCTGTCGCGGATCGGAGGCCGAGGTCCATCGAGGCTCGTCGGATACGAGGAGACCAGTTCTGTGGGGGTGAATTGGTGGCTCGGTGCCGACCCTGTAGTGGTCCGAAGCCGAGCTGGATTGTTGTTTTTCTTATTTTTAAGCGAGAGCCATCCTGGGCCCTGGTTAGGCCCCAGGCCATTTTTACCCTACCTCAGTTATGATTTAGATGAGTTTCGTATGATCTATGTTGGTTTTGCGCATAAAGAAGTTTTCAGTTTTTGGTTGTACCCCTGTTTTTGTTCAGTATTTTAGACCCTATTAAGTTTAGTATATGAAAATTATTTGTAAATATGAATTATAGAGAATTCTGTCTACTTTCCAGGTTTTCTGACAGATCACAGTTTCGATTTATGAGTTTTGAGTTATGGCTATTTTACTACAGATGTGTTTTAAATTCCAGATCCAGTTTTATCCGAATTTTGTATGGTTATTTATTTTTTTACTAGTGTTAAAGATAATATTTTGATCCAATATTTTGCTAGTTACAACTAGACTTGATTGGAGTTAACCCCTAATTTTTGTGGATTTAATTAATAATTTTTATACACTATTTTGTGCTTGCAAACAACTACTATACATGCAGAATTTTCATACTGTTCGGTAAAGAAACATAATTTCAATCTGATTCTGTTTTCTTTCTATAAAAACTTTGTGAATATGAATTATAGCATGGTGTATCTATTTTATCACCCTTGTGACGGATCTGGATTTCGATTTATATTTTGTGAGATATTGCTATTTTATTACTGCTGTGTTTATGATTCCAGATTTACAAAACTACTGTATTTTGCTACTTTCTGATTTTACTTGGCTATTCTATCTATGTTGGAAAATTATAAAACTTTATCTTCTGTTACTAAACATACTAGGGAATACACCAGATTTTTTGTGGATTTAATTAGTAAGTTTTTATGCCGTTTTCCTGTTCATGAATACAAACTTCTGATTTCTGGCTGTACGTGTTTTCTGGATACAAATCTATTTTGATTCCTGTTGTTGTGAAATACCATATGACTTATATATATTTTCTGGATTTGTTCGAGAGCTAATTTCCAAATTTTTTGACGGATCCAGGTTTGCATTTTTGTAGCAACAGGAATTTCAGATTTAGTGCAGTGCTGTCTTGCTGTCCTGAACTAGAATTTTCGTTGTCCTATTCTTTTATAAGTTGTCTTTCACCTGTACATGTTTATCTTTCAACCTGAAGCTGTTACTTGTTCATGTCATGTTATTCTAGCTCTGCTTTGTGACACGTATATGCCTTTTTAATAATAATAAGTAATCCAGCCGGGGTTGAGGAAAAGACTGTGGACAATATAGGTATGTGTACTCAGCAGGGAGCTCGTGTTTCCCATTACCTAAGGCAATGTCTCATGATTATATGATTCATGCCTGTTATTACTATCTGATAATATGTTTCGATGATTCGTGATGATTCATGACTGTTATTACTATATGTTGCCATGTTTCATGATTACATGATTACATGATTCATGCCTGTTACTATATGCTACCATGTTTCAAGACTACATGATTCATACATGTTCCTACTGCCCCAATTTCACGACAACGTGATTCGTGCCTGTTACCTATTACATGATGCCTGAGTACACGACCCTATAGAAACTCATCACTAGGCCTAAACGTAACTTGTTTGAATGTAGCAACCATGTGGTAAAAGTTCGGGACGCATGAAGTGCTACCTAGATAGTAATAATACAAGACTTGATATAACAAGATACCTGTTGCATGCTTACCTGTTACATGATACCTGTACATGCTACTTGACACTTGTTATCTGTGTGCCTGCCTACATGATACTTGACACCTGTTACATGTTAGCTGTACCTCGTCAGCACTTTATATTGCTTCATCCTGTTCATGATTCATGCTAGTTCTTCTATTTTGTTATCATGACTATTCCGTGATATGCTTGCTTCTGCTGTTATTCTATATTTGTTTATTTTTTCTTGTACTTTTGCCTATACTACAAGCGGCCCGTAACTTGCATTGACGGGCGTTTTGTTTTCTTTTCCTCTTTCTAGAATTTATTAATTTGCAGATTTTGGAGATCAGCTGCCTGATGGATTAGGTGATATGAGATTCTAGTTGCTGGAGTTCTTACTACTATTATTATTAATTCCTGTTGCTTATTTGAATAATTATATCTGTTACTTGGATTATTTTGTATTGGGCAATGTGACCTAGAATTATTGACTTGTTCAGATCTGGTTTATTTGAGGTTATTACATTTTGTTTCAAGTAAATTCCTGTTGGTATATTGATTCAGTTATGCATGCGTGGTTGACTTCTCTTGTTTCATACTCTGATTATTCCTGTGAAATGTTGGAAAGATCCTGACAGCTTATGGATGATGAAAATCATTCGCTAGACTTAGTCACGTATCTGTATTCCGTATTTCCTTTTTGGGAAGCGGGGGTGTGACAAATATGTATAGTAAGTATGTTGAAATATAACAAAGTAATAAATAATAAGTAATAACAACAGTATTGAATATAAGTTGTAAAAACAAAAATAGTTATCAACGAAAATCTTAATCTGTAGAGATATTATATTTATATAAGTATAATATTACAATCTTGTTAAAATATACTGAAATAAATAAGACAATATAAAATAGTGGAACGGTATAGTATCGTAAAATCAAAGCATATGTAAAATGAATGCAATAAAAAAAATCAAAAACTTAGAATGCAATAGAAATAATAATAACTCATAATTTAATAATTAGTAGTTAAAACTAATAAAATATGTAGAAATAATAGCAAAATAAATGAGTAAACACAAAAGCACATAAAATATGGACAAAATTTTAAGAATGAAAAATAAGTAAGGCAAAATTAAAAGATTAAGACTAAGGAATATAGATAAAATAATAAATATCGAAGTCAATTAATAGTAAAAGAAATGAACTCTTTGAAAAATAAATTTTAAAGATGAAAATTACTACGAGGAAAATATACGAAGAAAAATAAAAGAGAAAAGTTAGTCTACGTATAAGGTATCATGAATATAGGTTCAACCCAACCATAGCACTCGTGATACAAAGGAAAACATGCTCGCATACAATATCTCATCAATGTATACGAAGAGAGTATCATGAATTCAAGTTCATTAACTATAACATTCATGACTCCAAACTGAAACTCACACATCTAATGTCCACCCTAATGTGTTTTCCTTATAAATTTGTACAACTTATTGAAGTTGGCTCGGATACCACTCTGTAACACCCCTGATTTCCAAATACATGTAATTTCCACGAACAAAATCTTTTACTTCAACTTCATACAAAAACACAAGAAATTAAAATTTTTTCATGTACACCATCATTCTTTACAATAGCACAGCGAAAATAAATAAGTACAATACAATATATGATAATGAAAGCTCTTCAATCTTGTGACATCTCTCACAGTGACTTCAAATCCATGCCAAAACCAATCCCGCAGCTAGAAAACTGCAGGCACGTCAGTTACATACAACTGACGCAATGTTATAATACAGCGAATCTTTTACTTTAGCAAACAAAAACTTGAATGCAAAATAAAATGTGAAGGGTGATTAACCTAAACATGTCATTGTATGATATGAACCTAATGCCTAATGATGACACTTACACTTACGATGTACCAATGCATACTTGTTCGGATTCTATACCTACCGTACTACATGGTCCAAAGGAAAGCCCTTAATGTACTCCTCATTATAGGGTTCAATCCCTCGATATGATGTCCTCCAACGGTAACAAAAACAAGGTTCAGACATCCCACGAATATTAATTCCAGCCACGGGGTACACCGCCCGACTATACAGAATTCACCTCGTGCAGGCATCCCGCAAGTGCCGCTCTAGCTCAGTATATATTGGAGATCCGCCTCCTATCCGCCCGACTAATCATGACCCCGGAGTACACCGCCCGTCATTCATAATCCCGGATTTAATTAAGGCTCGTCTGTCACCGTAGCAATCTCAGACCCGGAGTACACCGCCCAAATGGATCTATAGTCTCGGAGTACACCGCCCGACTATATAGAAACGCCCCACTTTCGTTTGCCCAGGTCTCATTACATCTTCTTTTTCTAGTCTTTTTTCTTAATTTAATTTAAGTTTTCATGGCCTAGAACTAGCTTACTCTGCCGGACTTAAACTTGCTCAACGACATTTCTGGCCCATATTGACCATTCCGTAAAATTTCATTTATCAAGATTGCCGGACATTACGGACCTCACTTAGCACCTAGAACCCATCCATCTCAACATAGAAACCCTCTAGGTTAATCTTAACATTTTCAGAAAAATTTCTCATTCATTACAAATCATTTAAACCTTTCATTCATTCTCGTTAAATTGTCTATTTCAATCACATCTCAAAATCAATTTGACTTGATAAAACTCTCACAATATCGTATGTTTATTCTCCAAAATACAGACTTTTTAATTTCTTAATTTTTCACATAAATCATTTTTCACAAATTCTAGGATGAAATTCATTTTTTTCATAATGTACACACATTCTAGGATAAAATTTCCACATTTTAATCTTTCATCACAAAATAAAATATTACTAAGTTTACTCCTTAATTAGAATAATGTATGTTAACTATAATTTCCACCAAAGTGGATCTCCCAAATTTACATTTGATTATCTCAATTATATCAACGTTAGCTTATTCAAAAAAAATATGTATTCTTTAAGAATTCAAAATAATCATCTTGATATACTATTCAATATGTAATGTGATTTTACCCTCAAATTAAATTCTAAATTTGTTAAAAATCATCTAAAAAATACTCCGTTAATATTCTAGTATGATTTAAATTTATTCTTAATCAAATTCATGCAAATAGAAGCCCCTGCCTGGCGTCGAACCCAGACCCAGTAGTAACCCAAACTGCAGCTCAAAACCAGTGAGCTAACTCACTGTTGGTGAGAGAGGCTCACCTTATGATTACATACCCAAACTATAGTAAGTATAATAACTCGAAAATTTCGATAATCCAATTACTGTGTTTTTATTTTACAAATTCAGAATGAAATATTTCTTAGATTGGTGTTTCTGTACGAAATAAAAATATATCCTAATTTATTATTGAAAAACATAGGAATGGTTATCCAAATTGTGTGGATTACTCATAGTCTTATAACTTAAATTAAATGAATAACTATTCCTTACACAATTAGAGTATGAAGAGTATCTACATTGCCAAATTGCAAACAAAGAAATCGATCTCATGGATTTATTATAAGGAATTTCCATTAGATAAAATTTCTATAGAACTCTTACACATGCACAAATTAATTTCATTATGTACAAATAAAATTGCTAGAGAAAACTATTTCACATGCACATATCAATTCATCTCCATCTACACATTTCTAGTTTAATGAACACAATTTCTAACAATTTAGAAAGTACCAACCTTATAGAGAACTCCTAGTAGTTGAAACTCATAGCAATAGGCTCCAAAATCTCCAACTCCAAAAACCACAATTCTTTCCCCCTAGCTCCCGAAATCAACAACAATCTATGCACACATGTTTCTCCTTTTTTTTTTTTTTTGTTGATTTGTTTTGTGTTCATGTATGGTTAAAGTAGGGGGTATTTATATAGATAATTAGGGAGTAATTTTAGAAACTAACTATCCACTAATCCACTCACACATCTCACTCTCTCACTCATGAATACCAAGTCAAACAAGGGGCAGCCGTTTTTGGAAAGCGTGCACATTGAATGCGTGCACGTGTTTTGTACACTTTCCACTTTACTCTTATTTTATTATTTTATATCATTTTAAATCCTCTTCTTTAATAAAGAATTATATTTATTTTCTTAAAAAAATTTAGTATAATTTGCTTAAATTAATCTTAATGAAATATTAGTGCACAACTTTTGTAATAAAAACAACATAGTTTGCACGTGTATAAGAGAAAAAGCACGTATAGCAAAAAAATATTTAAAAAGAAATATTTCACGAAAAACTAGTTTAAAATAAAAAAGAAAATTAGATATACACACTTCATAAATTTTTATTTTGAAAAATGATACAACTAACATATGCACTGCAAACATGTGTGTCACACGTATTAATACAAAATAAATTCGAGAGAACGAAAAACATTCATACATAGTAAAAATACGAAATACGTAGAACATTTATATTAAAAATATTACGAATATTACATGTAACGGTAAAGTATACGCAATCGACACATGTATTGAAAATACGTGCAATGCATGTAAAAACCCAAATATTAAAATAAATGTTAAGTTGACTCAGAATAGTATAAAAATTAAATTTTGAGAGGACGAAAAATGTATAAATAGTCGAAATGCAGATATACGTAGGATATTTATAATAAAATACGTAACGGATATTACCCGTAACAGTACAAAATACAATTGCGTAACACACGTGGGCAAAATTTTCATAACTCAATTTTTCGGGGTGTTACATATAATCTTAAACCATGGAAGCCAACTTCATTACCTCCTGTGATTACAATATCATCAACATATACAAGTAGTAAAATTCGCTTACCCTCCTTGTAGAGATAGATAACTGAGTGATCGCTGTGGACTTTCTCACCACATCAACAAATTTGCCAAACCATGCACTGGGAGACTGCTTAAGACCATACAAAGATAGTTACAAACGACAAACTTTATTTCCTTCTTTAACAATATCGGAGGGCTACTCCATGTAAATCTCCTCCTCAATAAAACCATTACGAAAGGCATTCTTGACATCAATCTGATACAAAGGCCAATGATAGTGAGCTGCCAAAGAAATGAAAATACGAACAAAAGTCATCTTTGTCACGGGAAAAAAAAGTTTCATCGTTATCTACCCCATAATGTAGAGACTAATCTTTAACAACCAGTCTTTCCTTTAATCGGCCAAATGAACCATCAGGATTAACTTTAACAGTATACACCCACTTATAACCAACAAAATGTTTATCAGATGGAGGGTGAACCAATTCCTAGTACCAATTTCCTCAAGACCAGTCATATCTTCTTGCAAAGTCTAGCTCGAACCAGGGTGTGATAATACCTCAGATAATGACTTGGGAATATGGTAAGTGTCTAAAGTAGAGATGAAGGCAGAATGGGGAGCCAACAAGTGAGCATATAAAATATGACTATATAAAGGATGTGCAGTAGAGCAGTTCCTTTTCCGTATGGCAATAGGAAGATCAAGATCAGATGTCTCACTAGTGGAGGGAGTCATAAGTGTCGATTCGGTGGATGTCACAAAAGGGATAGATGCAGACTCAACAATAGGGTCCAAAAATATGCTCTAAGGATGGTGTTTCAGTAGCTGGAGGTGAGGGAACAATTGGCACAGTAGCTTGAATTGGGTTTACATCATTGGAACACTTGAATGATTATAGACCTTGTGTGAAGTGGTGAAGTTTGTTGTTTCACATATGCAGAAGATGTAGATACCAAAAGATCATTGTGGGTAAGGAATTCAATATCACTCTCATCATATGGAGGTGGAGTCAGACAAGATGAAGTGGAAGAGAAATAAGACTGAGACTAAAAAAATGTGACATCATCAGAAATAAAGTAACGAGACTATAACATTGTAACATCCCATAGTAATTTTAAAATAAAAATACAGTTTTCATTTTTGCGCGTGCAACACACGTGCAATTTTATCTCATTTTTGTTCTAAAAATTTTCCTAAGTTATGCATAACTTTCCTTTTATTTATTTTATCTCATTTTTTTGTGCTTTCTTAATTAAAGTCCATAGACCTAAGAGATGAATTTAAATCTATTAGAAATAAATAAAAATAGTAAAAGCCCAAAAAGAAGCCCACCAAATAAAATCCTACATTTATTTTCCTACACTTTTCTTGTAACATACACCTCGGGTATAACTAAAAGCAAATAATTATTAAAATAAAAAGTCTGCATGTGTATTACACGTGCACGTGATTGTGTGCATTGATGAAGTGGCGTGGGCACGTTGGGGGATCTGACCAGGTCATTGGAGTGTGGAGGAAGTGGAGAGTAAGAGTAGGAGGTGGTTGATTAAACTACCTAATACCCTTAAAAATAAACCCCTAAGGCTTAATCATTTCCACATAAACCCAAATCATCTTTTTACTAAGTTAACAGTGAGAGAGAGAAGTCAGAGCGCCAGGGGGAGTTTCGGAGCCGATTTCTTTTGGATTTTTTTTGTGGCTTACTGTGCTTTTCATTTGGATTTTTGGCTAGCTTGTGTGGGAATTTTCGAAGTTCTTTTGAAGAGGATTTTTGCTTCTAGTAATCTACTATACGATGGGTGTCTCTTCTTATTTTCTAATTAAAATAGAAATCATGCCTAGGTGATATGGTTGAATTTTGTGTTAGTTTAATGGCTTTTTCTAGTAAAATTTGATGCATGTTGTGGTGACAAAATTGCTAGTTGTAGAAAATCATGAAATTCATTGTATGTCATTGTGATGCATATGAAATGATTGATAAGTTAGAAAGAAGAAAAATTAATTAGAAGAATGTGTAGAATTGTTAAGCTCAAATGAACAAATTGATTGTTGCATTCAATTGTGTGTCTCTTACAAAATGGTTAAAATCTGTGTATGGAATATAGATAAAAAGAAAGGAAAAATTAGAAACACATTTTTTGGAGAAGAAATAGTCATGGTAGAACAAAGGAATAGTCGAATTAAAATGAGTAGAAAAAATTTGATTAGTTGAACCTTGCCTTATGATTCATATAAGAAGAAGAAAAAGATTGTCACGCCCCGCTTCCCAAAAAGGAATACGGAATGCGGATACGTGACACAAGTCCAGCGAATTGCTTTCACCATTCATAAGCTGTAAGGATCTTTACAACATGTACAAGAATAAACAAGAGATATATAAGAGAAATAATCAATCACGCATGAATAAATGAATTAACATAACCCACAGGATTACATGAAAGCAAGAATACTAAATCTCAAATAATCAAGTCTGAAACAAAAAACAATTCTGGGACAAAATGGCCAATACAAGATAATCCATGTAGCAATTACATTTATTCAAAAACAACAAGAAACAAATTGTAGCAAGAACTCCAGCCAACTAACATGTTTGGTCTCCAAAGTCTGCAAGTTACAAATTGCAGGAAGAGAAAAGAGCAACAAAATGCTCGTCAATGCAAGTTATGGGCCGCTTGTATTGCAGACAACAAGTACAGGGAAACAGATAGACAAGTATAGAGTAATAGCGGAAGCAAGTACAGAAGTAAGCAATGAAGGAATGTGACAACAAATAGAGCAACTAAATCTAATCAAGATTAGGATTAAGTGACATGGCAAGATAGTAAAGTGCAAGTGACATGTAACAAAAATCAAGTAGCATACAAGCAAGTATCAAGTAACAAGTGTCAAGTAGTATGCAAGCAAGTATCAAGTAATGAGTGTCAAGTGGCATGTACAAGTAACAAGTATGAGAAAGTGCTTATGTTATTTCAAGTCTTGTATCTAATCCTATCTAGGCAGCACTTCATGCATCCCAAATTTTTACCACATGGTTGCTACATTCAAACAAATTGTGTTTTAGATTTTGCAGTGGATCATAGAGGGCAGTGTACTCAAGTACAAGTATCAAGTAATCACGTCTCAAGTATCAAGTTTCAAGTGTCAAGTGTCAAGTAATCACGTATAATGTATCAAGTATCAAGTATCACGTAGGATCTATGGATCCCCTTCCTAGTACATATTTCTGTATTTTCCACTATTAGATCTTTTCCTTTAACCCTGCCTTGGTTTCTTGTTATTATTATTTAAAGCAAGCATGGACGTGCACAAACAAGACAAGAAACATGGTAAGATAACAAGGGACAAGTACAAGTTGGATAAGGACACGAACGAGTGACAAACGACTCGTCAAAGGCTAGGACAATGAAACTTCCAGTTCTGGACAGAAGACACTACTGTACCAAATCTGAGATTCCCGTTGCCACAGAAATAAAAATCTGGACGCATCAGAAAATCTAGAAAATAGACTCTCAACCGAATTCAAAAGGGTACACAGCAGTACTAAAACAGTGATAAATTACTAGAAACCTAAAACACAGCAGTACTAAAACATCGATAAATTACAAAGTATAACTCGAAATCCAAATCCGTCAAAAGTGTTGTAAAATAGATATAGTAGGCTACACTTTATCTTCACAAAGTTTTAATCAACAGCAACTAGAATCAGGTTGAAAATATGGTTCTTTACCGAACAACATGCAGTTTGGGAAATATAGTAATTTGTTCACAACCATAAAATAGTTTATAAATGGCATTAAATAAATCTCCAAAAATTTGGGGTTAATCCCAGTCAAGTCTAGTCATAATCAGAAAAATATTGGATCCAAATCTTATATTTAACATCAGTATTAAAATGAATAACTATACAGAAATCACATAAAATAGAATCTGAAATTTTTAACACATCTGTAGCAAAACAGTAATAACTCGTACCTTACAAATCAAAAGTGAGATATGTCGAAAATTTTGGAAAATAGACAACAGGGTCTACGACTTGTATTCACAAATTAAATTGATATACTGACCTCAACAGGGTCTAAACTACTGAAATAAAATAGGGCAGCAGCAAAAACATAAATTCTTCTTATGCATTGAATCAAATAGTTCATATGCAACAAATCCAAATTAGAACAAAATACTAAGCATGGTATAATAGATGTCCAAAACAATATGGTATGGGTCTTAAACAAGTCTACCACAAGATACTACAACTAACACATCAAGCATGCAATGAGTGTACAACATATCATGGAATCAAGAACAACATGCATAGATGCATCAAGAATTTAATTAGGTCTAAATTTATTTCATATTGTGTGTGTAACCAATATGATGACTACGAATGGATCAACAAATAGAGTCAAGATCTAACAAGGGTTTTTCATGATGACGAATCAAAAAATATAAAAGCAACACTACAGGCAGTATTTGGTACATGTATATACAACAAAATAATACAGGTTACTTGGCTTATAGTCGACGGATCTGACGAGAGAATGAGAATAAAGGGAATAGATTTCGACAACGAACATAATACCAACGAATCACGAACAAGAGTCTCACGAACAATCACAAACACAATAACACGAACCCAACACTCGAGATCCAACATGTGCACACAATGAGAGAGAGGGACAGCCGGGGGATGTGCACTGTGATGGGTGGACGACGGCGGCAGGGCAGCACAGCGGGAAGAGGAGGCTGAGGGGCGCATTGCTGGGGGATGTTGGTGCTGGCACTGCTGACTGGCTTCGGAAGAGGAGAAGGGGAGGGCGACACAGCGGGGGCACGGCGATCGGAGGTGTAGGCGGGCAGTTGGGGGATGAGAGAGAGATGAGAGAGATAGATTAGGGTTAGGGTTAGGGTTTGGGAGATAACAATTGTAGATTGGAATAAAAAAAATTGTTGGGGGTTTATAATGAGAGATTTTTGGCAAGTAGGGATTTGGAGAATCAAGAAAAAATGGAGGAGACGTGATCTTCTTGTTAGCAGAAAGAGATCGTGAAGAAATATCTAGCGAAGACTAGGTCAAAGAAGAGGGTATTGGGTTGCGGGTTAGGATCCAGTAGGACAGGTAGATGGGTTCAAATAGGGTAAACTGGGTAGCAAACCCGATCCAATTAGGTAGAACCAAATAAATAAGAAATTAAGCCAGAAATGCAATAAATTAGAAACAATAAATCACCCAGAGACAGAATAATTGGCAGACAAATGAATCACAAAAGAATCAAACAAATAGGTGAATATATAAATACTGGAAAGAATAACAAATACACGATTCAGGAAAAAGAATGAGTACAAATAGATAGAATACACTGGGAGAAATAATATAGCACAGAAATACAGAAAATGAGATTTATATAAATACTGGAAAGAATAACAAATACACGATTCAGGAAAAAGGAGTACAAATAGATAGAATACACTGGGTGAAATAATATAGCACATAAATACAGAAAATGGGATACAAGAGTTACAAATCTTAACCTCCTAACAAGAAGAATTTCGTCCTCGAAATTCAAACAAGCGGTGCATAGGGTAACTCTGAGAAAGCAGGAACAACAATAACAAAAACAAAACAAAACCAACTACACAAACAAATGAGGAAACATCCGCTAGATATCCTCCTCCAGCTCCCAAGTCGGCTCACCCGACGAGTGAGGATTTCAAGAAACCCGAACCAACCTGATGACCTTGTTGTTCAGCACTTTCTCCTGCCGATCCAAAATAGCAACTGGCGGAATCTCACAAGTCAGATCTAGCTGCACTGATAACTCTGAATAGTCAATCACATTGCTCTCATCACGAATATATCTCCTGAGTTGTGAGACATGAAAAACATCGTGCATTCCCGATAAAGCTGGTGGTAATACAAGACGATAGGCCAGCTTGCCTACTCATTCCACGATATCAAATGGTCTGATAAACCTAAGGCTCGACTTGCCCCCACTACCAAACCGAATGACACCTCGCCACGACAATACCTTGAGAAAAATATGGTCACCAACCTCAAACTCCAAGGCACTCCTATGGACATCAGCCCATCTCTACTACCTGTCTTGTGCTGCCTGAAGATGCTTCCTAATCTGAGTCACTGCATCAACTATCCTGGTGATCAACTCCGGACCCAACAACTTACTTTCACCAATTTCATCCCAGCACACTGGTGATCTGCACTTCCGACCATATAGTGCCTCGAACGGTGCAGCTTTGAGACTGGCTTGTAAGCTATTATTGTACGAGAACTCTACAAGATGCAAATGGACCTCCCACGATCTACCAACATGTCCACTAGAGTCTGGATGGTCCTCTCTGACTATCCATCTGCCTGGGGGTGGAAATCTGTACTGTACTTCAGTTTACTCCCCAAACTACTCTAAAGACTCTTTCAAAACTGAGACCTGAACCTCGTATCATTGTCGGATACAATACTGACTGTGTAATACCCCGGATTGTATGACATATATATATATATATATATATATTGTCTGTATGCGTGGATATAATTGTAGTATTTTGGTTGATTGTGCTATCGTGGTGTGCGGTTAGGTTTGTAGGGCGGTTCATAGGAGGGTTGTGTTCTAAAAGATGCACGAGAATGAGGAGGACCGATACTGGTATAAATACTAGTTTTTGGTGCGACGCCTATGCATGATACTACGGTGGGTATATCTTGCGTACACTCGATAAACCCCTCGTCTCGCATCCAAAGAACCCATTTAAATGTTAAAATGGGCAACCAACACAACACACCCTAAAACCATTGGCTAGCCCATGGTTTCACTCCAAAACAACCTACACCCTACCCCCCTACTACCTAAATCCGGCCTCACCCTCCCCCCTCTTTCCTCACTCACTCCATCAAAAACCCCTCATTTCCATCTCTCTTGTTCTGAAATTTCAGAGCTCAAACAAGAAAAAAAGAAGAGAAGGAGAGTAAGAAAAGAGATTGAAGAAGGAGCACTAGGAGGGATTCTCAAAGAAGGAAAGCTGAAGGAAATCAACTACTCTACATCAAATCAGGGTGGGGAGTTACTCTAAACATTTCTCTATGTTTCTTAACTGGTTTCTTGCATGCATGTGTGGTACTAAGTGTTAGGATGAATATCTAAGAAGATTGGAAGATGAAATCAGAAACTGGAACTAGAATTATGATCTATAGGCTAATTTCTAGATTTTTTCGAGAGCAAATCACATGGAGATAGATCATGAAAGTTTTACAGAGTGTTCCTATATAAGTCTATATAGTCCATGAATTATTTCGGATATTTTTGAGATGGGTTGGTATTTTAATAAAATCTATTTGTGAAATTGTGTCGTAAGGCAGCAGCAGCAGTTGGTTAATAGGATGACTGATATTGTTGGAATTTCCATAATTAATTGGAGCAAGTTCTTAATCTGAAATTTTTATCCTGTATTTTCACTTGTATCTAGATTCTACAGTAAAATTAGGGAATTATTTGGATTAATTTATAGACATGTTAAAAATTGATCTTTAAACAGTAGCTAGAGTTGAACTGAAGAACATACTGATTTCTGTGCTTAATTGAAATAAGGAGAACTCATTGTAGACTTAAATTTTGGACATGAAACCTTTTGCATGTTGTTCATTATGATATCTAGTTTCATCACTGCAAATTTTGTGTCATTTGGATGAGTATAAAATTTATGATTATTTTATTAGCATGTACTGTGCTGGTTTCAGCCAAATTTGATACCCTGTAGAGATTGCACATTTGAGGCTCCTTAAGAGCAAAATTTGTGGAACTGTTTCATGAGAGGATTGTAGTAGACCAAGACTTTCCCAACAAGACCTATTTGATGTATTTCCAGTAAGTGGTTGATTTATTGTGATTTTTGTAATACTCGACAGAGACCAAGAATTGAGCTGAGTGTGTGACTTGGTACATTTGTAAGAAATGTGTGTGTTAGGGGGTTCGATTGGTATATTTTGGATTCATGACCAACTAGAGACTTGTAGAGGACATCCGCCCTTTCCAAAGAACTTAGGTTTGTAGCATTCTGATAAGTGTGCTGTGTTTTATGCTACCGGTAAGGCACAGCCCGTGTACAGGAAATACACAGGCTGAGGCTTGAGAGGCTATTTTGAGGACCTAGATGATGGAGTTTGAGTTTATGATCAACTAGAAAGTTATAGCCTAGGTTCTTACCTTTCTAGATTGGGCTCGTACATCCCAATCGGAGTTGTATCGAAGGAGTTATAATCATTTTAAGATTTGAGCAGAAATCCCATAGGTTGCTTAGTCTTGAGAGTTGACTAGGTATTGTGACAACTTGTTCCCCTGTGTACTATTAGAGTTGATAACTCTTGTATGGGAGCGTTTTGTATCTTTTGTTGGTTTTGTTGACTCCCATAATGGGTGTGTGACTTGAGTTAGTCACTAGGGTAAGGGATACCCTGCATTTGTCGTCCCTAAGTTGTGAACTTCCACCGAAGCATAGGACATCCGAGACGTGCCATTCATATGAGTTCATAGCCCGGGTTAGCGGTGAACACACATTCATTGCAGGGTTAAGGGTGAATATAGTCCGTAGTACTAGACAATTCCAAGCCGGGGAAGTGGCGAATCGGACCGGTATCGCCAGGGCCAGAGGTTGATAGGCAAGTTTGGAAGAAATCTGATCTTTTACTCAAAGTGATTAGAGTGACATCTTAATGGGTTGGGTAATGGCATTAGTACTAGCAGATCATAGTTGGTGTTGTACCTTCCTGTCATAGGGATACTTTTTCGGCACTCATGAGTGAGTCATCGGCTCGTATCTCGATCTGTTAATTTCCAAATTTTTTCCAGAGTGAGGTACGGTAGGCTAGGGGGACTTGACCCCTGAGGCGCTTACGTTCCTATGCACATGGGTTTTGTTGTTTTGGTATATATAAGTTCATAGTCCGGATTAGGGGTGAACACGCATGCGTCAGTCCATAGCCCGGGTTAGGGGTGGACACATGAATCACACGGTCTTGCGATCGGATTCAACGCGGCTTTCTGAAGAAGTCCGTGCGTGGGTACCGAGTGGCAAACACGACCACCACTTACGCACTACAGTGGCAGAACTAGATCGACCAACTGCAACCTCCTTGGGCAACGGACAATCTATTGGGAACAGGATGAGTACAAGGGTAAGATGCATAGCAAGGGATTGAACCCTACATTCAGGAGAGGCGAACTCCTTAGAAAGTATGTAGTATGAGATGCATACGTTTCCATCGAAGTTGATTTTAGGAAAGTATGTAGTATGGGATGCATACGTTCCCGAACGAAATGCATTAGAGTAGGTGCATCGTGTGCATTGTGGTTTAGCGCATTAGATTAGGCTATGCTTGGGTCTGGAATGCATGTAGTATGGGATGCATGCGGATTCAGATTTCCAAGTCTTCCTTGCTTTAGACTAGGCTTGTGATTGGTGCATTTAGTTGTTAGATCATGGCATACACGAGCACTACATAATTTAGGATGCACGTTTCTTTTTCCATTCAATATGGTTTTTGATTGCCAGTTTGGAGGATCGCTGTTATTATTAGTATTGCATCAGTCGAAGTACTGATGTTCCCTACCTTTTAGGTACCGGTTCTACCTTTCGAGATGGTGCAGAGATATCAGAGTCGCGCAGTAGAAGACTCAAGCCGAGGAGCAAGTCCCAGGGAAGCAGATTGACTGTTCAGCGGAGCTTCGGCAGTGAGCCGTTGACTGCCATTCCGAGAGAAGGTTGTTAACTTTACAAAAGGAGTGATGTATGTTTGTAATAATATGTAATGAGTTCATGTAATTTGTATTCGTGTTCAAGAACGAGACATTGGTTGTAATCAATGATGTAATGACTTTATTTGGAAATAAAAAGTTTTTAAATTTCAATGTTATTACTGTGTTGAGATGCATTTGAAGGCAAAGATTCTGGTTACGTCACAGATATCCAGTAACAGGGGATCCGGGGTGTTACAAAAGTGGTATCAGAGCTGACTTCAAATTGCAGGTTAACACAGTAGGAAATTTGACCTAAAGTACCAAATAGATGGGTCTAGTTTGGATTGTAGGAAGATCAAAATCATGATTGTTCACTTTCTACTTATGTGGTGATCTTCCCTACATCCCGAACTAACCCTGTGTGCTTTCTTTCTTTGAAGGGTGTCCAGAAGAATCAGAAACAACCACCGTGGAATGGCTGAGGGCCGAAGGCAGTAGGACCAACAGCACAAACTTCAATATTGAAGCAGAGTTTACCCGCGTATACCAGATGATGGGAGCATTTGTGGAAGCTAGCAGAAACCCAGCGTCGCCACAGGGAACACCAGGAGTCGCTGCACCAGCAGACCCATTAAAGATGGTGGAATCGTTCAAGAGGATGAAACCGCCAGCTTTTGAAGGACAGGCCGACCCCACGGCTGCTGATGACTGGATACGTCAGGTGGAGACAGTGTTTGAGGTACTGGTGACTCCAAAGGACAGCAAGGTTCGTCTGGCCACAATTCTGCTGGAGAAGGATGCCGGAGTTTGGTGGCAGTCCGTGAAGCGTGGTCTTGGAGGTTGGCAGATCACTTGGAAAGATTTCCTTAAAGAATTCTGACAGCGCTATTTTCCCACGGATGTGCAAGAAGAAAAGGCAATGGAGTTCCATAATTTGAAGCAGGAAAATATGTCTGTTAGAGAATATGAGACAAAGTTTTCTCAGCTGTCGCAGTACGCACCAAAGATAGTCCAGGAGGAAGCAAAGAAAGCCCAGAGGTTTGAGCAAAGGCTTAGGCCTGGACTGAGGTCGAGGATGGTTCCGTTAGGCATTCGCCGATTCGACAAGCTAGTAAGGCGAGTTGCGGCAATAGAAATGGACATGAGACAGAGTCAAGGCGAGGCCGAGACGAAGAAAAAGAGGAAGAAGGGTATTCCCACCCCTGACTATGACAAGTGGTTTTCAACTCCCGAGTCCAGAAAGCTTAAAGATCCTAGTCGGATGGTGGTGTGTTACTTTTGTAAGAAACAAGGTCATTTCAAGAGTCAATGCCCAAAAAGAACCCAGACAAGCACCTGCTATAACTGCGGAGAAGCCGGGCACAAGAAATCGAATTGTCCACAACTGCAAGGGAACCCCAATGACCAGTTACTGAAGGTGGTCGATAAAGGGAAGAAGCCTGTTCATCAAGGACGAACTTCAGCTTAGCTGGAAGGAAGTGTGAAGTGGTGCATGGTCTAGAATAGTAATATATTTTGTTAGTTGTATTTCTTGCTAGCTATGAATGACAAATTTGTACAAGGGTAGGATGCATAGCAAGGGATTAAACCCTACATTTAGGAGAGGCGAACTCCTTGGAAAGTATGTAGTCTGAGATGCATACGTTTCCATCGAAGTTGATTTTAGGAAAGTATGTAGTATGGGATGCATACGGTCCCGAACGAATTGCATTAGATTAGGTGCATCGTGTGCTTTGTGGTTTAGCGCATTAGATTAGGCTATGCTTGGGTCTGGAACGCATGTAGTATGGGATGCACACGGATTCAGATTCCGAAGTCTTGCTTGCTTTAGACTAGGCTTGTGATTGGTGCATTTAGTTGTTAGATAATGGCATACACGAGCACTACATAATTTAGGATGCACGTTTCTTTTTCCATTCAATGTGGTTTGTGATTGCCAGTTTAGAGGATCACTGTTATTATCAGTATTGCGTCAGTCGAAGTACTGACATTCCCCACCTTTTAGGTACCGTTTCTACCTTTCGAGCAGGTGCAAAGATATCTGTGTCGCGCAGCAGAAGACTCAAGCCGAGAAGCAAGTCCCAGGGAAGCAGATTGACTATTCAGCGGAGCTTCAGCAGTGAGCCATCGACTGCCATTCCGAGAGAAGGTTGTTAACTTTACAAAAGGAGTGATGTATGTTTGTAATAAGATGTAATGAGTTCATGTAATTTGTATTCGTGTTTAAGAACGAGACATTGGTTGTAATCAATGATGTAATGACTTTATTTGGTAATAAAAAGTTTTTAAATTTCCGTATTATTACTGTGTTGAGATGCATTTGAAGGCAAAGATTTTGGTTACGTCACGGATATCCGTAATGGGGATCCGGAGCGTTACAGACTGGAACCCCATGAAGTCTGACGATCTCTTGCATGTACTTCTCAGCTAGGTTCTCAATGGACTGTCCGACTCGGAAGGGAATGAAGTGAGCACCCTTCGTCAGTCGATCGACAATCACCCAAATGGCATTGTGACCCTTGGGACTCCTTGGCAAAGCGGTCACAAAATCCATAGTGATGTGTTCCCACTTCCACTCCAGAATGGGAAGCGGTTGAAGATGTCTGGCGGTTCTCTGATGCTCTGCCTTCACCTGCTGGCATATTAAACACTGAGACACAAACCTATCCATAGCCCTTTTCATACCATGCCACCAAAAGTGAAGCATCAAATCCCAGTACATCTTAGTACCTCCAGGATGAATAGAGTACGACGACTGGTAAGCTTCCTCAAGCAACCTCTGATAAACTTCACCCTTCGAGACACACAACCTGGACCCAAAACGAAGCGATCCACCTGCATGAACAACCATATCCATTCTGGAACCGGCCTCAATCTCTGCTCTAAATCCTTGCAACTGCTCATCACCAGCTTGAGCCTCTTTAATCTGCATTGACAAGAGACAACTGAAGCTGAAGCATCATGCAACTCCGATCAGAACTCGGCAACAACACATCCAACTCCAACCTCTGCATCTGCACAACCAGATCTCTCTGCTTAATCAGGAACATGGCTGCTGGTCTTCTGCTCAAAAGCATCTAGAACCAAGTTCACTTTACCAGGATGGTATTGCAAACTGATGTCATAGTCGTCCATAAGCTCCAACCAATGCCTCTGCCTCATGTTCAATTTCTTTTGGGTGAAGACATACTTGAGACTTTTTTGGTCGGTAAAGATCTCCACTCTGTCTCTAAGTAAATAGTGTCTCCACAGCTTCAGAGCAAAGATCACTTCCACTAACACCAAATCATGAGTCGGATAGTTTCTCTCATGCGGTTTCAACTGCCTCGATGCAAAAGCAACAACTCGTCCCTTCTACATCAGAACTGCACCAAGACCATTGCCAGAAGTGTCACAGTGAACCACAAATCTGCCCGAACCATCTGGAATAGTCAACACTAGCGCTGACATCAACCTGCTCTTCAACTCAGCAAAATTTTTGCTGCAAGCCTCACCCCAAATGAACTTCTGATCCTTCACTGTCAGTTTAGTCAAAGGTCCTGCTATCTTCGAAAAGTCTTAGACGAATTTTCTATAATATCCAGCTAGGCCAAGGAAGCTTCTCACCTCTAAAACTGACTTGGGCACTTGCCAATTTCTCACAGCCGCAACCTTGGATGGATCCACTGAGATACCATCGCCCGAGATAATGTGCCCCAAGAAGGTAACTCGGTGGAGCCAAAACTCACACTTGCTGAGTTTCCCTTAGAGTTGATTCTCTGTCAAAGTCTGAAGGACCAACCTTAGATGCTCAGCGTGCTCCTTCTGGTTTCGGGAATTCACCAGAATATCATCGATGAAGACCAACACAAATCTGTCCAGGAATGGGGAAAAGACCATGTTCATCAGACTCATGAACACAGCTGGTGCATTCGTGACTTCGAAAGGCATCACTAGGAACTCATAGTGCCTATATCTGGTCCTAAAAGCGGTCTTTGGCACATCAGTCGCTTTCACCTTGACCTGATAATACCCTGAGCGAAGATCCAACTTCGAAAAGACAGCTGTTCTGCTCAACTGATCAAACAAGTCATCGATCCTGGGCAGCGGATACCGATTCTTCACAGTAACACTGTTCAGTTCCTGATAATCGATGCACAGTCGATGGCTACCGTCCATCTTACTGACAAAGAGAACTGGTGCACCCCATGGTGAAACGCTGGGTCGGATGAACACCAAATCTTGAAAACCCTGAATCTTCACCTTCAGCTCTGCTAGCTCAACCAGTGCCATCCTGTAGGGACTCTTTGATATCTGCACCGTACTAGGCTGAACTTCAATACCGAAATCCACATCCCTATCAGGGGGTAAGCCAGGCAACTCCTCTGGAAATACATTCAGAAATTCTCGCACTACTAGAGGCACAGCCTCACAGCCTGTGTGCAACTCCATCACACAAGGCTCCTGATCAACTGCAGTCTCAACTCGGCCTAGGGGAATCTCCTCGGTATGGAACTCAAACTCTGCGTGACCTGGGATTCAGAATACAACTTTCCTGGCACTACAATCTATGACAGCATAGGACTCTCTCAACCAATCCATACCGAGAATGATGTCGAATCCGAAATTTCCAATGACGATCAGGTCAGCCTAGAAATCTGCACCACCAATAACTACGGGAATCTATTTGCATTTCCGAGAACATACTACAACACTGCCACCTGTGACAATGCTCCAAGCCTCAAGCATGATGCTGCACGCCAACTGGTGTCGAGCCAAAAAGCGAGAAGAGACGAAGGAATGGGTCACCCCGGAATCAAAGAGAACATGAGTAGAAAAAGAACAAATTAGGATAACACCTAAGATAGAGTCAAAACCAGGAGAAAGAGAACGACGATCAAGAATGAGGAAAAACAATGCAAAGCAGATAATATGAAAGAACAGAGCAAAGCAATGAAAGAAACAAAGAAAATAACAACAATGAAAAGCAAAGATACCTTCAACAACACTTTCTGCCATCTCAGCATCTGTAGCTATCGGGTTGTAAGCCTGACCTCTCCTGGCGATGATCTAAGCTGCTGACATGTGGAAGTAGATCCAATGATACCGACTGACTGACCAAGCAGAAAATAAAAAGAATGGATGGCACCAAAATCAGAAGGCTGTGGGTACGAGGAAAATAAATTCATACCCAATAAGAAATCACTCAAAGAGGACGACTGATAAAGACGAAAGAAACAATGAATCAAGGGATCGAATAAGGAAGGATCAAAATGAACAGAACAAGACTAGTATCCGTTTCAAGTTGATTATAAATTATTCATGTTACTGCATGGTCTGTGCACTATTGAGCCAATCTTTGATCGAGCCAAACTTGTTTTATATATTAGTCAAACTAATACATTAGCCAAACCTGGCGCTCTGATACCATTAAAAACCCTGTCACGCCTCGCTTCCCAAAAAGGAATACGGAATATAGATACATGACACAAGTCCAGCGAATGGCTTTCACCATTCATAAGCTGTAAGGATCTTTACAATATGTACAAGAATAAACAAGAGATATACAAGAGAAATAATCAACCACGCATGAATAAGTGAATTAACATAACCAACAGAATTACTTGAAAACAAGAATACTGAATCTTAAATAATCAAGTCTGGAACAAAGCACAATTCTAGGACAAAATGCTTAATACAAGATAATCCAGGTAGCAATTACATTTATTCAAAAACAATAAGAAACAAATTGTAGCAATAACTCCAGCCAACTAGAATGTTTGGTCACCTACTCTCTCGAGCAGTGGGTCACCAAAGTCTGCAAGTTACAAATTGCAGGAAGAGGAAGGAGAAACAAAATGCTCATCAATGTAAGTTACGGGCCGCTTGCAGTGTAGGCAACAAGTACAGGGAAACATATAGACAATTATAGAGTAACAGCGGAAGCAAGTACAAAAGTAAGCATGGAAGGAATGTGACAACAAATAGAACAGCTAACTCTAATCAAGACTTGGATTAAGTGACATGGCAAGATAGTAAAGTGCAAGTGACATGTAACAAGAATCAAGTAGCATGCAAGCAAGTATCAAGTAACAAGTATGAGCAAGTGATCATGTTATTTTAAGTCTTGTATCTAATCCTATCTAGGTAGCACTTCATGCGTCCCAAATTTTTACCACATGGTTGCTACATTCAAACAAATTACATTTTAGATTTCGTAGTGGATCATAGAGGGCAGTGTACTCAGATACAAGTATCAAGTAATCACGTCTCAAGTATCAAGTATCAAGTGTCAAGTATCAAGTAATCACGTGCCAAGTATCAAGTATCACGTAGGATCTATGGATCCCCTTCCGAGTACATATTTCTGTATTTTCCACTACTAGATATTTCTCTTTAACCCCGGGCTTGGTTTCTTGTTATTATTATTTAAAGTAAGCATGGAAGAGCAAAAACATGGCAAGAAACATGGTAAGATAACAAGGGACAAGTACAAGTTAGGCAAGGGCACGAACGGGTGACCAACGACTCATCAAAGGGCTAGGACAACGAAACTTCCAGTTCTGGACAGCAAGACACTACTATACCAAATCTGAGATTCTCGTTACCACAGACATGCAAATCTGGATCCGTCAGAAAATCGAGAAAATAGAATCTCAACGAATCCAACACATATTTAAAAATCTTATAATAACCACAGATACTGGGCCCAAAACAGAATTATATGCAGAAATCATGTTCTGCCAAAAATCACAAGGTTATATTCATTAGCATGAAAATGGCATAAAAACTTACTGATTAAATCTAAGAAAAAACTGGGCTATTCCCTAGTATGTCTAGTATCAGCAAATAAAGTTTCATAGTATTCCGATTCAGATAGCATAGTCAAATAAATTCGGAGAACAGCAAGATACAGGAAGTTTGTGATGCTGAAACCTTAAACACAGCAGTACTAAAACAGCGATAAATTACAAAGTATAACTCGAAATCCAAATCAGTCAAAAGGTTTGTAAATTAGATATAGTAGGCTACATTTTATCTTCACAAAGTTTTAATCAAAAGCAACTAGAATCAGGTTTAAAATATGGTTCTTTACCGAACAGCATGCAGTTTGGAAAATATAGTAGTTTTTTCACAAGCACAGAATAGTTTATAAATGGAATTAAATAAATCTCCAAAAATTTGGGATTAACCAGTCAAGTCTAGTCATAATCAAAAAAATATTAGATCCAAATCTTATCTTTAACATCAGTATTATAATGAATAATTATACAGAAATCACATAAAACAGAATCTGAAATTTTAACACATTTGTAGCAAAACAGTAATAACTCGTACCTCATAAATTGAAAGTGAGATATGTCGAAAATTTTGGAAAATAGACAACAGGGTCTACGACTTATATTCACAAATTAATTAGTGACCTTAACAGGGTCTAAAATACTGAAACAAAAGGGCAGCAGCAAAAACATAATTTCTTCTTATGCATTAAATCAAATAGTTCATATGCAACAAATCAAAATTAGAACAAAATACTAAGCATGGTATAATAGATGTCCAAAATATCATGGTCTGGGTCTTAAACAAGTCTACCACAAGATACCACTACTAACACATCAAGCATGCAACGAGTGTACAACATATCATGGAATCATGAACAACATACATACATGCATCAAGAATTTAATTAGGTCTAAATTTATTTCATGTTCTGTGTGTAACTAATATGATGACTACGATTGGATCAACAAATAGAGTCAAGATCTAATAAGGGTTTTTCATGATGACGAATCTAAAAACAAAAGCGACACTACAGGCGGTATTTAGTACTTGTATATACAACAAAATAATACAAATTACTTATCTTATAGTTGACGGATCTGACGAGAGGATGAGAATAACGGAAATAGATTCCTGTCAATGAACACAATACCAACAGATCACGAACAAGAGGATCACAAACAATCACGTACACAATAACATGAACCTAACACTCGAGATCTAACACGTGCACACAATGAGAGTAAGGGACAGTCCGGGGATGTGCACTGTGATGGGTGGACGACGGCGGTAGGGTGGCATGGCGGGAAAAGGAGGCCCAGGGGCGTATCACTGGGGGATGCTGGTGCTGGCGCTGGCACTGGCTATTGCTGCTGACTGGCTTCGAAAGAGGAGAAGGGGAGGAGAGGGGCTGGCATGCTGCGCTCGAGAGGAGGGCAGCACAGCTGGGGCACGACGATCGGAGAGGTAGGCCGGCGGTTGGGGGGGATGAAAGAGAATGAGAGAGATAGATTAGGGTTAGGGTTTGGGAGATAGAAATTGTAGATAGGAATAACAAAATTTATTGGGGGGTTATAATGAAAGATTTTTGGCAAGTAGGGATTTGGAGAATCAAGAGAAAATGGGAGAGACGTGATCTGCTTGTTAGCAAAAAGAGAGCGTGAAGAAATATCTGGGGAAGACTGGGTCAAAGAAGAGGGTATTGAGTTGCGGGTTAGGATCTAGTAGGACGGGTAGATGGGTTCAAATAGGGTAATCTGGGTAGCAAACCCGATCCAATAAGGTAGAACCAAATAAATAAGAAATTAAGACAAAAATGCAATAAATTTGAAACAATAAATCATCCAGAGACAGAATAATTGGCAGACAAATGAATTACAATAGAATCAAATAAATAGGTGAATATACAAATACTGGAAAGAAGAACAAATACACGGTTCAGGAAAAAGAAGGAGTACAAATAGATAGAATACACTGGAAGAAAGAATACAGCACAGAAATACAGAAAATGGGATACAAAAGTTACAAGGATTAAATTAGGAAAAATGAAGCAAATTTTCATTCATATGAATGAAGTTAGTAAGATGACAATTTTTGAGTTCTATGGACGTAAAATAATAGTATTTTTGAAGAAAGGAGTGACTTTTTGCGAAAGAAATCAAGATATATATTTATATGTTCAAAAAGATATTTATATACGTAAAATGAGTCAAAATCTCTTAAATAACAATTAAAATCAGTAAAGAATGAATTCTGGAGTCTATAACTATTTTTATAAAGATAAAATTTTTGGAAAAGAATGAAAATCAAAAGTGTTGAAAATATAGAAAATGAGATTTATTGGGAACCAAGTACTTAATGAACTAAACCCTATAGTAGTTGTGATCTGAGCTTCGGCTCAGTGGGTAGGCGCTTGGTCGCCTCTCTGGTGGTGTTGGTTCGAGTCGCGGGTCTGCCGTTGTGGGGAGAAAATATTATTTTTCAAAAAAGTCAGATAAAGAGGGTTTAAATACTTAAAGATATTAACTCCATACTATATCAGAATTGAGCCTTGGGCTTAGTGGCTAGAGCGGCGCTATGTGGTCGCTACGTGGCGCGCGAGGGTGTCAGGGGTCTCGGGTTCGAGCCCTATGATGGTTTCTTTTTTTATTTTGAGTTCTTTTTTTTTAGTTCTAATAATCCAGAAAAAGTTTTATATATACTTTTAAATATCGGGGAACAACTTAAAATGGTTTTCCTACTGTTTAGATTATATTTTGAGAATTTAAGAGTTATATTCATGTGTTAGATAAGATTGATATACAAGAAGGATGTGTATAATTAAGATAATAAGAGTTGATTTGTGATAAAGAGAAAGTTATGAGTTTTGATAATAATTTTCTAATGATGAGCCTCAAAGAGTTGGCGTTTAATTCTTAGAAATTGTGTATTGAGAAAAATTGAATCTAACAAGGGTTTTTGGAAATAAAAAAGTTTGAGATTGTTCTCCATGTCGATGAATACAAGAATAAGATGAAAGAATTGAATAAGATGTGAATAAAGTGAATTGAAAACATGAATGTCAAAGGGTATGACTACCCATGATTATAGAACATGAAAAGATGTGATTCTAGAGGTTTAGTGACACCCAAGTATCGACAAGTGATGAAAAGAATTAATTGGTTTGAGATTTGGCTATATGGGCTATCTCGGTATTTTTATTTAAGTCTAGTAAGAAGGGAAGCTGACTCTAGGTGCTGTAATTTATCTATATTTTAAACGTAAGGATTAGGCACTAGGAGAAGATGTAATAGATCTTGGGCAAACATAAGTAGGGTGTCTCTGTATAGTCTGACGATGGATTCCTAGACTATAGACCCAGACAGACGGTGGATTCCTGGACTGTGGTTGCTTGCGGGGTGAGATGATCCTCAATTAAATTCGGGACTGTGATTGGTTTAACGGTGGATTTCAGGACCATGAATACTCAGGCGAATGGGAGGTAGTTCACCATTATATATGTATATACCATGGCCAGAGCGACACTTACGGGATGTTCGCATGACGAGGACTTCCGTATAGCTTGACGGTGGATTCTACGACTGGGGTCCTTACTCGTGGGATGTCTAAAACTTGTTTCTGTTACCGAGTAGTTGTCATGGCGAGGGATTAAACCCTTTAATGTGGAGTACGTAGGTTCTTGCCCTCGGACCTATGTAGCATGGGATGCGAATAAGTATTCATTTGTGTCATCTTAGCGTAAAACATCTGCATTAGGCATTAAGGCATTGCATACACCGACATATTTAGGATAGTCACTTTTCACACTTTGTTTTACATTCAAGTTTTTGTATGCTAAAATAAGTGAGTCGCTATATTATGGCATAGCAAGGATGGCCGTGTATAGTATTGCGTCAGTTGTATGTAACTGACGTGCCCTAAGTATTCATTGCAGGCATTGGATTTGATCGGGATGACTGATGCTAAAGATTACTTTTCAGTTTTAAGTTGCTGATGTTTGATTGTACATTCATATCATGTTGTAATTCATTTAATCTTCTGCTGCATTGTTGTAAAAGAACTTGATGTAATAAATTTTCAAATTACCTTGTAAAATTGTATGAAATGAAGTAAAGATCCTGTTTATGTTACGAATTATTGTATTTTTGAATTCGGGGCGTTACAAAGTGGTATCAAATCTCAACTTCAATGAGTAGTACAAATTTACAAGGACAGAACATTTGGGTGGACATTAGAGTGTGAGTTCAGCTTATAAAGATTTAAATGTTAGTAGTTTACATTTGTCTTGCTCTATGCGCTGATGTTTATCCTCCTTTTCCCTATAAGATGGCTAATCATCATGACCCAGAGGATGAGGTAGAATGGTTCTATCTTGATGAAGAAGAACCCATAGAGGAAAAAGACCCAGAAGAAATAGAAGAAGAACTACTCGAATCTCGAAAGATTACTCCACCTCCACCTGATTCCTATGATGAGTCCTTAGACGAAGAACCGGTTCAAGGCGACCTAGGTTGCGTTGTTGCTTCTCTTCGGAGGGAATTGGATACCCAGAAGTGGAGAGTAAACCACTTGGAAGCATAGTGGGCGGGAGACAAAGAGCGCATCCAAGCACTAAGTTACCGAGTATGGGAACTTGAGAAGCTCCAACACAGGAATGTCCGAGACTTCACTCAACTGGACAACTAAACTCGTTGGGGAAAGCAGGAATGCCATTACAAGTACGATGAGATGAAGAAAGAGATCAATGAACTACGGGGAGAGCTCAGAGAAGCCAAAAGGAACCGTAAGATCTAGGCTGCCTTTATGTTGAAGTTATGTAATGGATGTATGAGCAAGTTTATTTTCTGAATGTATAAAGTTTAAATTTGGAAATGAATAATGTTTTGTTGAAAGAAGAATGTATGTTGTGCTATTTATGGTGATTAATGAAAAGTTTTATGATCCATAAATGGCCGGACGGAGGAACCGCAATGTCGAAGGACCCAATGGTGAGAACAACTGACTCGACCTAGAAACAGAACTGACTCGAGTATACCAAACCCTTAATACCTTCGCTGCAAATGTTGCTGGGAACACTAGGGCGGGACCAGCAGTACAAGTCCCCGAAGCGATCAGATTGGTGGATTCGTTCAAATGAATGAAGCCACCTGTGTTCGAGGGCCAGGCCAATCCAAATGCAACAGACGACTGGATCAGGCAAATTGAAACAGTATTTGAAGTTTTGGAGACTTCTGAGGTAAGTAAAGTGAAACTGGCCACTATCCAGCTGGAAAAAGATGCATGGGTCTGGTGGCAATCAATGAAGAGGACCTTGGGAAATGTACAGATTACTTGGGAGAAATTTCTGGGCGAGTTCCAAAGCCATTACTTCCCTATGGATGTACAAGGAAAGAAGGCCATGGAGTTTTTGGGATTGCAACAGGAAAGCCTGTCAGTGTGAGAGTATGAGATGAGGTTCAATCAACTCTCCAGGTATGCGCCAGAGATGGTTATTGAAGAAGCCAAGAAGGCACGAAAGTTTTAACATGGATTGAGGCCAAGCCTGAGGTCTCGAATGATACCTTTGGGTATCTGAAGGTTTGATAAGCTGGTCTAGAGAGCCGCAGCCAATAAGGAAAAACATGAACTAGTACCAGGTGGCACAGAACAAGAGAAGCAATTGGATCATTGTCAAGAGGCCTGTGCCGTCAAGCAATTTCAGGGGGCAGCCCCCAGCTCAGAGGTTCAAACCTACTGGGGCCATTGCAGTTGCCATAGCAGGAAGGCCAGGTACTTGTTACAAATGTGGAGAGACAAGCCACATAGCAGCAGAATGTCATAAGCAGCAAGGGGCCAAGACTTGTTTCCACTGTGGCAAGGAGGGGCATGTTTGACCTTTCTGTCCACAACTCAACCCAGGGAATGCAAGTAGGGACCCATCGGAGAAGAATGGGAAGCCATACCGACAAGGACTAGTGTTTGCCCTGGCTGAAGCTGATGAAGATGATGCAGATAACGTCATCACCGGTATGGAAGCAAATGAATAAGTCTACTACTTTTATTTCTAGTTGGTAATTAAGGAGTGTTATGTAATGAGAGCATTCATATGTAACAGGAGAAATTTTCATTAATGGAATGAAAGCAACAGTTTTATTTGATACTGGATCATCTCATACATTTGTGTCACCTTCATTTGCAAAACAATTGGGAGTTGAACCCAAAAAAATTCTTGGCAAAGTTCTATCTGTAGCTACTCCGTCAAGAGAAACGTTAACTACCAACCGATATTATGAAGGGTGTGACCTTGAAATCGGAGGCAGAATCTTTGGCATCGACCTCATTGAGTTGGCGGTTTTGGGGGTCGACATCATCATTGATGTAGACTAGATGTCAATCTACAGTGCCCCTATCGAGTGTAAGAGTAAGGAGGTTGTGGTAAAGGCGTCGGGAGGACCAGCAGTTACATTTCAAGGGAAGAGAAAGTGTCAGTAGTTGATTGCAGCCATGTCTAAGCAGAAGGTCCCTGTAGAAGTGAAGCAGATTCTAGTAGTCCGGATTTTTCCAACAATGTTTTTAGAGGATCTACTCGGACTTCCACCTCATCGGGATGTAGAGTTCAGCATCTCCGTTCAGCCAGGGAGTGCACCTATTTTTAAGGCACCGTACAGAATGGCACCAGTAGAACAAGATGAGATCAAGAAGCAAATTGAAGAGTTGTTGGGCAAAGGATTCATCAGGCCGAGTGCGTCACCTTAGGGAGCACCAGTTCTTTTGGTAAAGAAGAAGGATGGATCGATGATGATGTGCATCGATTACAGAGAATTGAACAAGGTGACAGTGCAGAATAAATATCTGATTCCTCGAATCGATGATCTATTCGACCATCTACAAGGAGCAGCCATTTTCTCTAAGATAGATCTAAGGACGGGTTATCACCAGATCCAAGTGAAGGAAGAGGATGTACACAAGACACCATTTAGAACTCGACATGGTCACTACGAGTTCTTAGTTATGCCGTTCGGAGTGACAAATGCACCTGCTATCTTCATGGACATGGCGAACAGGGTCCTGCGACCGTTCATCGATTCTTTCTTTGTAGTGTTCATTGAAGACATCTTGGTCTACTCCAAGACAGAAGAAGAGCATGTTGGGTACCTAGCAGAGGTACTGAAGAAGTTACAGTAGCAGAAGTTATATGTAAAGTTGTCTAAATGTGACTTCTGGAAAATCGAAGTCACCTTCCTGCGTCACATCCTTTCTAAGGAGGGAGTGGCCACCGATCCGCAGAAGATTGAAGCAGTGAAGGTTTGGCCAAGACCAACTACAGTAAAAAAAATCAGAAGCTTTTTAGGGCTAACTGGCTCTATCAGAGATTTATTCAGGGCTACGCCCAGATAGTTGTGCCACTCACGGGGCTTACAAGGAAGAATGTGAGTTTTAAATGGAAGGAACAGTGCGAGGCTAGCTTTCAGGAGTTGAAGGAGAGGTTGGCTACCGCTCCCATACTGGCTTTGCCAAGAACAGGAGTCGACTATGATGTCTACAGCGATGCTTCCCATCGTGAACTGGGCTGTGTGTTGATGCAAGGAGGGAAGATAATAGCTTATGGGTCTAGATAGCTGAGACCGCATGAGAAGAATTACCCTACTCATGATCTGGAGTTGGCGAAAATCATCTTTGCACTAAAACAGTGGAGGCACTACGTGTACGGAAAAAAGTTCAACATGTACACAGATCACAAAAGTCTGAAATACATCTACCAGCTGAAGGAATTGAACTTGAGGCAGCAAAGATGGTTGGAGGTATTGGAGGACATCTATCCCAAAATAAAGTACCATCCGGGCAAGGCCAATGTGGTGGCTGATGCACTGTCGGAAGAGCAGCTTTTCTCGTCTGATCACGACTCAAGAGAAGTTGACCAAGGAACTCGATCAAGCTGAAATTGAGGTGGTGTTGCAAGGAATAGGGGTGTCCTTAGCCTAGTTAAGACTTCAACCCACATTGAGAGAAAGAATTATCGACAATTAGAAGACCGATCCGGAGATTCAGGGGTTGAAAGAGCAGGTTGGCACCGGCAAGTTGGCAGAATTCCAAGTGAAAGATGAAGTATTGTGGTTTGGTGAGCGGTTGTGTGTGCTGAATCAAGAAGAACTGAAGGAGAGTATTCTATAGGAAGCACACGCCACTCTGTTATCCGTACATCCAAGGAGTACCAAGATGTACAAGGACATCAAGCAGTGTGTCTGGTGGTCAGGGATGAAGAGGGATGTGGCTGAGTTTGTCGCTAGATGTGCAGTCTGTCAGCAGATCAAAGCCAAAAATCAGAAACCCGGAGGTTTGTTGCAGCCATTACCCATTCCATAGTGGAAGTGGGATAATATCAGCATGGACTTCATTACTGGATTATCCATGAGTTCCAAAGGCAACAATGCAATTTTGGTGATAGTGGACCGACTCACCAAATCGGACTTTTTGTAGATGAAACTCACTTGGTCTATGGAGAAACTAGCTGAGTTTTATGTTGGGGAGATCATGAGGCTTCATGGAGTTCCCTTATCTATTGTATCTGACCGAGATACGTGATTCACCTCCCATTTTTTGGAAAGGTCTTCAGGCAGCTTTGGGAACGAAGACCGATTTCAGTACTGCCTCCCATCCCAAAACTGATGGGCAGACTGAGAAGGTCAACCGGGTACTGAAAAATATGCTAAGGTGTTGTGTGTGGGACTTTGGCAGCAGCTGGGAGAGGCATTTGGCACTAGTGGAATTCGCCTACGACAACAGTTTTCAGGCAAGTATCGGTATGGCACCGTATGAAGCTCTATATGGAAGGAAGTGCAGAACACTGGTGTGTTGGTATGAAGTCGGGGAACGACAAATGTATGGGCCGAAAATTGTGCAACGGACCTCAAAAAAGATCGAGTTGATCAGGAAGAGGTTAGTTGACGCACAGAGCAGGCAGAAAAGTTTTGCTGACAACTGGAGGAGAGATCTGGAATTCGAGGAAGGTGAATTTGTTTTCTTGAAGGTGTCTCCAACTAAGGGAGTGATTCGGTTTGGAAGATGAGGGAAATTAGCCCGAAGATACATAGGTCCTTATAAGATATTGAAGAGAATTGGAAAGATGGCTTATCGGCTAGAATTACCGGAAGAGTTGGCCTAAGTACACAATGTCTTCCATGTGTCAATGTTACGAGGTTATATTCTGGATCCGAGTCATCATTTGCCCGAAGTGCCAGAGGGTCTGCAGTTGGATTTGAGCTACACCGAGCGTCCAGTTGAGATTGTGAATCGGCGGGAGAAAGTCTTGAGGAATAAGACTATACCTATGGTCAAAGTTTTATGGAGAAATCAACTGGTTGATGAGGCCACTTGGTAATCAGAGGAGTGGATGTGAGAGATCACCCTGAACTTTTTAACTAAATCTGTAAAAATTTTCTTTCTTTTGTTTTCTCGCTCTTTAAGTGTAGTTCTGAGGACGGAACTATTCTAAGGAAGGAGTGTTGTAACATCCCATAGTAATTTTAATATAAAAATACATTTTTCAGTTTTGCACGTGCAATTTTATCTTATTTTTGTTCTAAAAATTTTCCTAAGTTATGCATAACTTTACTTTTATTTATTTTATCTCATTTTGTTATCCTTTCCTAATTAAAGTCCATAGGCCTAAGAGATGAATTTAAATCCATTAAAAATAAATTAAAATAGTAAAAGCCCAATAAGAAGCCCACCAAATAAAATCCTACATATTTTTTCCTACACTTGTCTTGTAACATACACCTAGGGTATAACTAAAAGCAACTAATTAATAAAATATAAAACTGTGGATGTGTACTGCACATGCACGTGTTTGTGTGCATGGATGAAGTGGCATGGGCACGTTGGAGGATCTGACCAGGTCATTGGAGTGTGGAGGAAGTGGAGAGTAAGAGTAGGAGGTGGTTGATTAAACTACCTAATACCCTTATAAATAATCCCCTAAGGCTTAATCATTTCCACATAAACCCAAATCATCTTTTTACTAAGTTAACAGTGAGAGAGAGAAGTCAGAGCGCAAGGGGGAGTTTCGGAGCTGAGTTCTTTTGGATTTTTTTGGTGGCTTACTGTGCTTTTCATTTGGATTTTTGGCTAGCTTGTGTGGAGAATTTCAAAGTGCTTTTGAAGATGCTTTTAGTAATCTACTATAAGATGGGTGTCTCTTCTTATTTTCTAATTAATATAGAAATCATGCCTAGGTGATATGGTTGAATTTTGTGTTAGTTTAATGGCTTTTTCTAGTAAAATTTGATGCATGTTGTGGTGACAAAATTGCTAGTTGTAGAAAATCATGAAATTCATTGTATGTCATTGTGATGCATATGAAATAATTGATCAGTTAGAAAGAAGAAAAATTAATTAGAAGAATGTGTAGAATTGTTAAGCTCAAATGAACAAATTGATTGTTGCATGCAATTGTGTGTCTCTCAGAAATTGGTTAAAATTTGTGTATGGAATATAGATAAAAAGAAAGGAAAAATTAGAAACAAATTTTTGGAGAAGAAATAGTCATGGTAGAACAAAGGAATAGTCGAATTAAAATGAGTAGAAAAAAGTTGATTAGTTGAACCTTGCCTTATGATTCATATAAGAAGAAGAAAAGGATTAAATTGGGAAAAATGAAGCAAATTTTCATTCATATGAATGAAATTAGTAAGATAACAATTTTTGAGTTCTACTAACGTAAAATAATCGTATTTTTGAAGAAAGGAGTGACTTTTTGCGATATGTTCAAAAAATCAAGATATTTTTGAAGAAATCAAGATATATGTTTATATGTTCAAAAAAATAGATATACGTAAAATGAGTAAAAATCTCTTAAATAACAATTAAAATCAATAAAGAAGGAATTCTGGAGTCTAGAACTATTTTTATAAAGATAAAATTTTTGGAAAAGAATGAAAATCAAAAGTGTTGAAATTATAGAAAATGAAATTTATTAGGAACCAAGTACTTAATGAACTAAACCCTATAGTAGTTGTGATCTGAGCTTCGACTCAGTGGGTAGGCGCTTGGTCGCCTCTCAGTTGGTGCTGGTTCGAGTCGCGGGTCTACCATTGTGGGGAGAGAACATTATTTTTCAAAACTATATCAAAATTGAGCCTTCGGCTTAGTGGCTTGAGCGGCGCTCAGTGGTCGCCACGTGGTGCGCGAGGGTGTCAGGGGTCTCGGGTTCGAGCCCTGTGATGGGTTCTTTTTTTATTATGAGTTCTTTTATTATTTTTTTGAGTTCGAAAAATCCAGAAAAAAGTTTTATAAATACTTTTAAATATTGGGGAACAATTGAAAATGATTTTCCCACTGCTTAGATTATATTTTGGGAATTTAAGAGTTATATTCATGTGCTAAATAAGATTGATATACAAGAAGGATGTGTATAATTAAGATAATAAGAGTTGATTTGTGATAAAGAGAAGGTGATGAGTTTTGATAATAATTTTCTAATGATGAGCCTCAAAGAGTTGGTGTTTAATTCTTAAAAATTGTCTATTGAGAAAAACTGAATCTAATAAGATTTTTTTGGAAATGAAAAAGTTTGAGATTGTTCTCCATGTCTATGAATACAAGAATAAGATGAAAGAATTGAATAAGATGTGAATAAATTGAATTGAAAACATGAATATCGAAGGGTATGAGTACCCATGATTATGGAACATGAAAAGATGTGATTCTAGAGGTTTAGTGAGACCCAAGTACCGGCAAGTGATGAAAAGAATTAATTGATTTGAGATTTTGCTATATGGGTTATCTCGGTATTTTTGTTTAAGTCTGGTAAGAGGGGAAGCTGACTCTAGGTGGTGTAATTTATTCTTGTTTTAAACGTAAGGATTAGGCACTTGGAGAAGATGTAATAGATCTTGGGCAAACGTAAGTGGGGTGTCTCTGTATTGTCTGATGGTTGATTCCTGGAATATAGACCCAATCAGACGATGGACTCCTGGACAGTGGTTGCTTGTGGGGTGAGATGATCCCCAATTAAATCCGGGACTATGATTGGCTTGACGATGGATTCCAGGACCATGAATAGGTGGGCGGATGGGAGGTAGTTCACCATTATAAATGTATATACTGGGGCCAGATCGGTACTTACGGGATGTTCGCACGACGAGGACTTCCGTATAGCTTGACGGTGGATTACAGGGCCGGGGTCCGAACTCGTTGGTTGTCTAAAACTTGTTTCTATTATCAAGTAGTTGTCATGGCGAGGGATTAAACCCTTTAATGTGGAGTACGTAGGTTCTTGCCCTCGGACCTATGTAGTATGGGATGCATAGAATCCAAACAAGTATGCGTTGGTGTCATCTTAGTGTAAACATCTGCATTAGGCATTAAGGCATTACATACACCGACAAGTTTAGGATAGTCACTTTTCACACTTTGTTTTACATTCAAGTTTGTGTATGCTACAATAAGTGAGTCGCTATATTATGGCATAGCGAGGATGGCCGTGTATAGTATTGCGTCAGTTGTATGTAACTGACATGCCGTCATTATTCAATGTAGCCATTGGATTTGCAAGGGATGATTGATGCTAAAGATTACTTTCTGTTTTAAGTTACTGATGTTTAATTGTACATTCATATCATGTTGTAATTCATTTAATCTTCCGATGCATTGTTGAAACGAACTTGATGTAATAAAGTTTCAAATTTCCTTGTATAATTGTAAGAAATGAAGTAAAGATCATGTTTATGCTACGAATTACCGTATTTTGGAATTTGGGGCGTTACAAACATATATAACCTTTTTGGGAATGTGAATATCCTAGAAAAATACACCAATAGAATGATGATCTAGCATAAAATGACAAGGGTGGTGATCATGAACAAAACTAACTCAGCCAAAAATTTTGGGAGGGAGTGGAAACACATAAATAGATGAAAATATCATGGAGAATGGTGTTCGACTATCTAACATAGACGAGGGCCTTGCGGTTGATAAGATGACATGTAGTAAGGATCGCATCCCCCCAGAAACGTTGAGGAATCTGTTTATAAAGGAGCATGGTCCTTGCAATATCCAATAAGTGACGGTTCTTGTGCTCTGCAACACCGTTTTGTTGAGGGGTGTAAAGATAAGAAGACTCATGAAGAATACTACAAGAGAACATACAACTAGTGAACTCAAAAGTAAAATATTCTTTGACATCATCACTATGCAAAATTTGAACGGAAACTTCAAACTGGTTCTTATCTCAGCGCAGAATGATTTAAAACTGGAGAAAACTTCAGACCGAGATTTCATTAAATATAACCAAGTTGCATCAGAGCAGTCATCAACAAAGGTAACAAAAATCTAAAACCATCACCAAACTAAGATTGAATATGACAAGATCCCCAAACATCAGAATGAACTAAATCAAAAGGTTGACTTGACCGGTTACTAACTCTATGAGGGTTATAATAGTGAATTTAATCCATCTTAGTAGCAGCAAATTGTAAAGCATTCATGGATCAACCGAACATGATTTATATTTGTGGACATAGTAAGCATGATAATTCCCAAGAACATTTGATATTGCCATTATGAGTACTGACTGTATAATCTTAATGTGGGAGATCAAAACTTGTAAGTGACACCAACATCCTTGGGGGGGGGGAGGGGGAGGGGGGGAGGGAGTTGGGGGGGGGGGGGGGGGGGGGGGGGGGGGTTGGAATACAGTTATAGAGACTTAACATGTTAGATCCTACCCTACTCCCCCCCCCCCCCCCCACCTCCACAAAATAATAATAATAAAAATAAAAATAAAAAAACCCACTCCCACCTCTTCCTCCTCACCATCTACACTCCAAACCTAGATCACCTTCACCTAACTCAACACACTATTTCCTAACCTTTTACATTTGAATCATGGAGTATCTCAAAGCCGAGATGCGAGATTGTGGGCCAAATGATGTGGTCCATCACCCTGTCACCCACTGCCAATCACCCCACTTATTTTCCTTTTAACCATCGTCTAGAGCATCACCAACATTCACCATCCCTGGTGAAGGACAATGGGAGACTCAGATCTTCGTCGAGTATTGATCACAAACGTGAATGTAATGCCCCGAGCCTGGCTCAGGTGCGTACACGACTACGCGTGCGCACACAGGACAGAACGAACACAAAATTCTAGCCACGCCCACCACAGGCACCATCAAAAGGTGAGTATACCCTATTGGTAATCCTTTATCATTTGGATCCTAATATAACTCACACACACTCCTTACTCACTTCCGATATGGGATATCAACCCAAGCATCCACATCATCATCACCATGCATGCACACTCTCATTTTCATGCAATATTAACATATGCCCCAAAGAACAACCTATAGGCCTCCCATCAATTCCTTTCAATCAAGCCCTATATGATCTCTTCTATAGGCCAACAACCAATAACTCATCTCACTCTATTATATATATATATATATATATATATATATATATATATATATATATATATATATATATATATATATATATATATATATATATATATATATATATATATATATATATACTCGCTTAAGTACGGGGTGTTACACGGGGCTGGCCCTGGGCCTGTGCGACCTGTGTGGCGCACAGGACCCACGATCGCACAGGGCCCACCAATGAGTAGTCCGTTGGACATCATATATAATTAATAGAGATTTTATTCCATATTTTAGCACAAAAGTTAATTTGTACGAGTGGTTAAGGGGATAGATTTTAAATCTAATGAGTGCAGGTTCGAACCCTGTTGTTGATGATTATTTATTTTAATTATTAGTATTAAAATATTTAAAGAAGGCCCATTTTATTTCTTTCTGCATGAGGCCCTATAAATTTCGGGACCGGACCTGGTGTTACACACACCCCTCCTTAAGAACTCAGCATCCTCGCTAGCCCGGGACTTGCAACATGATACAGGACCACCTTTCTAGTCGATGTGCAGTGGAGTACCCTGCTAGCGTACTGCCCCCGGTCTCTACCAGCATATAGTTCTTAGCCAAGCATACCTCTAATCCACTCTGATCCACGATTGGTGTCGAAAGTCGGCTCGATACCATTTGTAATGTCCTGAGTCCGGCTCAGCTGCACACATGGCTACGCATGCGCACACGGAAAAGAACGGACACAAAACTCGAGCCATGCCCACTACAGGAACCATCAAAAGGTGGGTATATCCTATAGGTAATCCTTTATCATTTGGATCCTAATATAACTCATACACACTCCTTACTCACTTCCGATATGGGATATCAACCCAAGCATTCACGTCACCATCACCATGCATGCACACTCTCCTTTTCATGCAATATTAACATATGCCCCATAGAACATCCTGTAGGCCTCCCATCAATTCCTTTCAATCAAGCCCTATAGGATCTTTTCTATAGGCCAACAACCAATAACTCATCTCACTCTATTATATATATATATATATATAGGGAAATGCTCTGTTGAAAACGCAAATGTTTTGAAAACCTGTGAAAACAACCTAGGCCATTGTTGGAAACAACGGCCCGGGTGGTTTTCCACGTTTTCACAGACATTTGCATTTTCAATGGAGCATTTCCCATATATATATATATATATATATATATATATATATATATATATATATATATATATATATATATATATATATATATATATATATATATACACATATATATAATATTATATATATTTCTATATAATATTATATATATACCCGCTTAAGTATGGGGTGTTACAATGAATGCCGACGTGATGAGAATCATAATCATTATGCCCCCCCTTACTCCTCACAATGCAGATGATGGGGCCAAAGAGGGGGTCCACCTACTGGCCATTGTTAGCGTAAGATGTGCCTCCTCAATGGGAATGTGGCTTATGTGATAGTGGGAGAGAGATAGTGATCCGAACATCGGATATCATCTATAGAGCCAGCACAACAACCCTCATCCTCAGTCCCGGCACCCAGAACAACCACTCAAACAGACTCATACACCATACCAATCATACAACAACCACAACAAACAATCAACTTCCCACATCTCAACCCCAACTCCCTCACCCAGACACATGCCACACTATTTACCCACAATCCCCACATGTCCAACCCCCACCACTACAACCCAATCACCAAACACCTTTACCACTCAAACTCCCTCCTCCCTAATCCCCGAAACACCAAAACACACACCAACTTCTTCTGAACCAGAGCTCTGCTCTTGCACCGCAACAATCCCTTACTCCAGGCCCTATAGTAGTTTAGGCTCTAGAAGGGAGTCCAACCAGGGTGGAACTAGAGACTGCAGTGGGGGAGGAGCCGTGGAAAAAGTTCGGAAGCAAGCATACAGCGAGAAAGAAGGCACTTACCACTGGAAGGAAGAGAACTCACAAGGGAAAAGTGAAAGGTGTACCCTATTTCAACTATGGTGAACCTGGCCACGTTTGGGCTGATTGCGTTAAAGATATATGATGCCTCAAGTGTACGAAATGGGGGTATATCTCCTATGTTTGCACAAACATCATAGTGAACAATGGAGGAGAATCGGCTGGTTCAAATAGGAAAATCCCCCTAAAATACCACAAATATCAAGCTTGCAAGTAGCCTCGCCATCAGCAAGCAAGAAGAAGTGTGGCTTAGGAAGTGGTGTGCGGTGGCCAGGGTGAAGAAGGGATGCACGTTGGAGAATAAACTCCTCAAAGAATTAGTGGGACGGTGGCCGATGAAGGGTCATTAGGATTGGGTAGTAAAGAGAATGTGTCATCTCCAATTTTTAATCTCATTCCCATCACCAGAGAAGATGGAGGAGGTGGCGTCCATGGGACTTATAGACTGTGGGTACTTCACGGCGAACTTCACGAAATGGACACTTAAATTTCGCATCGAACTTCCACAGGGGGATACATTTTGGATTTGGATCCATAACGCTCCATAACGCTCCCCTTCATTGTTGGCAAAGAGAAGCCATCGAAGAGATCATCGCTGACTTTGGAACCGTTGAGGAGATCGACCCAAAGATGGCCAGGAAATCAGAACTGATTTTGGCAAGATTCAAAATCCATAGCCCCGACATTGACAAGATTCCTAGGTTTGCCAAAGTTTACACCTTTGAAGAAGCATACATCATTTGCTTCGTTCTCGAGACTAGGGTGGAGCTCCAGTTGGAGATAGGGGACCTAAACTCCAATGCCGCAAGTTCATCGAATTACCGACCATCTTTGATGGAGTGGGTGCTCGACTCTACTATAGACGTAGCCCATGAGATACAGAGAGCCCATAGGGAGCTGATTTGGGCGGTTAAAAAGGTGGAGGATCGATCAATTTCATCGTCAACGATAAAATTGATCGTGGCCATTGAAGGACAGGATCAAAACTCGGGATCAAGATCTAAGGAACAGAAAGGAGTTGAAAAAGGGGGTCATAAAACTGGTTGTGGATCTGAACTTCTAGTGTTAGATCCATCTCTAAGTAAAGCTGCTAGTAGAGAAAAAAAGAGTAGGTATGGGGGAAATTGCAGAGAAGCTGCTACAACACTAGAAAAGTGTCATAGAAGGTGGAAAGAGGAACAAAAAAAGAGACAAAAAAGGAAGACTCTTTCATGCCTAGAGAAGAACAGGAAAAAGCCAAGCTTTGAAAGAAAATAAAAAGCTTTAAGAATAAGACATGCAAGATAGAGGAGAAGTACGGGCTAGGGGGAATTTAACATCCTACCCCCCCCCCCCTGCCTCGCATCCCGAGCCATGTCTTGCTGTAGATGTGCAACCACGTGTTGTAGCCTCGAAGTGTGTACCCGTACCTATTTCACCATCTGAGAGCATGCGCGTCGCACGAGCCACATATGAAGCTGGTGGTTTTAAGGAAGAGTTGGGATGTCATGGGCTATCTACAACAAATGGGCCTAAAGAGGGGTTTACTGAGGATTTTAATATTTTCCAAATACACTATTGGGCCAGCAAGCCCGTTCATGCTCCAAGAATCCAAAAACTCTTCTCTTGGGCCCGAGATGGTCCAAGGAATATACCTCATCACTTCTTGTCATCGTCAGCCTAATGAAGCCCACCTATGAGCCTACTACATTTCATATCTTGATCAAAGACAATGATGAGGAGGCACGCCTCAATCTAGAGGATGATGACCAATATTTAAAGGTTGAGTCAGATTCAATAGAAGAAATGATGGAAGATACACAAGAATTCAGGCCAGAGAACAAGCTATGGGCTTGATTACCTCTTAGGAGATAGTACCCTTGATTTTTCTTGACTCACAGTTCAGTATGATGGAGCAACGGAGGACCAAGGGATTCAGAGTACAGACGATTCACAATCATGCGAAGTCCTTAGCTACTTGGAGATTACGGGGGTTGCTAAGCGGCCAAGACCGACAATGAAGGTACTCGTATTTTTTTAGCTTTCATTTTTAATTTAGTGTTTGATTCTAATGTCTTCTATCTTGCCAAAACCTACGGTCTTGCGGTGGGAGATAGATAGCATGCTCTACTCCTAAATAAGATTAGAGGGTGGGAAATGAATAGGATAGTTCTGGATGTAAACTCTGAACCCACCTCAACACGTAATCCCCATTCGGTTATTAATGATAATACTCCTAAGGAATGTTAGAGGACTAGGGGGGATGGGTAAACGGGAGATGGTTAGGGACGTGATGAACTCCTCTAAGGCATATAGTATTGGTCTACAAGAAACCAAGCTTTCACATGTATCTAGATTTAGGAAACTAGGTGGGCATAGGATCAAAGAATGGTGGATATGTCCATTCGCTGAGGCATCCAGGGGTATTTCTATTGGCTTTAATCCACTCACCTACAATTGCATGGATGAAATTCAAGGGGAATCTCGTTGCCAGTCCTGCTCCAACGTAGGACTGATAACTGGACTCAATCGTTTACAGTTGTCTATGGTCCAGTATCCTCTAGAGCCGTATTTTAGGCAGAACTCCTTTCAATCTAAATGTGTTGGCACCATCCAGGGGGGGGGGGGGGCTTAACATGACGAGATTTGCTTGCGAATGCCTTGGCAGAGGATCGAGCGATGCGGATAGGGAGGAGTTCAACCGGGTTATCACAGATCTCGGGGGGGCTTTAACATGACAAGATTTGCTTGCGAATGCCTTGGCAGAGGATCGAGCGATGCGGATAGGGAGGAGTTCAACCGGGTTATCACAGATCGAGATCTGCTAGATATTCCAATCCTAGATAGACTCTTCACACGGTCTAATATGCATGCATCACCTATCATGGCAAAGCTAGACAAGGTCTTGGTTTCTATGGACTGGGAGACTAAATTTTCAATGGCCAGTGCTAAATGTCTACCAAGACAGACATCCGATCATGTTCCAATAGTTCCCTCTTCGAGAGAACATTATCTGCGAAAAGTGCCAAAATTCAGGTTTGAAAAGGCGTGGCTGGAAATCCAAGGTTTTCACCATATGGTCATGGCAAGTTGGGCATTGCCTACATGTGTGACTGAGGAAATGGCAGTGTGGTGAGCGAAGATACGCAGACTTCTGGCTACGCTTAGGAGATGGAACTGCTTCAGGTTCGCAATAATCTGGCATGCCAAGGAATCCATTTTGATGAGTATTAATGAACTGGAAAGACTGGAGGAGCTCTCTACTATTTTTGAGGAATAGTCAGGGTTATGAGTGAAATTTCACAAAAGTGCCCCCATCCTTATTAATATGGAGGAAGAGGAGGCAAAGACACATGTTACCATCCTAAACTGCAAGTCTGAGGCTTCCTTATTAACTACCTTTGGCTACCACTCAGGCCCGGGATACTTAAGAAGTCAAACTGGCTACCGATCATCGACAGAGTTGAGGCTAGATTGGCAGGATGAAAAGGTAAGTCGCTCTTTCTAGGAGGGAGAGTGACTCTGACTAATTCAATATTGTCTAACCTGCCGACATATTACATGTCATTATTTGAATTACCAAAATGGGTGGTCCAAAGGATCGATCGAGTCCAGAAAAGATTCATGTGAAAAGGCACAGAGGTGAATGAGGGGGGGAGGGGTATTATAGACTTGAGAAACGTAAACCTCACTCTCCTCGGCAAGTGGTGGTGGAAAGTGTATCATCCTGACGGTGAAGGCTGTCAGGACTTCATTCAATCCTATCTACACGGTAGAAGGACTTGTAACCTGGGTTTCCTGGGTAGGGCCGAAAGTTCCTGGTTCTAGAAAGGAGTTGCCAAGGCACATGGCACGTTTAATAGCTGTGTCACATCCTTCATAGGCAATGGCTCTATGACAAAGTTTTGGTGGGAAAAGTTTGTGTGGTGCACACCCACTCAAAGATCTTTTCCCATAACTCTACGAGCGGGCATCTCACCCACATTTCACGGTAACCCAAAGCTGGAAAAGTGGATCTTGGAGACCTCCCTTCATATCATCACTCTCTTTGGACTCCCAGGAGAAACTTGTATAGTTGCATACGTATATTGCACAGCCAGGGGTAAGGTGCTCTCAAGGCCCTGACTAAAAAACCTGGGAACTGGAAAAGAATGGCTCTTTCTCTATGTGGTCACTTTACAACTACATCCACTTCAGATGGTGTACTCCAAGCTAGTCTACAGTCCTCTGGAAGGAAAAACCTCCATTAAAGGTGAGAGTCTTCCTCAGGCTTGTACTAAATGATCCAATCCTGACACGAGAAGACCTTGATAAACGATAGCCAAACATCACAACCGACTGTGGTTTTCGTACTACACACCCAGAGATGAGAAACCACCTATTTGTAGACTACCTTAGGAGCAAAGCGGTGCTAGTGGAGGTTCTAAGAGCCCTCAGAACGACAAGTTACCCCCCAATCGTATGAGGACCTTTTGATTGGTCCCCGATTTGCTATTCAGAGAAACAATATGAAAGAAGTGTGGTATATTGATAGTGCCGCTACGACCTGGGTTTTATGGCCAGAGAGAAATATTTTTTTTCCTGCCGTGGGACTCGTAAGAGTATTTATGGTAATTTAACTCTTATTTTGCATCTGATTTCTTTTTGGGTTATAGTTGCAGCGTCGAGCCCAAGGGATATAATCGCCAGGACCTTCCAAGTGTAAAAGTATTGTTGCTGCTAATTTTGGTGTGGGAGAAAATAGATGATTTGTGAATTTGTAAAACCAATAAAAGCTAACCTTTTTACTACTTGCCAATGCTGACCGTTTTCAACGCTGCTGTTGACCTGCAAAAAGTTCAAAACACCGGGATTGATCCCGGGGACGAACCCTCTGACACTCAAGTCAGTAATCTGAAAGATTATAAAAGAGCTTTTTTAGAGAAAATAAAGATTACTTTTTCTATGGTGGGGGTAGAAGAGTATTTATAGTCGCATTGGGAAATAGTTTAGATTTAATCATTTATCATCATTCCGAGGTGTTTTTGGATAAGAAATAACGTTTAAATTCAGTCATGATAAATATTTGGTTTAAACCGCCTCTTAGGGATAATCATGAATTAAAATAAATCTTTAAATGATTTGGGATTATTTATAATGGGATTTCACCCTAACCCAGTAAGGCATACCCATTTTTGGGTTATTGGGTTTGGAAAAGACCTAGTTCCCAATTTCGGACCAATTTGTAGTGGAAATTACCGTTTTACCCCTGAGAGTTTTGAGATTTGTACCTAATTTGAACGGTCCCAATTTGGTTCTATTTTTAGTCATATCACAGGTCCCCCACTCCCAATGACTGAGTTTCAAAGCCTTTGAGAAGTAGTTCGACCATTTTTAATGGCTTATAGAATTTATCGAAGGAGACGTTTTGATCTTGCTCGGGGTGTAACAGTGCTTTTCCGAGTTTGCAAAATACTCAGAATTGGTTTCTAGATTTCTCTGGATTTTTGTGATTATTCCAGATTTTATGATTTTTTCCCAATCTTTAATCAATTTTCGAATTTTTTATTCAATTTCTGAATTTAATAATTAATTTTTGAATTTTTAATTAGTTATTCCAAAAATAAAATTATATTTTCCTAAATTAATAACTATTTTGAATTTTATTATTTTTCCAAAAATTTTGAATTAATAATTAAATAAACAAAATTAATTGAAAAGGAAATACCTAGATTGAATCTCAACTGTTCATCACGTGCAGGCGTGAAAATATAGGAGATCGTGTGGATAGCCATTCATCACGTGAGGATAGCAGATTTCTAGCTTGCGTAGAACTAGGTCTCCTTCTTTGAGATTCATGGGCCGTACTCTCTTGTTGTAGGACTGTTCAACTATTTGTTAATAGATCTTTTGTCGTATGGATGCATTCTCTCGGATCTCGTCAATGAGGTCGAGGTTGCCTCGGAGGTTTTCAGAATTCTGTTCTTCTTAGAAGTAGAGTAGGCAAGGAGAGGGTAGTCCGACTTCGAGGGGTATGAGGGCTTCAGAGCCATATGTAAGATTGATGGGGGATTGTCCTGTTAGGGTTCTCTTGGTGGTTTGGTAGGACCAGAGTACATTAGAGAGCAGTTCAACCCAACATCCTTTTGAGGATTTGTCAAGACTTTTCTTTAGGCCATTGAGAAATTGCTGGTTGGCATTCTCTGCTTGACCGTTGGACTATGAGTGGGAAACCGAGGAGAATCGATGTTGGATGCCGAGGTTGGCGCAGAACTGACAGAATGTTGCTCCTGTGATTTGAGTTCCTTGTCAGTTGCTAGGATTCGGGGTACGCCGAACCGAAAAATAATGTTCTTCTAAAAGAACTGCTGGACCCTATTATCCATGATTATTGCAAATGGCTCAGCTTCGATCGATTTGGGAAAGTAGTCGATAGCCACCACAAGGAATTTTCTTTGACCGACTACTGGAGGGAATGGTCCAAGCAAGTCCATCCCCCACATAGCGAAGGGGATTGGACTGGACAAGGAGGAGAGCTCGACTTGTGGTGTCCGTCGGATGGATGAGAACTTTTGGCAATAAGTATACTGACGAACATGTTGTTGAGCATCACTTAGGAGTGTAGGCCACAAATAACCATGATTCAAAATCTTGCGGGCGAGGGATCTGGATCCCATATGAGCGCCCTGATCCCTTCATGGTTTTCCCTGAGGGCGTACTCTGCTTCTTCGGAAGATAGACATCGCATGTAGGGTCTGCCATCTACCGTAGTGTAGGAGCTCTTGTACATGATTTCCTCAATGGGTGTGTATCGCTCAGCTCTTGTTCAAATTTTCCTAGCTTCTTTAGATTCTGGGGGGAAGGTTCCATTATCAAGGAACTCAAACAGAGGCTTCATCTAGTTCTCCCCATGTGCTAGGGGAGGTATCACCATGATCTCGAAGCCTTCTTCTTTGATGCTGGGCCTAAGGAGGACTTCAATCAGGACGGTGTGTTCAAGCCCTTCAAGGGAGGAGGAAGTCAACTTTGATAGGGCATCTGCTTGTCCTGATCACTTTGCGAGGGATACAGATGACTTCTGCCTCGTGGAATGTGGCTAGTAGCTTCTTGGTATGGGCCAGATACTTAATCATGTGTTCATTTATCGCCTCGTAGTATCCTAGAACTTGGTTCACCACCAATTGAGAGTCATTAAATATTTGATGCGTCGAGCTCTAGCTCTACATGCCAGGAGTAAGCCGGCTATGAGTGCTTCATACTCTGCTTGATTGTTAGAAGCTCAAAAGTTAATGTGAAGTGAGTACTAGAGAATGAAATCATCTGGACCCATCAGGATGACTCCCGCTCTGCTCCCCTTGATGCATGAGGATCCATCGACGTAGATGCTCCAAAATGGAGGGTCTTTGCCTTCCTTGTGGGGGTCAGGGATGGTGTTTTCCACAATGAATTCTGCTAGAGCTTGATCTTTAATAGCGGTCCTCGGCTGATAATTTATGTCGTGTTGGATCAGTTCGATAGACCACTTCATAAGTCATCCCGAGCTCTCTGGCATGTGCAACACTTGCTTGGGCGGTTGGTCAGTAAGAATGGCCACTGAGTGGACCTGGAAGTATGGGGGAAGCTTGCGAGCAGCCATGATCAGTGCGTACGGCATCTTCTCCATTTTTGAATAATGGAGTTCGACATTCCGAAGGACTTTACTCACGTAGTAGATCAGTTATTGGGCCTTTTCCTCCTCCCTTATCAGGAAGAAACTGGGTATCTGATATGGAGTGATGAGGTAGAGGTAAAAGCACCTCTCCTGGCTTGGGCTTGCTCATTAGCGGGGGATTGATTAGATACGCCTTGAGTTGCTCAAAGGACTCCTACTGTGGCTGTCCGTACTCAAAACCTTTCTCCCCTCTTTGGACCTTGAAGAACGGGAGACACTTGTCCCCTGACATGAAGAGGAAGCGTCAGATGGCGGCAAGGCGCCCTGTAAGTCTTTGGACTTCTATTATGTTGGATGGGTGAGTCATGTCCAAAATAGCTTGGATCTTCTTTGGGTTAACCTCTATCCCCCTCTGGCTGACCATAAATCCGAGAAATTTGCTTGACAATACGACGAAGGAGCATTTGGATGGATTGAGTTTCATGTTGTGCTTCCGTTATACGTTGAAGGCTTCCTAAAGTTCGGTCACATGGTCTTTTTTACTGACGCTCTTCACCAACATATCGTCTACATAGAATTCCATGTTCATGTCGATCTGTTCTTTGAATACCTTGTTCAAGAGGCGTTGGGTAGTAGCTCCAACATTCTTTAGCCCGAAGGGCATGACACGGTAACAATAGAGGCCTTGATCAGTGCTGAAAGAGGTCTTTGGAATGTCGGGGAAGGGGGGGAGGGGAACAATCTGATCTGATTGTACCCTGAGAAAGCATCCATGAAACTTAAGATATCATGACCGGACATGGCGTCGATCATGGCATCGATGCTGGTAAGGGGAAAACATATCTTCTGGACATGCTATAACCCCTATTTTTCTGTTTTTTTTATTTTTATCCTAATTTCTTCTTTCTTGATTATTGTATTCGAATCTCTTTTAAATAATAGATCTTGTTTTTCTTTGGGCTCATTTATTCTCTTTTGATCACTTTGTACTCTTTTCGGCTTGAACCCTGAATTTTTGACTCACTACTAATTTTCTCTTTTATGTTTTGGGCTTATATTGATCCATTATATTCATATCATATTTAATTCTATCTATTTTTTCTCTTTTTGGATCCTAAACCCATGCTTTTAACCCGTTAACCCGCAACTCAAAACCCAACATCTATTATCCCATATAAATACCCCCTAAACCCTAATTTAATATTTTTACTCTCTCTCCTCCCTCCTGCGACTCATCTCCCTCATCCCCCTGTTTCTCTCTATTTCGTTTTGAACCCAAACCGCTCATCGCCTCCTCGTCCTTGTTTTCACCCTACCCCCTTCGACCACCTCATCGATGCCCAGTCGACTCCCCAGCCCTTGTCATCGCCTCCCATCCAACCACTGAAGAACCCCTTCATCCTCGTCAACCCATGACCACAACTCCTGTCATCCAACCCTTCGTCATCCCCGACCATCGCCAACTCTTTCCCTCGATCACAACCGCCACATCGTCTCCCTGTCCCGTCAGCCCTCATTGTCGTCATCCTCATCGTCAACCTTCGAGCTCCCCTATTTCGCCGCTGCCCCATTCCCGAGCACCGTCGACCATCACCGTCGACCGTCGTTCGCTAGTCGCCGCCCTAGCCTCAGCCTAGCGCCGCCTTGCCGATCCAGCGTCGCATTGCCGCTGTCTCTGTTTTAGGATTGCTGTGTTGGAGTTTTACGTGAATCTCACGTATAATTGCTGCCTTGCTGTTTGGAGTTTACGTGCTTTGCACGTGTTCCTTTGCTATCGAGATTCTTATCCCGTTATTCCCTTCATATTCGAATTTACCGTCTAAAGGGCAAGTCTCTCTTGAACTAGTTTGATTATTTTTGTTCAGGAATTTTGTTGGTCCCACAAGTAGATCATCTTTTAATCATCATATTGTTATACTATTCATCTTCCGTTAAGTATATTGAGGGTTTACACGAGCTAACGTGAGATATCCTTGACTTCGTGCCTTTATCTTTAATTCAAACCCTAGTCCCTATTGCACATTGCATATGCACGAATTACATAAAAACATAACTAGATCCATGTTATAGCGTTGTTTGATGTATTGCATCTTTCTGATTGAATTTGATTTGATGAGTTAATTACCATGATTGTAAATTGCATCATAAATCTCGAAAACTGCGTGTTAATCATCAAATAGCACTTTGTTTATTAATTATTATGAATTATATGCTGGTATGATGAAATTGTTTCCCATTCATATTAAATTATTTTCTGGCTTGCTGTTTACTCCTTTTTGTATCAGAATTTCGAAACTGTTGCTGTAGTAATTTGAAAGAACTTTGTAAATATGAATTGTAGCCCCATGATTCTATTTTCCAGAACTTTCAACGGAATTGAATTCCGATTATAATCTGCTAGATATCAGTCTTTTAATACTGCTATGTCTAGATTTCCAGATTCCCAATTTCATACGTATCATTCTGATGTATTAATAAATAGAACATGTTAACGGTAAAAATTTGAAATTAATTTGGCTGAGACTAGACATGTGTAAGAATCACCCTGAATTTTTGTACATTTAATTGATGAGTTTTCTGACCTGATTCATATATGTGAACATAATCTATAACCTGAACATGAAATCTGAAAAGAATAGGAATTTCGACCTAGTTTCTGTAATATTTATATATCGTGTGTATATGCGCTGGAACCGGCAGTGAGTCTAGTTTCTATAACTTCTGACATATCTAGATTTGCTTTTTGGTAGCAGCGGGAATATCAATTTTTGTGCAGTAACGTCCTGCTATCCAGATTGTATGATTTGTGTTGATTTAATATATTTGCATCTTGCTTTGTCTGTAACGAGTAGAATTAGTTACACCGAGTATGATACAACCTTAACACCTTTTTGCATGCTCACATAGGATGAAATAAAATATTAACAAGTTGGGATATTATGGGTTGACTTGATAGTGAACAATCGAAAACTGTACTCGGTAGGGCCTTCTTGCTTGCATGGATTATTTACGTGGAAGGTGGAGAAATGCTTGTCATCGTGTCATCATGTTATCATGATATCTTTTCATCTTGTTACCGAGTACACGATCTTTTGAGTTCACCATCAGTCTAAAACATTCACTGTTTTCTTGCGCCGAACCTGTGGAATGGGACGCAGTAGTATGTGCACTAGATAGGTTAATAAAATGATTAATAATCCGCATTTGACATTTCATGCTTGATTTCGTATATAGTCATCAATATAGAACTTAAGTTGACATTATTAATTAATGCATGATTAAACATAGCCATTGACATTATTTTCATTCTTTGTCTTTGTTCTTGACTTTGATCTATTCCTTTACTTTTGATATACCATGCCCTTTTTTCTCTGTTTCTTTCTACTTGCTGTCCATGACTTGCTCTAAGAACATTATTTTTTCTCATTTTTTAGATCACGAGTTTACAGGTACTCAGGGAACACTATCAGAAGGAATTGGTGAGCAACGATTTTAGAAGATAGAGTCGAAGATTTCACTACTTGAATTATTTTATCCTATATATCTTTCCTTTGAACTTTGTCTTTGATATTATAAATTGGTTTGGGCTTTCGTTCCGAAGTTTGTCTTCCCAGATATTGGATATTATGTTAGATATTATGTTTTGGATTATTTCATCTATTGTTGAAGTTGTTCTTTGATTCATGTGATTATATTCTCTTGCATGGTTGTGTTGTTGTTCATATTGTTGAGTTAGACTGGTACAGCTCATAAATGGTGTTTACATCATTCGCTGGGCCTTCGTTACATACTTGTATTCCATATTTTGAGAAGCGGGGCGTGACACATGCTTTATTCATGTCTGTGAAGTCGATGCAAATTCTTCACTTACCATTACTATGTCTGCGAGCCATTTAGGGTAACTGACATCTTGGATGAACCGGGCCGATATGAATTTATCTACTTCTTCTCTGATGGCTTGTTGCTGATCAGGGGTGAATTTGCGATGTTTCTTGTGGACTGGACTGGCTTCATGGTCTATGCTAAGGTGGTGCATGAGTAATTCTTCTGAAATATCGGGCATATCGGCAATGGTCTAGGCGAATAGGTCTCGATTCCCCCTAATGCATTTGATGATCTCTTCCTTGACCTAGTGAGGGAGGACTTTACTCACTTGAAATGTCTTGGTTGGGTCCTTTTTAGAAAAGGGGATTTCTTCTAGTTCATCCATTGGCTCCAAGATGGCTTGGCTTCTCCCTTGGGGGAGTTCTAGCACTTTGAGTGAAAGGACTGGACCTCCCATCGAAGTCATATAGCATTTTCGAGCAGTCTCTTGGCTTTCCGTGACTTCTTCCACCCACGTCGAGGTTGGAAATTTCATCTACATGTGAAAGGGCGAGGATACGGCATGAAGCACAGCTAGGTCGGGTCGGCCAAGGATGGCATTGTAAGTGGCTTTTACATTGACGACCATGAAGTCCATCGGCTCTATTCGGGTTATCAGAGCTTTTCCATCGGTCACATCAAGAGTGACTACCCCTTCGATTGTTACTGGCACTCCTGAAAACACGTGGAGAGTGTATTCCGATAGGTTTTAGGCAATCTCGGGAGAGCTTGAGGCCCTCGAATGCTTCTAGAAAGAAGATATTGATAGAACTACCATTTTCGACCATGATTCGATGCACTTCGTGATTGACCATGCTGAGACTAATGACGAGGGCATCAGAGAGAGGCATTTAGATGCCTTCTTGATCCCTTTCCGGGAATGTCACTGGAATTCCGATGCTCTTGGGCAATGGGATATTTTGTACCGAGTTAACTTCTCGGATGAAGGCCTTTCTGGAGGAATTCAATTCTCCCCCTATCGAACCTCCATGGCTAAGATGGAGGATGGCCTAGGTTCGGAGTCTTGGGACTTGGGTGGGCCTTTCGGTTCACTTGTTAGCTCGCCGGGGTGGAGGAGGATCGGCCCTTTCCTTCCTGAAATCTTGGCCAATTGTCCTCGATAAATAAGGGTGTTCAACCTCCTCCTTAAGGGCCCGACAATCGTCCGTGTCGTGGTTGTGGTCCCTGTGAAAGTGGCACCACTTGTTTCTGTTCCTTCTCTTACTAGGGGTATTCATCTTCGGGGGAGGTTGGAGCAGTCCTTCCTTGTCTACTTCCATAAGGACATTCGAGATGCTGGCATTGAGGGGAGTGAACTTTTGAAAATGAGGAGGAGGGCGACGCTGGCCGTTATTGCCTTTCTGGAGCTTCTTGGGACCTTCTTCATCAGCACCCTTTCGTTTGTTCCCGGATGGGGGCTCCTTCTAATCATGGGGATGCAGGGCCTCTTTAGCCTGGATGTACTTCCCACTCCTCAGCAGGAGTTCCGAGAACTTTCCGAGGAAGCTTCTTAGCGAAGGATGCCTTAAGATCTGCATGGTTGATGTTGTGTCTGAATACTGCAGAAGCCACTGATTGGTCGAGAAAGGCAATAAACCGAGCTTTGGCAGTAAAGCGCCGAACATAATCTCTACGGCATTCACCTTACTTTTGATTGAGGGTTAGCAAGGATGCATTTTTCAGCTCGGCGACTGCTAACAAAGTGGGTGAGGAAGAGCTCTTCGAACTGGTCAAACAAGAAGATGGTGGCTGGGGATAAATAGGAGTACCACTCTTTCACTGGTCCCTTCAATGTGGTCGAGAAGGTCTTGTAAAGGAGCACGTCTGAGGCTTGATGGATCATCATGAGAGTTTTGAAACTCTGAATATGATCAGCCGAGTCAAACTCCTCGTTATAGGATTCAAAATGCGGCGGCTTGAAGGTCTCGGGGACCGGGGCTTCCATGATGGCCCTGGAGAAGGGGGTCTGCTCGGGAGGAAGTTCTTGGTCTGTTGACCCTCTTCGAGGTTGATCTTGTTAAGGCGCCTCTCCATCTCTTGAAGGCGGCGATGAACCAAGTCATTCCTCTGGTCAGATCTGATCGACTCTCGAGACTCTCCTTCATGAGGGGTGGCATGGCAAGGGTTATGTGCATGTCGGTCGTAATTTGGAACGATGTTAAGGGCTCACAGGATGTCATCTTTGAAATTTAGAAATTCCACTTGGGTGATTGGTGCCCCTCCATCTTGGTGAACCCTTGGCACTGATCGGCTCGTAGCAGTGTGGCTTCTTCGCTAGCAAAGGGGGGGTTGACCCTCTTCGCCCCCTTGAGGAGGGGGACCTTCTGGATCTCAGCCTTTAGAGAGAACGGCTTCTCTGACCTCTCTGGTGTACTGGATGAGGGACCTTATCATGGGCTCATCTCTCATTCAAGTGGGTTCGAAGGTCGATCCCATGTTGATGGTTGGCGATGATTTGACGGAGGTCTCTTGACCCCTGAGGACCTTGCGATGCCATTAAATCGGTGGAAGGATTGTGGACCGAGACATGGTCATGGAGAGGATGTTGTTTTTGATTGCTTCGACGAGAGCCCCCCCATCACAGCCCCTCTAGACGTGGGGTGAGCCTGTTGGGAAGGTGGTGGTTCAGATTGAGGTTGCTGATCTTGTTGATCTTGTTGAGGGGGAACATCCTCAAGTGGAGGAGGAGGAGAAAGAGGAGTGGCTTTTCGGCTTGACGCCACCGCCTTCCCTTTTCCCTTTGGAGGCATGGCTGGAAAAGTTATTTTTTTTACCGGCGAGTTGGGTTGGAGTGCTTTTTCCTTATTTCCCACAGATGGTGTCATTCTGTTGCTGCTAATCTTGGTGTAGGAGCAAACAGATGATTTGTGAATTATTCTAGAATAAATAAAAGCAATCATTTTTACTACTTGCCAATGTTGACCATTTTCAACACTGCTACTGACCTGCAAAAGTTTGAAACACCGGGATAAATCTCGGCGACGAACCCTCCGATACTCAATTCAGTAATTTGAAAGATTATGAAATAGTTTTTTTGGTGAAATACTGATTACCTTTTTTATGGTAGGGTAGATGGGTATTTATAGTCGCCTTTGGAAACAGTTTAGATATAATCATTTATCTCTAATCTTATGTGTTTTTGGATATGAAATATAGTTTAAATTTCTTCATGGTAAGAGATTTGGTTTAAACCGACTCTTAGAGATAATCATGTGTTGGTATATGCCCTAGAGGTCAGTTGTGTATTGACATTACTAGTTTACATTGTATCATGACATTTATTTCATATTTTGGCATTTCATTTATTGTTTTATTTATTGTGAATTAAATCAACATAATGAAGTCCTTAGATTAGTAAGTTCAGTGCCATGGGATATCAAGTGCATGGCTTGATTGTGAGATCCTATTGGTTGAAATCATAACATTGTTTAAAATGTCCCTAGTCAAGTATTATTATGAATTAGGACAATGATAATACATAGAGACTAGTGTGTGCGTAGACTGATGACCATTCTCACAGGTCCTGGATATGAGATATCAAGTCTTCACATGGATACATATTAAAGTAATAATGTACTGGACTGACCCACCATGAGAATGCTGCATGGATCGTTACGTGAGTGTCATAAGCAATTCTCACAGCGGACATGTTATACGTAGTCCTTTGACTTGAAGTCACTATGTTTCCGTACATGAGAAGTTATATGTTTTTATGCCACCAAACGTTGCCTGTAATAAGGTGATTTAAAGTCCACTATTGGATATCTACAAATTATGCGAAGGGATGTGAGTGACTTAGATAGGATTTGTCCTTCTTACATAACTGGAGTGATATCTACGGGCCTTTGATTGAGTGAAACTGCAAAATACATGGTCGTGCATAAATGAGTCAATATAAGATATTGATCTCATTTGTTTTAGTAAGTCTACTCAGACATCAAGAAACCGAAGATTAAACTATAGAAGGATGACACGCTCTATGCCTTGTGGTCAATTAAGATATCTAGACAAAGGGACAAGACTAGATGGTAACATTGGTCACGGATAGGTTATGTCAAATCACTGAAATTCCTATTACTTGAGTAGGAGTGATGTATTGCTAGATACTGCTCACTATTTGTAATACTCGAATATGATTTTAGTATTATTGTCAACGTAATGGGAATCTACAGGGTCACACACTTAGAATGGATCAAAATTTGGATTTAAATTCATAAGATGAATTTAATTAGGGATCCAAGTAAAACTTCGACTCCTGACATTGGTTGGACATTTAATTAGATTAAATGGGCCGACTAAAGTTCAAAAGCATACACACGAATCTGACCCAGGTTAGATTGTGACCCAGGTCAGATTGTGAGCCCAACAACCTCATTACTCTTTTAGGGTTGGTTTTATGCACCTATATATATGATATGTATCTGTAGAAAAGATACACGTGAAAAAACCCTAGCCGTCACAGAAAGTGAGAGAAAGAGATCATAAGAAGGAACATCCCCTTCCCGCAGCTAGCACCGCGGTCTGAGGGAGAGCCATTTTTCGTTCCGTTTATGTGGATACCTTAGAGACACCACAATATTGTAGTGTTGTGATCGGCATACTGTGGAGACAGTAGATCCATCTTTATGGTATAACTCCTAAACACGAATTATGGTTTTCGCATGGATCAATTGCTAGGTTTCAATATTTTTGTAATTCTTTCCGCTGTGTATTTAATATGTGATTGCATTCAAAACCTAACATCATGATTTTAAATAACTCTTTAAATGATCTGGGTTTATTTATAATGGGTTGTCACCCTAACCGAGTAATGCATACCCGTTTTTGGTTATTGGGCTTGGAAAAGACCCAATTCCCAATTTTAAAACCGTTTGTAGTGAAAATTATCGTTTCACCCCGGAGAGCTTTGAGATTCGTACCTAATTTGAACGGTTCCTGATTTTTAGCCATATCAAGTACGATGACGAAGAGATAGTGATCGGTCCTACAATAGATTGAAAGGCATGCCATCTTCCCACCCTCCAGGGCCTTGTTCGAGGGAGCCTTATCTTATGTTTCTTTTTATATCTTTGTACTTGTTATGTTGTTTACTTTAGTTGTTTAGACCACTGGTCCCACCCTCCTATGTTAGTTAGAGGTTTTATTTTTTATTTCCTATTTGTAGTTTTTGTACTTTTTCCAGTTCTACAGGGTTATTTTGTTAACTTCTTATTAATAAGACAGGATGGCCATACTCCATCTTTAGCTTCAACAAAAAAAAACTTGGAATGGCCTTTCAAGGGTCGTTGTTTACTCCTTGACAGGCCTTCATGATGCCAATATACATTTTTTTCTTTCCTTTCATCTTCTCTATTTTAGTTTTTTTAACTATGAAAATAAATTGAAGGTACTTTTTGTTTCTACTATTTAGGGAAGCTTTAAGGTACTCTTTTCCGCTTTAACCTTATCTTTAGGGTACTTTTTTCCGCTTTAAGCTTATCAAAATTTAATCCCAATTGGGAATAGCTCAAACTACATCTTAACTTTCTGAATCTCCTACTTTACTCTAATTAACCTTGATATGCATTTTTTCTCGTATACAGTGGAAGAAAGTTGGCCTCCCCTCTTCTTTTAAATCACTATGGGAATAGTGTTGGTTTTATATGTTTTGCATACACATGCTCGATGGATAAGACGATAAAGTGATGAGATGGATCAAAGCGAATGATTGAAGATATAGAAGATTGCAGTCAGCAGCAGCAACTGGAGCAGGTTGCGGTCGACCGTCTTATTGGTCGGTTGACCGCCCGACTATACAGGGTGTTTTGCTGCGAGGGGGATAGTCGAACGCACCTTGGGGTCGATCGATCGTATGTGGTGGGTATTTGGGCTCAGGTCTGGCTGATTCATGAGAAGCCCAACTTCGTCTTCAAGTCAGGTCATATGGCTCTCAGTGCAGGGTTATCTCTTCAGTAGTAATCAAGTGTTTAGTATATCAAGTGTATCAAACTAGGGTTTCTCTAGATCTATATTTTTATTGTAAAGGATCCAAGAAACATGTGATTCTGTTGAGTGCCAAATAGGAGAAGAGAGTATTTTATTTGAGAGGTGAGAGATTTCTACATTGTAAATAGCAAGCAAGTTCCGGTTATGCTTGAGATAGGGTCGTGGTGATAATTGTAACATTCTTATATCTTCTCTAGTTGAAATAATATTTCGGTTCTTCCTCCCTCAAATTAAGGCAAAAGCCCCAACTGGGAAAATTCTTACGTGCTTTGTGTGATTGGTGTGATCTAGTTTTTCTTGATTGTGTCAAAGACTCAAAAAGATCCTCTAGTGAGAATGATTCCCTAACAATTGGTATTAGAGCAATCAGGTTCGTGGGTTTGTTCGAATTCCTTGGAGAAGATGACAGTTCAAAAGACGAAGATCATACAGTTTGATGGTAAGATCTTCAATCTATGGAATGTGGACATATATGATGTATTGGTTCAGAAGAAATTGCACCTTGTCCTAGAAGAGAAGAAGCCAACCAATATAAAGCAGGAGAAGTGGGATGAGATTTATTTGAAGTCCTTTAATTTAATCCAGCTGCAATTGGCAGACGAAGTCAAATGTAATATTCTTGAGGAGAAAAGTGCAGCGAATCAATGGGCGATACTCAAATCTGACTACTCGGGATCATCGTTGTTGGACCGGATGTACTGGAAGAGGGAGCTATTTAGATTCTCAATGAAGGAAGGTATCCATCTTCAAGATCATATTGTGGAGTTCAATAAGGTAATATCTAAACTGAAGGTGATTAACGCTGATGATCTTAGCGAAGAGGATGAAGCTTTCAACTTGATTTATTCACCACCAAATTCTTATGATCACTTGATAACTACCGTGCTACATGGAAAACCAGCCAAGGAGACACTTACAGTAGCCGGGGTGATTAAGGGTCTGAAAAAAGATGAACTGAGGAAGGAGACTCATAAAGGAGGGTCTATTTTTGCAGGTTGTTTAGTGGTGGATGGTGACAGTTCAAATGGAAGGGATACGACACACAAGGTTAAGATCCGTTTTCACTATTATAGAGAAATTGGGCATTACAAGAGAGGTTGTCTCAAGTTGTTGAGTCAGAAGAGTACTAATAAAGGAGGTGATCAAGTCATTGTAGTCAGCGCAACTAATTCGGGTAAATCAGGTGAATTTGGTAACTTCGAACTATATCTTCTTATTTCAAGTTCTTCAGATGTGGCTTCAACTTGGTATCTTAATTCGGAAAGTTCTTCTCATATTTTCTCTGAGAGGAAGATGTTTTCTACTTACAAGTCATCAACAGGCCGTAGTGTGAAAACAGCTAGAGAAAAAATTTGTGAAGTAGTGAGTGAGGGAACAGTTGAATTAGAAACACCAGATGGTAAAGGGTTCACACTTGAAGAAGTCATGCATATTCCTTCAATATAGCAGAATCTGATATCCTTGGGGACTCTTGATTCTCGGGTTACATGTACACAGCTCGAGGTGGAATTTTGAAAGTTCGGGAGAGTCGTTGTAAGGTGATGAAGGTAGAGGCGGATTGGGCAGGGTCAACACAACTTCTATGAACTTTGTGGGAGCAGAAAAACTCGGCCGAGTGTATGGAAGCCCATTGTTCCTAAAATATCATCTAGTAAGCCGTCACTAGAATCACCAAAACTAAACTGCATCGTTTGAATACCATTGGAAGGTGGAGAGAACATGGGTTAGGTGGAGTTCGTGTGGAGAGTGTCACCTCCATGATAACATTTATTGGGGTGTGCCCTTGAGGGGCATAAAATTGGAGGAAAACAGGTGGAGGTAGTTTCAACTACCAGAAGAAACCATAGAAATGTGTTGTTTACAAAGCGGAGATGAAAGGTCTAAAAGAGTTTAAATCACACATGTATAGATTCATGCATATGAAATCCAAGGTAGAGATTGTTGGATTTATATGTCTTGCATACACATGTTTGATAAAGAAGACGATGAAGCGATGAGATGGATCGAAGCGAATGATTGAAGATAGAGAAGGTAGTAATCAGCAGCAGCAGCTGGAGTAGGTTGGGGTCGACCGCCCAACTGTACAGGGTGTTTTCTCGTGAGGGGGACAGTCGACCGCACCTTGGGGTCAGTCGACCGTATGCAGCGCTGATGGGCATTTGGGCTTGGATCTGGCTGATTCGTGAGAAGCCCAACTTCATCTTCAAGTCAGATTGTACGACTCTCAATGTAGGGTTATCTCTTCAGTAGTATTCAAGTGGTTAGTGTATCAACTGTATCATACTAGGGTTTCTCTAGATCTATATATTCATTGAAACGGCTCCAAAAAATATATGATTCTATTGAATGCCGAATAGGAGAAGAGATTACTTCATTTGAGAGGTGAGAGATTTCTCCATTCTAAACAGCAAGCAAGTTTCAGTTAGGCTTGAGAAAGGGTCATAGTGAGATTGTAACATTCTTGTATATTCTCTAGTAGAAATAATATCTCGGTTCTTCCTTTCCTGTATTAAGCCGAAAGCTCCAACCGGGACAATTCTTGTGTACTTTGTGTGATTGGTGTGATCTAGTTTTGCTTGGTGTTTTGTGTTGATTGTGTCAAAGACTCAACAAGATCCTCTAAATGGAAGGATTCCCTAACACAGAGAGTACGCATCCCTGTAAATTTGTTAAACTTTGTTCCTAAGTGTCATTTATTTTCATATACTAAATTAAATATAGGTTTGTAATTCCCCGTCTCAAATTGGATGCTGTACAATTCATAATATATGTTTTTTACAACACATTTGTTGAATATATAGGTATATTCTCACTATATGAATAATATTATGTGTAATATTATTCTATGGGTAACACGTGTGTTACGCGTACTAATTGTATGGATATCGGAATGCGGGTGAGTGGGTTAAGAACCCAGTACCCATACCAGTATTTATCCTATAAATACTAGCTTGTGATAGTAGTCTAGGTATTCCAATCTTGATACCTAGGGTAAATATCACAAGCACCTTAGTTTAGGATATTAACCCTAATTTCTATTGTTATTATCTCACATAATCTCTAACAACGCGTCATGATTCGTGAAACTTAAGATGATTTCTCCTCAAAACTTATACTTGCTCGTTGCCATATCAATATCATAAATCATCACCTAAGGTTTCATTCACCTGATTAAAAAATATTCTTACACAACTGACATGGTAATTATCCCAAGAGCTCAAAATTTACACTTGCAACTCACTCTGTTTTGATCATCTTATTTTTATGAAGTTAGTTCATGATTGTAAACATCACAGTCTGCCTAGTCAAGTTAATTCATCTTTAGTAGCAGCCAACTGAAAGTATACATGGATAAAACCACACGAAATTTCATTAACATGACTAAAATCTGTTGACAGTACCCCATAAGCATGGTGAGTTTCAGAAGAACTTTTAAAATTGCCCTTGTGAGTACTTACTGTATAATCTTAATGTGGATGCTCGAGAGCTTAGGAAAGTATTGACGGGTTATGCAAGTTTCTGGTGGGAATAAACCGGTGTTGTCTGCTCTTTGATTGATCCCTTTTTTTTCTTATGTTAGTTATGGTGTAAAGTAACTTACTTATTGCCTATATTTTTATTTAAAAATACATATTAAAATTTCCAATTAAATGCCTCTTTTTGCAGAAAGTGAGACAAACATGAGATCGATGCAACGAAGCTAGATTATTGAAATGAATTTTGGTGAAGAAATTTGATGGCATATGGTAAAAGGTATTCTCCTCATCTCTCATTTTTAGATTCTTATTGGCTGATGATATGGCTGATGGTTATGATACTCCAGATCTTTAAAAGTTAGGGATTTTTTAACTATATGGATTTTGCTTCTAATTGGGATAAAAGTATTAGTAAAAGCATTTTGTAGTTATTTTATTTAGTCATCTTATTTCTAAATGTTATAACGTGATTACAGGTGGTCATTGCTTGAATTTAATTTTATTTAGCTTTGAAAGGGAAAAAAAAAATGGTAGTGCACTTTATAATTTTTTATATCCTTTTTTGGGGTTAGTTCAGATAGAAAACCCACATCTGGTTTAGAAAGATGTCCTCATTTACCTTTTTTATTTAGACTTGATACAATTTAGTTTTGAATATTTATTGGCATGTTTAATCTATGTTTCATGGTTTTTCTTGGTTAAAATTTTTGGTCTAATTTTTTTGTTTATATTTTTTACAACCCTCTCCAAAGGTTGATTGCAGTATATTCTGCTCTACATACCTTGGATTATGGGTTCCCAGTCCCTGTTATTGCATTAATAGAACTGCTGAGTGATACGTAATTGTGCACTGGATCTGATCTAACTGTTTCTAAATTTACGACTGGTGTGAATATTTGCAAGTGTACAAAATCGCAACAAGTAATATAGTAGTGAATAGAGTGTCGAATCTACAGAGACTAGATATTTTATTGAGTACCGATATCACTAGATGAATCACTATTTGGAAAATCTAAATTAATAAAGATTAAAACAACTAAATTAAATTAATCTAAAAGTCTAACTAACTAAATTAATGGAGAAGGAGCGGAGTTTGAAAATTGTAATTTATTAATTGCGAATCAATTCTAGGGTTTTAATTTCACCTAGTTAATCAAACACAATTTAAGATTCTATGAATAAAGAATTTATTTTTCCTGGTTGTAGACCAAAATCTCTTAATTATTCGATGCTTTCTCTCGAATAACACCAAAAATATCTCTAACTAACAGTTTGACACATCTCTATGCAAATTTAATTAATCAAATACTCATTAAGTTCTATGAATTTCTTAACGGTCACATTAATCGTGGTAAATTATCTCTAATTTCGCTCAATCAATGGTGTTCAATTTTTATTGTTCTAAATCACAAATTACCTCTCGGTCTCTCCATGATCCAATAATCATACAAAAATTGGCCAAATAATTGTAAGCATTAAGCACAAAAATTAAACACACAACCATAGAAAAAATATGAAATTATGTTCTCAAAACTAGGCTACATCTAAACCCTAGAACAATAAATTTAGTTCATAGTAAAATTGCAATTAACAAAATTGTTCAAGGATTGCATTATTAAAATTAGAGAGAAAAAAAAGAGATACAAAAATAGACTATTTTGTAATAAAAAATGCAAACCGAACAGTCTCGAAAATTGTGTCCAAACAATAAGCGTAATCTTCTCTCTTTCTGTCGTCTTGAAGTCCGAGCCAGCCAGGTCAGCAGCCTCGAATTCTGCGCCGAAGAACAATGCATCAGCCACGTCAGCAAGATCTGAAGCCGGGTCAAATCTGCTACAGTGCTCACGGTCACGTCAGAAACAGTGCGCCTGGGTTGTGTTCGCTCTCTGTTTTTTTTTTTCTTTTTTCTTTTCCCTCTTTTTCCGTGTTCTTCCGCTGTTCAGAGCCGCACGCCCCCCTGTTTATTATTTTTTTATTTTTATTATTAATTCTTTTCAGCTCTTCCGCCTCGTCTCTCCTTCTTCTCTTTCTTCGGGTTTAATTTTATAGGAGTTGTAGACTAATATTAGGATATATCTGCAAAATAAAAATCAGATTTTAAAATAAATATTTAAATTTAAATTAATTAGATAAACTTAAACAAATAACTAATTTTTATTTTTGCCTTATCAAAATCCATTTAAATTTGTTTATTCTTTTTACACCCTATTAACAATTGAAATTGTATTTTGCTCCTATATTGTCAATTTGTAGCATATAAAATTCAACAAATCATTAAAAATAATAAAACAATAGTTTTTCTTTGTTTTGTTGATTTTTATCAAAAATAATTACTTTTTGCATCAAAAATCTTATTTCTACATAAATAAATAATTAATTGAAATGTTATAGAAATAAGGTGAATTTTAGACAATATAATCGAAAACAAGCAATTTTAATGGGTAAATGACTACAAATATTTGTATAAAAATTAGACACATCAAATAACCCCAAACTTAAGATTTTGCTTGTCCTCAAGCAAAAAGTAAAATTATGAATAAGGGAAAAATAATCAAGAGTAGACTCATCTTATCACACTAAGAGATCTCATCATGCAAGCATCAAAATTGCAATTAAAAATATAAACAATTGCAAATAAAGTAAAATCAAGCATACCGACTTTCTCCAGTGCAATTATCTATTTATAACTCCAAACCCAATCATATTTGTCATGCAATTAATGTAATTATAGTATGTAACTACCCAATTTGTGATTATCCCTTCTCACTACTGCAAACCGAGTAGCAAACTAGAGGTTTTTTTTTTCTTTTTTTTGTTTTTTTTTTTAATTTCTTCTCTATGTTGTCACTTGCCTTTTGACGCGAATGTAAAACATTTGTGATGAATTCACCCGGTTACTCAACAAGTCACAAACTTAAAGTGCTTTGCATACTCATATTTTAAGTTGCCGTTTGACGTAAAAGTAAACATTTGTGATGAATACCCCTAGTTACTAAGCAACTCAAAACATTGGAGTAGATTGAATTTATTCATTTTTTTTTTATTTTTTATTATTACTCTATTTACTTAAACTCTGTTTAAGACTAGATCAAATAAGATAATCACAAGAAAAAGCATCGCATTTGTCTTTTATGTATAATCGCATGACTCACACAACTTTGTACGGAATTGTGAAACTCAATAATCCTAAAGTAAATAAGTATGCTTACTCTTACTTTATAAGCAATTGTCTATCCCAAAAAAAATTATTTCAATGCTTATCTCAATGAAGAACTCAAAAGTGTAAAGATGAATCAAATTGAAATCCTTTTAAATTTTTGTTTTTCTTTTCTAAAAGATAATAATAATAATTTGTAAACCTTCCCCCCAAACTTGAATATCACATTGTCCTCAATGGGAGAAGAAAAAGAAAAACAAAAAGAATGCAAAAAGTTCAGAATTTCTCCCCTGATTCGTCTTAAAATTTCTGCACGCGCGGTGTTCACTTTTTTCGCAATATCTTGAGCTGTAGATGTCCAAATGGGCTCATTTTTTTTTGCTGGAAAGCTAAGATGATAGGCTACAATTTCTCTTTGAATCAGTTTTCCAGATTCTGACTCCATACTGCTCAAAAACAGCCATCAATGAAAGTGTACAAAACAGCTCCGCCCGGCGACTTCCAAAATTTATGCAATCCTACAAGATAAAATCAAAAATTAAAAGTATAATAAACTAAAAGAAAAATAAAATCTAAATGCAATAAAAGAAAACATGGGTTGCCTCCTGATATGGCTAAAAATAGGATTAAATCAGGATCGTTCACGTCGGAGACGAATCTTAAAGCTCAGGGATAAGACGGTAATTTCACCTACTGACGGGTCTGAAGTGGGAACTGGGTCTTTATTCAAAGCCCAATAACCCATAAACGGATCCACATCAACTGGGTACGGGTTCCAACCCGCTGCACATCCAATCCAGCAAGATACAATCAAGGTCCCTGATTCACATTTATCTCTTCACTGGGAATTAGGGATTACATTCCTTATCTGATTACTAGGATTATATTCCTTATCAGATCACGGGGATTACATTCCTAATCCAGTCCCTAAGACGCCTATAAATACCCCCCATCCATCTCCATTGAGAGGTAATCAGTATTTTCTCAATTTACGCTCTTTCTTAATCATTTCTGATTACTGACTTGAGCGTCGGAGGGTGCGTCGCCGGGATCAACCCCGATGTCTCGCACTTTTTGCAGGTTAACGGCGGGAGTCAACGGTCAATCTCCGGCGGAACAAGTTAGAGGTTTGCTATTCAGGTTTTTCACGAATCCACAAATACTATATGTTTACCCCCACACCAGATTTAGCGGTAACAGATAGGCACCGTCTGTGGGAACACCAAACGAATAGCAGCCCCTCTTCCCGTTGGTCCGATCTTCTCCAGCCATGCCTCCGAGAAAAGTCAGGTCCAGAGGGTCCAACCGCGGGCCCAACCCCGCCGATCAGCAAGAGGTAGTCCCCGTCCAACCCGCTCCGCAGCAGGGACAACCCCCGCCTCAAGTGGAGGACCCTCTTCAACAAGATCAGCCTCCTCTTCAGAATCAGGAACCCCCCAAGGGTCCCACCGATCCTCAGAATGCCGGTACGGGGGGCTCCCGCATGAAGCAACTTCTTCATCAAGACCGCGTCTCCATACACAAAGCCTCTACGGATTCCATGGCCTCTCACAATCCACAAAACCGGCAGAAGGTGGAGGACTTACGCCACCGTCTAGACGAGAAGCGGGCTCGAGAGGGAGCCTCCCGCCAACAACGTCCGGGTGAGCGATCCCCTCACCGCCGAGACTACAGAAGATCCCCTGTCCGAAGGGGAAGGAGGGAGTCCCCCGAGCATTACCGAAGAAGGAATTCCCCCGCGGGTCGGCAACAGCCCAGGAACAATGAGGCACCCATCACCCGTGCCGAGTTCCAGCAGTTCCAAGCGACCGTCCTGCAGGCTCTCAACCTCCGTCGGAACCCTAATGAGCCGAAGGCCCCATCTCCTCCTCCAGTACGAAGCCCTCGCCGACGGTCCCCATCTCCTCGTCCTGCTCCTAGTAACTCCCGGCATACCCCAAGTCCTCGTCGCTCCTGAAGTTACCATCGCCGTAGCCCTCTCTCTCCCTCCTACGAAGACGAGTCTAGAGGCTCAGCTGATTACTGTCGGAGGGACGATGCCATGTATCGCCGTCTTCATGAGGTAGAGAGGCGCCTGGGTCAGATAGGTCGAGAAGAAGAGCTTAGGGAGAGGACCCTACGTCCTAGTCGACCCCCTTTCTTCCGAACCATTGTGGATGCACCTGTGCCGTTCGGCTTCAAACCTCCCCAATTTGAGACTTACACCGGGGAGACCGACCCAGTTGACCACATCGAAAGCTTTAAGACCTTGATGCTCCTCCATCAGGCTTCCGACGCCCTCCTCTGCAAAACCTTCCCCACAACTCTCAAGGGTCCGGCTCGAGAATGGTACTCTCGCCTTGCCCCATCCTCGATATTCTCATTCGAACAGTTCGAGACCCTCTTCGTCACCCACTTCGTGAGTAGTCGCCGAACTGAAAAGACCAGCATTTCGCTACTCTACCTTAACCAGAAGAAGGGTGAGAAGTTGAGAGACTATGTGAAGAGGTTCACAGCTAAAGCCAGGTCTATAGCTTCCCTCGACCAATCCGTCACAACGGCCGCCTTCCAATCCAATGTCTTCAATTCCAGCCTCCGTTCCTCTCTTGCTAAGAAGCCTCCACAGAACTTTGCTGACCTCCTTCTCAGGTGTGAAAAGTACATTCGGGCCGAAGAAGCCCTCGACCCCCATGCTCTGGAGGAGACATCTTCCGGGAACAAACGGAAGAACACAAGTGAAGAGGAGTCCCAAAAATTCCAGAAGGACAGTAATGGCCAGCGCCGTTCGACTCCACGTTTTGAAAAGTTCACCCCCCTTATTGCTAATATATCAGAAGTCCTTATGGAGGTGGACAAGGAAGGACTACTCCGTGCTCCCCCTAGAATGAATACCCCTGGGAAGAAGAGGGACAAAGATAAGTGGTGCCGCTTTCACAGGGACCACGGCCACGACACGGATGATTGTCGGGCTCTCAAGGAGGAGATCGAAGAACTCGTACAGCGGGGACACCTGACCAAGTTCATCCAAAAAGAGGGGGCCGAGCTTCCCCTCTGAGGAGCCAACAAATGAACCGAAGGGCCCGGTGAGCTTCAAGACTCAGAACCACCCAGCTCCTCCCAAGAGGTCTTCACCTTATCGTAGAAGTAGGATTTTGATTTTCAATAAGACCGATGCTTGTAACCCGGCTAATAGCATGTAATAATGGCTCGCCCTATTGAAGCAGCCGCTTAGTTTATTTCAATAAAACTTTACATTTTTTCATTGGAAATTGTTGCTTTTGCTTCATCTCAATCTCTCCGAGTCACGACTCGTTAAATGGTGATTTCGGAGTCCAGCTTCTTCTACATGGCTCCTCCCGCAACTCACTAAACTCTAACGATGGTTCCGGATTCCAACACTTGGTTCGATTCTGCTTCGAATAACTTGCTCTTAAGCGGGTTAGAAGTGGTTCGCCATTCGGAATTGCTCCCACAACCGTTGAACAACTCTACCGATGGTTCCGGAGTCCAACACTTGGTTCGATTCTGCTTCGAATAACTTGCTCTTAAGCGGGTTAGAAGTGGTTCGCCATTCGGAATTGCTCCCACAACCGTTGAATAACTCTAACGATGGTTCCGGAGTCCAACACTTGGTTCGATTCTGCTTCGAATAATTTGCTCTTAAGCAGGTTAGAAGTGGTTCGCCATTCGGAATTGCTCCCACAGCCGTTGAACTTCTCTAACGATGGTTCCGGAGTCCAACACTTGGTTCGATTCTGCTTCGAATAACTTGCTCTTAAGCGGGTTAGAAGTGGTTCGCCATTCGGAATTGCTCCCACAACCGTTGAACAACTCTACCGATGGTTCCGGAGTCCAACACTTGGTTCGATTCTGCTTCGAATAACTTGCTCTTAAGCGGGTTAGAAGTGGTTCGCCATTCGGAATTGCTCCCACAACCGTTGAACAACTCTACCGATGGTTCCGGAGTCCAACACTTGGTTCGATTCTGCTTCGAATAACTTGCTCTTAAGCGGGTTAGAAGTGGTTCGCCATTCGGAATTGCTCCCACAACCGTTGAATAACTCTAACGATGGTTCCGGAGTTCAACACTTGGTTCGATTCTGCTTCGAATAACTTGCTCTTAAGCAGGTTAGAAGTGGTTCGCCATTCAGAATTGCTCCCACAGCCGTTGAACTTTTCTAACGATGGTTCCGGAGTCCAACACTTGGTTCGATTCTACTTTGCAAGTTCGCTTCTAAGCGGATTGGAAGTAGTTCGCCATTCGGAATTGCTCCCACAACCGTTGATTCCCTCACTTAAATAACGAGTTCGGAGCTCACCACTCTCTCCTAGAGTTGCTCCTCAAACTCGTCTCACAAATGGCACTCTCCTAGAGCCAAGCTCCTCGCTCCGCTCGCCTCCAAAAGCGGACCTCTTCTCAACGAGTTCGGAGCTCACCACTTTCTCCTTGGGTCGCTCCTCAAGCTCGTCTCACAAACGGCTCTCTTCCAGAGCCGAGCTCTTCACTCCGCTCGCCTCCCAGACGGACCTCTCCTCGAACAAGTTTGGAGCACAACTCTCTCCTAGAGTTGCTCCTCAAACTCGTCTCACAAATGGCACTCTCCTAGAGCCAAGCTCCTCGCTCCGCTCGCCTCCAAAAGCGGACCTCTTCTCAACGAGTTCGGAGCTCACCACTCTCTCCTTGGGTCGCTCCTCAAGCTCGTCTCACAAATGGCTCTCTTCCAGAGCCAAGCTCTTCACTCCGCTCGCCTCCCAGACGGACCTCTCCTCGAACAAGTTTGGAGCACAACTCTCTCCCAGAGTTCCCCCTCACACTTGTCTCACAAATAGCTCTCTTCCAGATCCGAGCTCTTTGCTCGGCTCGCCTCCGAAGCGGACCTCTTCTTAACAAGATCGGAGCTCACAACTCTCTCCTAGAGTTGCTCCTCAAACTTGTCTTCCAAACGGCTCTCTCCTAAAGCCAAGCTCTTCGTTTTGCTCACCTCAAAGGATGGGTCTTCCTACAGCTCTTACAAGGGTCTTCTTGGCACAAGGTTTTTCCCAGCACAGCTTCTCCGCCCCTAGGAGTGGAGCTCCTCTTCCAAAATCCCCAAGACCAAAACACTCCTCAACTTCATGAAGACAAGGATGTTGCGGGGCTATTTTGACCATGAAGGAGGGCGAATCCTTGTCTCACTCTTGAAGATTAGTTGTAGATCTTCGGATTAGCTTCGAAACAAGGGGTCGTACGCCCCGAGCCGACCTCCGTAGCACCGGGAACATCAAGAAGAACTCTGCAGGGAAAAATTGGAGTTCGGCACCAGCTGCCGAGCGTTCTTGGAACCGACCTCGTTACGAGGGAAAAATCGAGTTCGGCACCAGCTGCCGAGCGTTCTCGGAACCGACCTCGTTACGGGGGAAAAATCGAGTTCGGCACCAGCTGCCGAGCGTTCTCGGAACCGACCTCGTTACGGGGGGGAAATCGAGTTCGGCACCAGCTGCTGAGCGTTCTCGGAACCGACCTCGTTACTGGGGGAAAAATCGGACCTCGGCACCCCTTCGCCGAACGCTCTCATATACAAGCAAAAAACCAAAACTCTCCTCAACCTCATGAATACAAGGATGTTGCGGGGCTATTTTGACCATGAAGGATGGTGAATCTTCATCTCACTCCTGAAGAGAAGTTGTAGATCTTTGAATTAGCTTCGAAACAAGGGGTCGCACGCCCCGAGCCGACCTCCGTAGCACCGGGAACATCGAAAACTCTCCTCAACCTCATGTATACAAGGATATTCTCTGGCTATTTTGACCATGAAGGAGGGTGAATCTTCATCTCACTCCTGAAGAGAAGTTGTAGGTCTTCGGATTAGCTTCGAAACAAGGGGTCGTACGCCTCGAGCCGACCTCCGTAGCACTGGGAACATCAAGAAGAACTCTGCAGGAAAAAATTGGAGTTCGGTACCAGCTGCCGAGCGTTCTTGACACCGACCTCGTTACGAGGAAAAATTCGAGTTCGGCACCCACTGCCGAGCGTTCTTGACACCGACCTCGTTACGGGGAAAAATTCGAGTTCGGCACCCACTGCCGAGCTTTCTTGGCACCGACCTCATTGTGGGGGAAAATTCGAGTTCGGCACCCACTGCCGAGCGTTCTTGACACCGACCTCGTTACGAAGAAAAATTCGAGTTCGACACCCGTTGCCGAGCGTTCTTGCCACCGACCGTTTTACGGGCTTGAGTTCGGCTCCATTTGAGTTCGGCACCCGCTGCCGAGCGTTCTTGCCACCGACCGTTTTACGGGCATGAGTTCAGCACCATTTGAGTTCGCCACCCTCTGCCAAGCGTTCTTGCCATCGACCGTTTTACGGGCTTGAGTTCGGCTCCATTTGAGTTCGGCACCCACTGCGAGCGTTCTTGCCACCGACCGTTTTACGGGCTTGAGTTCGGCACCAGTTGAGTTCGGCACCCGCTGCCGAGCGTTCTTGCCACCGACCGTTTTACGGGCTTGAGTTCGGCTCCATTTGAGTTCGGCACCCGCTGCCAAGCGTTCTTGCCACCGGCCGTTTTACGGGCTTGAGTTCGACTCCATTTGAGTTCGGCACCCGCTGCCGAGCGTTCTTGACACCGACCGTTTTACGGGCTTGAGTTCGGCACCAGTTGAGTTCGGCACCCGCTGCCAAGCGTTCTTGACACCGACCGTTTTACGGGGTGGGGTTCGGCACCAGTTGAGTTCGGCACCCGCTGCCGAGCGTTCTTGACACCGACCGTTTTACGGGCTTGAGTTCGGCACCAGCCGCGGAACGCTCTCAGCACAGACCGCCAAAAAAAAAAAAAAAAAAAACAAGGGGCCGGGTTCGGTCCCATTAAGGGAACCCAAACCCGTTCTCTCTCCTCCCAAGCTCCCCTTCTTCAGCCATTTTGGCGCCAGACCCAAAACCAGTTCATTTCTTCACCGAGCGTCCATGCGAAACAAACCCAACGGAGACCTCCTTCTCCCTGGCCGAACTCCAAGACCGCTCATCCTCGAGCTCTGTCGTTGAACCTCCCTCACCAAGCCATCGATGGAGCTCAAAGCTCCACCTCCACCGACCTTCGTCTAGCTCCATGGCCAAGCTCGAGCCCCTCTTTGTCGAGCGACACAGTCGCCATGCCGAGCTCCATCTCCAATGCCGAGCTCCCCCCTCCGTTGCCGGCTGCCTTCGACGTCTCCCTCGTCGAGCTTCATTATCTCCGAGTTCATCTTCAACCTCAGGCCTCGCCGAACCAATGCCGACCAATGCGCCGAGCTCCTTCTCCAACAGCTCAGCTCCAAGATGCCGAGCTCACCTCCATCGAGCTCTACCTCCGACGAGCTCCGTCACCAAGCTCCGAACCACCGCCTCAGAACTCCTCACTCTCGCTCGACGAGCTCGCCGACCTCGACTGCGTTCGCCATGACTAACACCTCCATCGTCGAGCTCACCACTGCGTCGAGCTCTCCCATAGTCGAGCTCCATCGCCACCTCAATGAGCTCCGAACCACGCGAGCTCCGTCTCCATCGAATCAATGGCCGAACTCCATTCCTCCAAGCTCCATTCCGACGCCGTCGCCGCTGAGCTCCGCCATCATCGCCACTCGCTGAGCTCCGAGTCTTCGCCGAGCTCGAGCTCGAGCTGCTATCGAGCTCCCCCTCTACTCACGATCGCCATTATCGAGCTCCTCTCCTTCGAGCTCCCCTCGCCGAGTTCGACCGCAGCGCCTCGTCGAAGCGCCACCCAGCAAGCTACGGGTCTCCTTCTCGTCTCCGAACGAGCTCTCCTCCACCTCGAGCTCCCCAGTCGAAGCTTCGCCAAAGCTCTGCCTCCTTGCTTGGCACTGCTCGGAGTTTGAGTCGGAGAAGGAGGCAAGAGGGAGGGCACGAGAACAAAATGAGCGGGAGAGAAAGAACGAAGAAGAAGAGAAAGCCAGCGCGCAAAAAAAAAATAAAATAAAAAAAAAAAGAGAAAAAAAAAGTCAACGCATACCGTTGACTTCGCCACGTGTCGTCCACGTGGACTTCGGCCACTTTTTGCCGAGCGTTCGTGGAACCGACCTTGTTACACCAAAAAAATGGCCTCTTCTTCCTCCTCCCGATGCGCGCTCGCTTGATCGTGATCAACGCATACGATCGCGCCACGTGTCCAGGTAATATTCAATTTATTTATTTATTTATTTGTTTTAATTATTTAAAAAAAATCCAAAAAAATATTTAAAAAATCCGAAAAAATTAAATAAAAATTCTAAAAATAATTATAAATTCAGAAAAATTATTTTAAAATTCTGAAAAATATAATTATTTAATTAGAATAATTATTTAATATTTTCGATAATTAATTATTTAATTCAAAAATGAATAAAAAATTCAAAAAATGAGAAAAAATTCAGAAAAATCTGGAAAAATCACCAAAAATCCAGAAAATTCTGAGGGTATTTTTGGGTATTTTACAAGCCCAGAATGAAACTGTTACACCCCCGAGCAAGATCCAAACTCCCTTAAGAACACCAAATAAAGTCCCGTACGCCATTAGAACATCAAAACTACCCCTCAAAGACTGAAAAACTCAGTATTTAGGAGTGGGGGGCTCGTGATATGGCTAAAAATAGGATTAAATCAGGATCGTTCACGTCGGAGACGAATCTTAAAGCTCATGGGTAAGACGGTAATTTCACCTACTGACGGGTCTGAAGTGGGAACTGGGTCTTTATTCAAAGCCCAATAACCCATAAACGGATCCACATCAACTGGGTACGGGTTCCAACCCGCTGCACATCCAGTCCAGCAAGATACAATCAAGGTCCCTGATTAGATCTTAATCAACGGCCCTGATTCACATCTATCTCTTCACTGGGAATTAGGGATTACATTCCTTATCTGATTACTAGGATTATATTCCTTATCAGATCACGGGAATTACATTCCTAATCCAGTCCCTAAGACGCCTATAAATACCCCTCATCCATCTCCATTGAGAGGTAATCAGTATTTTCTCAATTTACGCTCTTTCTTAATCATTTCTGATTACTAACTTGAGCGTCGGAGGGTGCGTCGCCGGGATCAATCCCGGTGTCTCGCACTTTTTGCAGGTTAACGGCGGGAGTCAACGGTCAATCTCCGGCGGAACAGGTTAGAGGTTTGCTATTCAGGTTTTTCACGAATCCACAAATACTATCTGTTTACCCCCACACTAGATTTAGCGGTAACACCTCCCAAGAAGCGCTAAGTTTTAAGTCTTCAGCCAGACGTGGGGGTGAGATGGTTATGTAACGTCAAGATCCAACAGCATTAGCACATCTTTTCTAATTTTTCTCTTCAGATGTGGATCAGGTTCAAGCTCAAGTTTGAGGCATTTCCTTCGTGATGATGATGTCTTTGCTTCCCCCACCTCTTTGAATTTATGCTGTAAAAATGAATAAATAGAGGGTGCGGCATCCAAACACATAACATTTTTAAAAATATTTTCTTTTTCAGTTTCAAATGTTGCTGTATTTGTTGGAATTACTTTGATTGGCAACTTTTCAATTTCGACACTATGTTTCTCGCCCACAATTCCATCAATTTTACTTACTTGAAAGCATGACTGTTCTTCAGCAGGAAACTTTATGGAATTAAAATCATCATACGTTACTTGCTCGTGCTGAATTTGTTCCTCCATAATTTGTTCGATCGCACTTTTCTCTTCAACCTTTTCAACCACATTTTGTTCGCCATTTTCTTCTTGTGGTTGCTCAATTGTCCTCCCGCTTTCTAGTGTTATTGCTTTGACATCTTCCGTGGAGTTGACAACTGGGTTGCTTGATAATGTTCCTGCAGTTTTTTCATTAATAGTATTTGAAATTTGAATAATTTGTACCTCATGATTTTGGATGGAAGCCGAAGTTGAAATTGCAACATTTTGAATTGTCGAATCTGTCTTTTGTATGTATTGGTCTAACTTCTGCATGTGTTGCATGAACACTTCTTCTAATGTCGGCTTCTTTTCTTGCTGTGGAAAATTTTGAGGTGGTATAACTGCTCCTTGATTGTTGTTCCAAAAAAATTTGGGGGTGTTTCTCCATTCTTGATTGTATGTGTTTGCATAATGATTGTTTTGCATTTGAAAATTTGACACAAAATTTTCATGTTCGGCATTTGATGGAGCAAAAGGGTTCCCCACTTGGCAATCTATACTTGAATGGTTTCCTGCACAAAGATTACAAATGATATTAGATTGATTAGAATTAAAATTTTTATTTTCTACTTCTTTATATAAAATATCATTTTTTGCATTTAAAGTAGAAAAATGATCAAGTTCAAAAACTCCAGCAACTTTTCTTGGCATTGCTCTCTCTGAAGACCACTGGTAATCATTTGATGCCATCTCCTTTAAAATCTCATAGGCTGCTTTGTATGATTTGCTCATAAGTGCACCACCAGCTGCTGCGTCAACCATAGATCTATGTATAACTCTCAAACCATTATAGAATGTTTGCATTTGCAGCCATTTTGGTAGTTCATGATTAGGACACTTTCTCAATAACTCTTTAAACCTTTCCCTTGCATCATACAAAGACTCGGTCTCAAATTGAGTAAATGTGCAAATATCATTTCTTAGCTTTGTGGTCTTTGCTGGTGGAAAATACTTGGCTAGAAACTTTTGTGCAAGTCCCTCCTAAGTAGTAATACTACCGGGTGGTAGATAATGTAGCCAAACCTTCGCCTTATCTCGTAGGGAAAAAGAAAAGAGTCTCAGTCTAATTGCATCGTCTGATACACCGTTGTGCTTGAAAGTGTCACAAATTTCTAAAAAGTTTGCAATGTGAGCATAAGGATCCTCGTGCGGTAATCCCCAAAATTGAAAAGTCTGTTGAATCAATATAATCATCTCCGGTTCAATCTCAAAATCGTCAACTTCAATAACCGGCTTCTTTATGCTTGATTCATAAATCGAGGGCATAGCATAGTCTCTCAAAGGCCTGTTTTCATCGCTTGCCATGATAATTTCTTTATGTCCTGAAATGTGAGTATTAAAAAAAAAATAAAATAAAATAAAATAAGAAAAATAAATGAAAGTAAAAGTAAGTCAGAAGAGGTAAAATAATAAAATACAAAAAATCCAAACTAGTAATAATCTAGCAATTTTCAATATCAATAAAAGAATAACTAGTCCCCGGCAGCGGCGCCAAAAACTTGGTGTGAATATTTGCAAGTGTACAAAATCGCAACAAGTAATATAGTAGTGAATAGAGTGTCGAACCCACAGAGACTAGATATTTTATTGAGTACCGATATCACTAGATGAATCACTATTTGGAAGATCTAAATTAATAAAGATTAAAACAACTAAATTAAATTAATCTAAAAGTCTAACTAACTAAATTAATGGAGAGGGAGCGGAGTTTGAAAATTGTAATTTATTAATTGCAAATCAATTCTAGGGTTTTTGATTTCACCTAGTTAATCAAACACAATTTAAGATTCCATGAATAAAGAATTTATTTTTCCTGGTTGTAGACCAAAATCCCTTAATTATTCGATGCTTTCTCTCGAATAACACCAAAAATATCTCTAACTAACAATTTGACACATCTCTATGCAAATTTAATTAATCAAAGACTCATTAAGTTCTATGGATTTCTTAACGGTCACATTAATCGCGGTAAATTATCTCTAATTTTGCTTAATCAATGGTGTTCAATTTTTATTGTTCTAAATCACAAATTATCTCTCGGTCTCTCCATGATCCAATAATCATACAAAAATTGGCCAAATAATTGTAAGCATTAAGCACAAAAATTAAACACACAACCATAGAAAAAATATGAAATTGTGTTCTCAAAACTAGGCTACATCTAAATCCTAGAACAATAAATTTAGTTCATAGTAAAATTGCAATTAACAAAATTGTTCAAGGATTGCATTATTAAAATTAGAGAGAAAAAAAGAGATACAAAAATAGACTATTTTGTAATAAAAAATGCAAACCGAACAGTCTCGAAAATTGTGCCTAAACAATAAGCGTAGTCTTCTCTCTCTTTCTGTCGTCTTGAAGTCCGAGCCAGCCAGGTCAGCAGCCTCGAATTCTGCGCCGAAGAACACTGCATCAGCCACGTCAGCAAGATCTGAAGCCGGGTCAAATCTGCTACAGTGCTCACGGTCACGTCAGAAACAGTGCGCCTGGGTTGTGTTCGCTCTCTGTTTTCTTTTTTTTTTTTTTTTTTTCTTTTCCCTCTTTTTCCGTGTTCTTCTGCTGTTCAGAGCCGCACGCCCCCCTGTTTATTATTTTTTTTATTTTATTATTAATTCTTTTCAGCTCTTCCGCCTCGTCCTTCCTTCTTCTCTTTCTTCGGGTTTGATTTTATAGGAGTTGTAGACTAAGATTAGGATATATCTGCAAAATAAAAATCAGAAATTAAAATAAATATTTAAATTCAAATTAATTAGATAAACTTAGACAAATAACTAATTTTTATTTTTGCCTTATCAAAATCTATTTAAATTTGTTTATTCTTTTTACACCCTATTAACAATTGAAATTGTATTTTGCTCCTATATTGTCAATTTGTAGCATATAAAATTCAACAAATCATTAAAAATAATAAAACAATAGTTTTTCTTTGTTTTGTTGATTTTTATCAAAAATAATTACTTTTTGCATCAAAAATCTTATTTCTACATAAATAAATAATTAATTGAAATCTTATAGAAATAAGGTGAATTTTAGACAATATAATCGAAAACAAGCAATTTTAATGGATAAATGACTACAAATATTTGTATAAAAATTAGACACATCAACGACGTAACGTCATTATTATTGTTTTACATGGATTGATATGTTTTGATGCATTCTCGGAGGGCTGAACTATTTTCTGATTTTAGACATTGCTTGATTGCTATGTTCTTTCTGTGTATATAGTTATTTTGTCTATATACGAGGTATACGGTTGTGGTGAATGTTGGTCGTGTTTCTTACTGATGGCAAGTTCTATAATTAGTTTTGATTTTTAAGAATTATTGATTGGTTACGTTAATTATATTAATGATAACTCGAATTATGTAGTATTTGTTGTGGAGTTCATGGTTTCATCAGTATCTTAATGAATTTGCTGTGAATAAAGTATTGATTATTCCCCTTCTTAACATGGGTGTATTGGATTGGAATTTGAAAAGAATTTAAAAGAATGTGAAAATGCTAGTGTATTCAATTAGGATTTTAAAGGAGTTTATAAAAGTCACAGTGTATCAATTCTCGGTGTATTCAAAAAGTTATTGATTTTGGTAGAATTGAGAATTTGAAGGATTTAAATGGAATCTAGGATTTGAGGTATAAATACCAAAAGCCTTTTCAATTCTCACTTCCTCTGTAGAAACTTTCAACTCATTTGTGATTCTCTCTAATAACAATGATGGCAAAGTGTCTTGACATGGTCTGAATGGTCTACTGCATTTATATGTATTGTATTTGATGATTAAATTAACTTGTGGTATGATGGACATTGCAGATGATGTAAGTTTATGTATATATGCCGTCTCATATCATCATTACTCTATTTATGTATAGGCAGAATCAGAATCTTATATATATGTATATATATATATATAATTACTTTAAAATTTTGCCGGGTGAATGAGTTGAAACAAAAAGATGTTTGATAAAATACTTTTACATAGGCAGACCAAAAGATCACACCGATGAAGCAAAAACGAGGCCTTAAATGAAATGAATAGATTGTATAAATTCTTCCATTCCCTGCAGTATAAATTAAATGAAATGAATAGATCTACCATGTGGTTGGATATGCATTTGAGTAGTGGTATGTCTACAACCTTTGTGCACTGACTTACACTCAACTTGATGTGGCACAATTTCCGCTATCTTGCATAGATCCCAAGAAATAAAAGGGTGGGTGAGGAGTGTAGCATATCAAGTTGAGTGAATTTTTTGTGTTCACATCATTTCCCTGTATACTTTGTCGGTCTAATCGGTCTAATCTATTCTATGTTGTTGAGTTACAATGCATTATGTCTATAGTTTTGTTATAGGTGTTGGTACCTTAGTGCATGTTTCTAGTGTTCAATTGCATACTGTAGATAATTCTTTACACATTCAAATTGATGTAATAACTAAAATGGTTACGGTGCTTCCTGTCTGAGTTGTAAATGCCGTTGGTTATATGAGACTTGACTCAACCTGTGAATGAGTAGAGCCTTAGCAATGTCAGCATGATTCTGCATTAGCTCTGGTCCTCTGTATGGTTGACAAATTTATAAGCTGGGTGTAGTATTCCACTCCCCCCAAAAAAATGTTTGGGTGTCAGTATAAAAATTAAAAAGAATCAATGAGCATCTAGGAATGTGCAAAAGCTGAGTAGTGGCCCTGGTTTCCATGCTCATTATGCAAGCCTATGTTGTGGAAATAAGTTTAAACCATGCAATTGAACAATGAAAATGTTGAGCGGAAATATATTGGCTGATGAATTAGTAGTGGGTTCAGTTATAGAAATACATAAGAAGCAAACACTGTTATATCATGCTAATGGTGCTAGATGATATTCCTCTCTTGCAAGCTTTTGATTTCCTTCTTCAAAGTTTTTACTCATGTTTTGCTTGTTATATTCTTAGATTCTTACTGCTATCACTTCGTACAATAATAAAACTTGTAGTCACTATTCTTAGGATTTATGTTCATCATAAATTTTCATTTTATACAGCTATAAAGGTCATGTCATAATCTATACTCGGCTTGCAAGGAGATATACATATATGAAGAGCTTTTGGTCATAGTTTGGCTCCAATTCTGTTGCAAGGAAATATCAGTTTTACTCTTAATGGTAATAGTACTCTCAATAACGGTACCACTGGTGGCAAGACATCAAACAAAAATCTGCTAATTTGATAACCAAGCAACTCAACTTCTGTGCACTTTGGAACAGGTTATGGACCTTTACCACAAGTTAAAAGTTTATTTTAAAAATAAATTATTTTCAGAGTTATGGTATTTTGATATAATTACTAACAAAAACCTTAATGCTGTTAGTAATTATAATTACTAATAAAAACCACAAGTTAAAAAGCTTACTCCTAACAGAAACCTGAATGCCGCTGTCATTTTTGTTAATAAGTATTTTTTTCCTTTTCCAAAATGATTTTGTGCAATTTCTTAAGTTGCTTTATGTGAAAGTCTTTGCCACAAAGCTAAACGGAAAATTGCACTCATAATCTAACACGCTCCCTCAGGTTGAGAGCTCATTATTTTTATGGGAAAAAAAAACCGAGATAAATGTTCAACAAATTCTTTGCCAAGACCTGAACAATATGCAGCGGTATTTTCTTTTTTTAATCCACACATTTAAATTGCGTAGCCGGTAGGATTCGAATCTAAGTTGGTCTGATACCATGTGAAAGTCCCTACCACTAAGCTAAAACTTCAAAGTTGTAGAAGAGTTGAGAAAAATTGCACTTGTATTCTAACACTTCCAATATAACTTTGAAAAGAAAATTTACTTTCTCCTAGTTCCCTTTTCCACTGCATTGCATGTGCATATTGTAGTCAATTATTTATGCAATCTAAAATAATTAGAAATGAGTAATTCTTTGGATTCACCAATTTGTGCATATGGAACAATAAGTTAATAACTGATACAGAGGGGGAAAATGAGAGGGGTGAGGGGAGAGAGAGAGTGGGCGTCTTGGGAAGGGAGAATATCTTATGCTCAAGTACTTCTCTCTGCCCCATACTCTCATCCGTCATGTCGCCATCACTTCCAGCCCCTTCATATTCCCCATCTCCACACGCGCCCTAATGCCCAAACCAGAAACCGCTCCACCTTCTCTCCCTCATTTCCCATACAACCCAAACCGTACTTTCAACCCATCCCAAAATCAACTTTTCCACCAAAAAACCCACCGTCGCATTACCGGATCTCAAAGAAGATGGAGAAACGATGCATGAAGTGCGGTGAAGGTGATCACCTGGAGGCCGAATGCAAGAAGCTAGGTTTCCACTGTTTCAACTGCAAGAAATTTGGCTACAAAGTACGTGATTGCCTGCTATTTAATCGGTGTGAATCATTGGAGGCTCGGGTGGCCTACAACTCCGACATAGCTGAATCCCTCTCGGTATTGAATGTCAGTGCCTTCCTCCACCTTATTAACCCGAAGTCCTCCCTGTCGACTAGAGATGTGGAATGTGCATTAAACTTCGCCTGGAAAGGCCAGGGATGGTGGTGGCACCTCAAGAAGGTGGGGAAGGGGTCTTCCATGTCCAGTTCCCAACGGCAGTGAGTGCAAATAAGGCGGTGGAGGAAAGGATCTTCCACTTCTCGGGGTTCACAGCAACCTTCACGCCTTGGTCTATGGACTATGGCGCCAATGATAAAGCCCAAACCTTGCTTCATCTGGATCAACATTTCTATGCTCCCTTTCCACATGTGGAACTAGGGGTCCCTTGAGTCTATCATCAAGCCTTTTGCTAAGCTGATCACTCTGAGCAAGGAGATGAGAGATGCTGAGAAGAGAGATCAAGCCATGGCCCTTGTTGAGGTCAAAGATATCACACTCATTCCCAAAACCCTAATTATCTGTTATACTATTCCTTGGTCCCTGGAGAAACAGGTGTTTGATGTGTCTGTCCTCATTGCTAGTTAACCAATTATGGTAGATGATGTGCAAAGTGGCAAGATTTAACTGTTTACCACCTCTAATTGCAATGTGGAGATCGGCCAGGGTTCTTTCTGGCGTAAGAAGGATACGAATGCACTAGTGGTTAAAGTGAATGAATCGTCGGAGAAGGCTAACAGAGTTGATCAAACAGCTCCCGAGTCAATCCTGCCACCACAACAACCCGCAGTAGGGGCAGAGGAGATTGTTGTACCCCAGGAAAATTTTGAAATTCAAACTGAGCGAGAGAATATCCGCCATGAAATTAGGGAAGGAAAGAAATTGGTTGGCCAAGATCCCGCACCTGATTTGTATCCAAAGATAGCTGCTCCGGAGATTCTGCCTTGAAAACTGCCATATCAACTCCTCCAACAGCATGGCCGGTAATCACTCTCCCGTATCTGATGACTTCTTTAATGACTCCGATGATAGATCAGGTGGTTACATGTCCATGGTTTGGGTAAAAAAAATTGTTAACTTGCCCACTTCTTTATTCCAAAGCATCAAGCCTGTAATTGAGCAAGCCCTAGCCCACAAAGTTTGCAAGGAGGCCCTCAATCTGCCACAAAGCCCAGTCGCCCCAAGCAACAACAATCCTCTCCCTCAACCTGTTTCTTCAGCAATGCCCCCCAAACCACTGAACCTCCCTCAATTACAGCTAGCATTCCTCCGGGATTTAAAGATATGGCTGCCAAGCACGGGAGCAAGATTTGCATCTCCAACTCCCACAAGAGGCCTACACTCTGCTTGTTCGGTGTTTCAGCCTTGACCAAGAGTCTGGCTCATAAGTCAACTAAGAGGCCTGTAGCGGCTCCCAAACGCAGGGAGGGCTCAGTGAGCTCAGGTACTAAGTTATTCAATTCTTTCAAGCTTTTTGTCCGATGATGAACTGCTTGATGTTGCTCAATCGGTGGGAGTGGAGGCCAAAGGGCTCCATGCCATTGCGAAGGTCAATAATTCTTAGAGGAATGTAGTTGGCACCTCCAAGTCAACTACCTCTTCGAGATGAATTTATCCCCTTTTGTTTTTTGTATGTTGTTTTTCCTGTCCTGGTTGTGGTGCTCTATGTTTTCAAAAATAAGGATCGGATGTTGGAATGTAAGGGAGCTCGATAGCCCTGATAAATGTTCTTTGATCAAAGATGGAATTCAATTGGTCAAGCTATTAGTTGTGTATATCCTAGAATCCAAATTATCCAACCCAATAGTAGAAATCTTGCATCCATAGGGGGCCTTGCTATCAACAATGGATTATTCTGGATTCCATAGACAGCTGCGGCAAGAATATAGCTGGTTGGAATGATAACATGTATAATGTCTTCTACTCAATTGTTGATATTTTTTCTGTTTCTGTATCCCTGAGAGACATTCTGGTCTGGAGTGGTCCCTTACTTCAGTTTATGCCTTTTAAGAGAGAAGATCGCAATGTTTGCTGACATGAGATCATTCAACATAGACGCTACCTTTTTCCTTGTTGAGGATTATGTGGAGATTTCAAAGCTACACTCTTTGATCAAGAAAGGAATAGGGGCAAAAGCTCATGGAGGGACATGAAACAATTTGCAGACTCTATTGCCTTATTGCAGCTCATTGATGTTCCCATGTATGGAAGAAAATTTATATGGTCTAACTTGCGCAGCTATCCATCCATGGCTAGACTAGAAAGATTCATCATCTCTCAAGAATGTGATACCACCTTCCCTAGCTTCATTTTGTCCTCCCTGCCCAGGATTGCTTCTGATCACTGCCCCATAGTCCTCGACACACTTGCAAATCCCCGAAAACAAATTTCTTCATATTTGAAAAGGCTTGGTTTTTATCCACATTTCATAGAGTTGGTTTCAAGGTGATGAAATTTTTTCGACTGTAGAGGTTCGCCAGTTGACATTGTAGGACATTGTTAGATATTATAGTTCCATATTGGTGGTAGAGTTGTTTTGATATTTGTTCACCTCCTATATATAGGTGGTATTGTACTTGGTTAAACTTAATTCAATATTCAGTATTGTTTTCATCTCTCTAATTTATCTTAACATGATATCAGAGCCAATTACTCAAGTTTTCTTTTCTTAAAATTTTCCCATCCAAAATCCTCAAATTCCAAACAGCAAAAGTTATACAAATTTCTTCCCAGAACCCTAGTTCAAAAAAAAAAAAAAAAAACTGCACTGCAGATCGTCTTCCCTGGTATCAGAGTGATGTGCACGAAAAAAATCTAGATAATATAGACGACTAGCACGTCCAAACTCCTCACCGGTGGAGGAATAGTAATAGAACAACCTAAAGAGTCAAAAGTGACGACAAGACCACTATCGCACAATGCATTAATAGAAATAAGATTTATTGATAAATGAGGAGCATAGAGAACATATGGTAATGTGAGAGTGGGAGAGTTAATTGTTCCTGAGTGTGTGATAAGAAGTGGTGAGCCATCAGTTGTGTGTAGAGATGGAGAGTGAGAGGAAAGTGTTGTGCAGGTGGTAAGTAGTGTCTGATTACTAGTGAGATAATGTGATACACCAGAATCTAAAATCCAAAACGAATTCATACCGGGAGTGGCAGAAAGTGTAGGAGCTGAGGAGCCAGCATTGATAGACTGACCCATGAGCTGTAGTTCCATCTGAGTGAGGTGTTGCTGAGTATTAGCCCAAGCAGTAGGAGACGACAAGGCCAGAGTGACGGGCATAGCCGAGGATGTGAGGGAAGAAGCACTGCGAGCGCTGCTATGACTGAGAGCACAATGTGGAAGGAGATGCTGCTGGTGCCTAGATCGGGGTAGGGGGTAGGGCGGTGCTACCGGTGGCGGAAGTAGAGGTGGAGTATGGTGATGAGTGATGTAAGGAGAAGGTAGAAGGCCGGATGAAGACTGAAAATGGCGCTGCTGCTTGTTGAATCTGGAGGAGGAACAAGAGGAGGTTGCATCGGGGAAGTCAGTGGAGGCAGAAATATGTGGGAGAGACTGAGATGCCATAAAGTGGTAGTACCTGTATATATATATATATATATATATATATATATATATATATATATATATATATATATATATATATATATATATATATATAATTTTATTTTACTTTTTTTCGATTTTTTTTTCTCGGATTTTTTTTTTCTTTTCGGATTTTTTTTTATTTTTTTTTTTACAAAATCTTTTTGGAGTTAGGGTTACCCATGATCTGGAAGAATGGCGGCTGGAAGATGGATCTGGATCTGGAGGACGACGGATTGTGAAGATGGGTTGCTTCTTCTTGATGGGTTGCAGTGAAGACGATGGATCTATTGAGCGGCACAAGGCCCGTCTAGTAGCCCGAGGGTTTACTCAGGAGCATGGCATTGACTATGATGAGACCTTTGCTTCTGTTGCACAGATGACTACTGTTCGCACCCTTCTTGCTGTTGCAGCCATCCGCCACTGGCCGTTATACCAGATGGACGTGAAAAATGCTTTTCTTCATGGTACCTTATCTGAGGTTGTTTATATGGATCCTCCTCCTGGCCTCCCTACTCCTCCTCGTCATGTTTGCCGGCTGCGTCAGGCTATATATGGTTTGAAGCAAGGCCCCTCGAGCCTGGTTTGAGTGTTTTCACCTTGTCATCACCAAGGCTGGTTTTAGTCAGAGTTCTCAAGACCATTCTATGTTTGTGCGGTCATCACCGCAGGGAAGGGTAATTCTACTACTATATGTTGATGATATGATCATTACTGGGGATGACTCTGCCGGCATTGTATCCACCCAGAAATACCTTCACCAGCAGTTTTATATGAAAAACCTTGAAAAGCTATGTTACTTTCTGGGTTTAGAGATTGCTCATAGATCTCAGGGGATACTCATTTCTTGGCAGAAATACACATCAAATATTATTTCCGCTGCATGCCTCTCTGACAGTCGATCAGTTGATACACCCTTAGAGCTTCATGTGAAGCTTCGTCCCACAGATGGTGAGCTCCTTCCTGATCCCACTAGATACAGACAGATTGTTGGACAGCTTGTCTATTTATGCATGACCAGACCCGATATTGCTCATGCAGTTATTGTTGTCAGCCAGTTTGTTTCTGCTCCTACATCAGTTCACTACGGTGCTCTTCTTCGGATTCCTTAGATATCTTCGGGGCCACTATCACTCGCTCATTATTCATGCCTTCTACATCCAAACTAGAGCTCAGTGCATATTCTGATTCAGATTGGGCAGGAGATCTAACTACCAGAAGGTCTACCACAGGTTTCTGTCTGTTTCTTGGTGATTCGCTGATCTCATGGCGGAGCAAGAAACAGGCAGTTGTTGCATGTTCTTCCACCGAGGCCGAGTACAGAGCAATGGCAGCTACTACTAGAGAGATTGTTCATGTTCGTTGGCTATTATCAGATATGGGTGTTATCCTTACAGGAGCTACTCCACTTTATTGTGATAACCAGAGTGCATTGCATATTGCAAGCAACCCGGTCTTTCATGAGCGAACGAAGCATATTGAGATTATTGTCATTATGTTCGTGAGCGTTTTGAGGCAGGGACCATCTTTCTCCATTCTGTTACCTCTTCCCAGCAGACTGCAGACTTCTTCACCAAATCCCATACAGTTCAGAGATTCCGACACTTAGTAGGCAAACTCACATTGTTTGACCTATCATGAGTTTGAGAGGGGAGTGTTAGATATTATAGTCCCATATTGGTGGTAGAGTTGTTTTGATATTTGTTCACCTCCTATATATAGGTGGTATTGTACTTGGTTAAACTTAATTCAATATTCAGTATTGTTTTCATCTCTCTGATTTATCTTAACAGACATAAAATTACATTGCTTAAAAGGAGGATTAGGGATCGGAGCTACAAAAGCTTTGGCAGCATTAAATTAAAGAAGAAGAAACTGCTAGACACCATTCATGCCCTTGATGTTAAGCTAGAGTCAAGTGAGCCAGATGAGGGTGACAAATTGCAAAGATTATATGATGTTAGGAGTATGAGAGGCTAGTTAGTGCTGACACCACCTATTGGAGACAAAGGGTTAAAAAGACATGGCTCAATGACGGGGATGCTAATTCTAAATATTTCCACTGCATTGCCAATGGCAGAAGGAGGAGAAATTTTGTTTACTCTCTAACAGTTGATGATCAGGTCATCACTGATCAAACTCTTATAAGGAAGGAGTTTCAAAAGCATTTCACTTCCATATGTGACACTACTAATAATCCAGTTTTCACTTTTGGTTGGTCTGTGCTCTATCCAATTCAGCATGACCCGAGCCACTTAGACATGCCTTTTACTATGGATGAGATCAAGCAGGCTGCCATCTCCATGAGTCCAGATAAAGCTCATGACCCTGATGGCTTCTCTATGAGTTTCTTCCACACCTTCTGCGAGGTTGTCCAGGGTGATATCATGAACATGTTCAACTCTATTCACGCAGGCTCAGGTGACATCTCTCAGCTAAATTATTCTGACATCACCCTTATTCCCAAGTGTGATGGTGCTAATACTGTTCAAGACTTCAGGTCTATCAGCCTTCTTAACTGTTCTTTCAAGCTCTTCACCAAAGTCTAAGCCAACAAACATAACCCTTTCCTTCAAGAGCTTGTGTCCTCCTCCCAAAGTGCCTTTCTCAAAGGCAAATCAACAATGGACTGCTTCCTAGTGACCCAGTGGACTGCTTCCTGGTGGCCCATGAAATTATTAACTTATGTTCATGAAAGAGAAGAGATATTCTGATGCTAAAACTTGACTTCAAGAAGGCTTTTGATTCAGTTAACTCAAGCAAGGTGACCCTCTTTCACCCATGCTCTTCATCCTGGTGGTGGATGCCCTAGCTCAGATGCTTCAAAGAGGTAGAGAGAATGAGGTTTTTTCACCCCTGTGCATCCCTAGCCCCCTCTCTGACCTCTATGTTCTACAGTTTGCATATGATACCCTCCTTTTCTGCTCACGAGATGAACAGGAAGTTATTCACCTGAAGTTTATACTTCACTTGTTTGCCGATGTTTCTGGCCTTGAAATCAACTCACTGATCTATTTTGGCAGATCTAGGGCTAAACAAGCAGATTTCTCTCATATTCTTGAATGAGATTCCTATTAAGTATCTTGGTATGCCTCTGGCTAGGGGGAAGCCCGAGAAGAGGGCCCAACTACCTCTTATTACTAAGGTTGAAAGGAGATTATCTTCATGGAAAGGTAAAATGTTCTCTAATGGGGGAAGATTGGTCTTAATTAACTCAGTACTCTCAGCTATACCTGTCTACTATGGTTCTTTCTTTAAACTGCCATCGTGGATTATTAAGAAACTTGATCAAATTAGAAGCAGATTCCAATTGTCGAGGACAGATGACAGTTGCAGGGGCAAGGTTAATATGAGATGGCAAAGAGCTTGTCAACTGAAGAAACATGGAGGTTTAGGCATCCTGGACCTTAATATATTCAATCAATCTCTATTGTTAAAATGGTGGTGGAAATTGATTAGTGAACCTCAGAATCTTGTTAGCAGGACTCTTCATTCCTTTTACTTCAACCCAAGCATCAATTCCTATCATCTCTCCTCCTCAATGTCTGCTTTTTGGCTTGGTCTGTACCCCCTCAAGCATCAATTCTTCTCATGTATCTCTTCGAAGATTGGCAGTGGCTGTCTCATTCAATTTTGGAAATCTAATTGGCTTGATGATCTTAGCATTGAACATTGTTTCCCCAAGTTGTCGCAGACAGCCTGGGATATTCAAGCTCCTCTCCCCTCACAGGGCTACTAGGCTGATGGCCATTGGGTGTGGAGACCCAGGTTGAGAAGGGTTTTGGTAGGAGATTTGGCTATAGAAATGGACATATTAATATATACCTTGCAAACTTCTTTCCATCAGATGTCAAAGACACTCCTAAATGGAAATGCTCAGCTATATGCTCATTCACAATCAAGTTTGCCTATAACTTCTTCATCAATAAAGGAATGATCTCCCCCTATGTTGTAGCTATTTGGACGACATATGCCCCCGTCAAATGCAAAATCTTCCTATAGATGCTCAGTTGGGATAAGTTGGCCTCCAAAGCAAACTTAAGGAAAAGAGGTTGGGTTGGAGATGAGACATGCACAACTTGTGCATGCTTATCTGAATCCTGCTTCCATATCATGTATGATTGCCCCCTGGCCAGAGATGTTTGACTTCAATTATGCACCCTCTTACACATCCATGCACTCCCCACTTCACTACACTCTTGCCTCTCCTCTTGGTGTTTTGCCCCACCTGGACCTGAAATTGGGAAAGTGTGGTGTCTATTGGTTTCTAGTATATGCTGGGTGCTTTGGCTAGAGAGAAACAATAGGATCTTTACTGCTACATCTTCTACAGTTGTTAAGCTCATTAGTGATGTAAATTTTTACTTTACTTCTTTGTTGCATGCAGCTCCTAGCCGTAAGAGGACCAAGCTCTTTGATGCACTTTGATAGCAGGGTGCCCTAAGCATTCTTCAAGCCTCTGCTTCTTTTGCTACTGCTTCACAGGCAGCGAGGGTGGTCGATATCAGTGATGATGAGCTTCAACTCCCACATAGGCTTCTACTACTTTAGCTCTAGCTACATTTTTTGAAGCACTCTGTGCTTGTTTTTGTTTAGTTGTTTGTTGTTAGTTTCTGTTTTCTGGTACTGTTATAACTCTACTATTGTAATCCTTAGCTTGTTTTCTTGTCAGGCTTGGGGCACTTGGAGAAACCTTGGTTGCGGGGGAGGTTATTGGTGGGGGTGTTGGGATATGAGCTCAACACTAAAGCAAGTAGAGGTGCACGACAATAGTCATCTACCCTCTCTTTGCCCTAGGCTTGAGTAACATGCCCTCCACTCTCTCTACCTCTCCTGCTCTCCGGACCTTTTTATGTTGCCCCCAGCCCATGCTTTGTACATTAATTTTTTATGCTAATATATTTTGAGGTAGGGTTACCCCCTACCTTTCCTTGGTCAAAAAAAAAAAAAAAAGAATTAAAAAAAGGAGTAATTCTTTGATTGCGGTATGCCTGATTTCTCAGTGTCAAAGTGAATCTGTCTGCAATATCCTTTGAAATAATGTAAAGTTGACATGAATTTCATGTACATGAATACACAACTGTATTTAAAAGTAAAGACAAGACAATTTCTTATGTTCCTGGTCAGACATAACAGTTTTTTAAGGCTTAAACTTATAACACACACTTGAATAAGCATAACTTTCCTCAATCTTTCTTGATTCCATGCCCTGTGATTTCGTTCTTTTTATTTATGTCAAACTGTGGCTGCCAATATGCCTTTTGCTAAGCAATAAGCCTTAATACTTTAGCTCCTAAAGCTATAATAGGAAAATTTGAGAGATTCTGTGCAAACTTTTTTTGGCCTGATAGAACACATGCTTGGAACCGGAAGCAAATTTGCAGTTATAGGAACAAGAGTGTAGGAATTAGGCAACTGTCTAATTTATGTGAAGCTGCGAGCTCTAAACTAATTGGGTGACTGCTTGAAGATACTTCAAAAATAACACTTCTTAGCTTGCTACAGAAAGGAGACTGCTGCTTCCGTGTCTTTCTGCATCTATGAAGTAGGTTGAGAAAAATCAAATTGTTCTTGAACCATAAAGGACAAGGGCACTCAAATAAATAGAGATAATTATTGTCTTAATTAATGATTTTAGTTTGGAATATTGGATGAATGAATAAAAGGATGCAAAGAAGAGATCTTAAAGATCTGATCAGAACAATAGTGAAGTTCATAAAATATTCAGGATTACCAACTGTTTCCCTCACTAATGGATGTATACAAACTGTGACCACTCACATAGTTGCTGAAAGATTCTTTGGAAGTCTGAACGTTGGCAATATGCTCATGTTAGCAGTTCCGGTCAACTCATTACTTTAGATTGCATTAGTAAAGGTGGGATGCTAACTTTTTTTCCTCTGTTTTTTGCTTTACATTAAACAGAGTAAATCTGTATACCAATAGTAGGGGGTTAATATTCAACACTGATATGTTACAATCTTTCTTAATTTCAAACCTTACAGAGAAATAAAACAGACAGAAAAATCAAACAGGGGCTTTCTATCAACTCGATGGATGTATTCGAGCAAAACAAAGTTCAGCATACATGTCACAAGAGAGATTTTCAGTGCTCCTGTGTTCACCATTATTTGATTTCTGCACATCTGGGTGGCATTTCCATGTTATCTTGGATGCTTGGTGTTATTGAGTAAGTTCAATTTCTATTGCTTTCTGTTGAAAGGAAGAGACGGTAATATAAATCATACTTGGTGACACTTTATATTGTTATGTTTATATTATTGACAACGTACAACAGGTTTTTTCCTTCAGTAAATTTTCATTTTGCTCTACTGTTTGTAAATCACCCTAGGGAGGTGAATCGGATGATTGTACGGAAATTAATAACTTAAACTAAATGCGTAAAGTAAGGAGATAGAATTAGAGAAAATAAACAGAGAAAGCACGCATTACACCGTGGTTCGACCCCTAGGTCAACATCCACACATCTTACTTGTAGCAATTCTTCACCAAAAGCGTTTTACTAAACCCCGTACAGTGAGTTCTCAGTATTCAGACCGAGAGTCATATTACACCCACAGGATTTCTATGTATAAGCCCCATAAAACAGCCAAAGCGAAAAGCAAAGAAAAATAAGCAAGATCAATGTCGATCTTGACTAAGAAAACAATGAAAGCGCATACTCTCTTATCGCTGATAGAATATTAAGTTCAAAAGAATTAGAGTTGAGGGGGATCAAAAGTACTCAGTGAATTCACTTCTATTTATAAGGTGAAAAATATTTTATTCCAAAACAATGAAAAAGAAATGTCATATATGTTTTTGTGCAAGTTTCGCTCGACCGCAGCTAAGTGCAGTTGACTGTCAAACTCTTAGCCTGAAGCAGAGAGTTTGACAGTTGACTGCATCAAGAATAACGCTTGAAGTGCGGTTGACTATTTAGTTGCAGTTGACTGTACTTGGATGCGGTCGACCATTCTTTGCAAAAAATAATTATTTGGTGAATCCACTTTATACTCTTTGCTTAACTCAATATTCGATCAACGATTCTTCACATAACAAATCCTCACAATAATAGAAGTAAATAAACTTGATCTTGCTGACTTCTTGAAGATTTGAGCACATGTTTCTTGTGTGAGAATCTTTTTGATATTCTTCAATCTTTTTAATACTTTCCTTCTTAAGTTGATTCCGAATATCTTGTGAATCCTTATTTGAATTTTGAATCTATGTTATCATATACATATCTTAACTGAAAATTATTAGTCGCACGAGTATGTTTTCTACGCACCAAACTTAGGATAAAAAATCTCCCTCTTTTGGTGTGGACAAAAAATACTTTAGAATTTAAAGATGAGTACTCCCCCTTAATCTGATACTCCTTAAATCCATGAACATTAGAATGAACAAGAGTGTGTGATCATGATGCAACTTATATGCAAAAACCAATATATGCACATACATATAGATAAGTTGAAAATTCATTTGAAATGTAAGGATATATATATTAAAAATAAACAAAAATACAAATATACGATCAACCATTACAAACTTGAAATAAATAAAGTAGCACGACCATTACAAGCTTGAAATAGAGAAGCATAACCATTATAAACTTGGATCTATTAGAGAGATCTCCTTACATAATACTGTTGATCACGAAACTCTTTGATATACAAGGAGAGCTCTTCATGTTATCATAGAGTGAGATACTCTTACCCTATAGTCTTCTAGTGTATGTCTTATCCTCAATACCTGTGCACAGCAAAATCCGACAGCTATATATTCGGCTTCAACGGTGGACAAAGTGACTGAGTTTTATTTCTTTGAAGACCATGAGACAAGACAATTTCCCAGAAAGTGACATGTACCACTTGTACTTTTCCTATTGGTGAGGATGCCAGCATAGTCAGCATTTGAATATCCTACAAGAGAGAAGTTTCCATTTTTTGGGTACCAAAGACCTACTTTTAGAGTACCCTTAAGATATCGAATGATACACGTAACAGCAACCAAATGTGACTCTTTTGGACACGATTGAAGACGAGCACATAAACAAATACTAAACATAATATTAGGAAGATATGTAATAATATAAAGTAATTACCTATCATACCACGATAGGTAGAAATATCAACGTTTTTACCAGATTCATCTTTGCAGAGTTTAGTAGTGGTTGCCATGGGAGTTTTATATGCATTGGCGGTATCGAATCCAAACTTTTTGACGAGCTCCTTGGCATACTTGGATTGATTAATGAAGATATCATCCTTTCATTGTTGTGCTTGCGGACCAAGGAAGTAATTAAGTTCACCGATCATACTCATTTCAAATTTGTCCTGCATTTGCTTTAAAAACTCGTTGCAAAGATTTTTATTAGTAGACCCAAAGATAATATCATCAACATAAATCTGAACAATCAAAATATCTTTGGAGTGGTGTTTGATAAACAGTGTAGTGTCTATTTTTCCTTTGGAAAAACCTATGTGAATAGGAAATGAGCTTAGTCGCTCGTGCCAAGAACGAGGGGCTTGCTTCAAACAATATAGCGCTTTATCAAGACGAAATACATAATTTAGGTATGTCGAGTTAGGGAAACCTGGTGGTTGTTCAATACAAACTTATTCAGAAATAAAACCATTTAAAAAAAAACTACTTTTAACATTCATTTGAACATCCATGTAGGAAGCAAAAGCTATCAAAATACGAATGACTTCAAGCCATACAACAGGAACAAAAGTCTCATCAAAATCTACCCTTTCTTCTTGGTTATAACCTTGAGCAACAAGACGTGCCTTATTTCGAACAATAGTATCGGATTCGTGTAACTTGTTTCTAAACACCCATTTCGTTTCAAGAACGGTTCTACTATGGGGGTCTAGGGACATGTCTCCATACTTGGTTTCTTTCAAATTGATTAAGTTTTTCTTGCATGGCAATGATCTAATCATTGTCGTGCAAGGTCTCATTAAATATTCTTAGGTTCAAGTATGTATACGAATGCGGAAAAACACACGCAATTTTTTGCTTGAGTGCAATTAGTTACCCCCTTGACATATCACTTCGTATTAGATCAGAGGGATGACTGGCCATGATTTTTCAAGCACGACGTTTTTCAATGATGGGAGTTGGAGTTAGTGCGGTTGTTTGATTGTGACCATCTTCCACCTGGTCATTCTCTGGTGATTGCATCTCTTCTGTCAACGGTTCAGTTGTGTTGTTGTTGTTTACTTGTTGTGATGAGGCTTCTTCAAGATGGGTTGAGTTGTTTTGAGAGTCCTTATGCAACTCATTTTCTATGCGTACCTATCTTTTCTCGATACAAATATTTGTCTCATCATCAACAACATGTAATATCTCTCTTGTGAGAGGATTAGTTTCATCAAATATAACATCAGTTGACTCTTGTATCTTGTACAATGCGTCTTCTCTTATTGAATACGCGATATGCTTTTAACCTAAGAATACGCCTTCATCACTTTTACGATCAAATTTTCCTAAGTTATCTAAGGTATTTAAAATGAAAAATTTGCATCCAAATACACGAAAATAACTCAAGTTTGAAGTTTTTTTCATAATATAGTTCAAAAGGCATTTTCTCAAGATGTTTTCTAATTATTACGTGATTGATAGTGTAGCATGCTATATTGACAGTTTCTGCCCAAAAAGATTTAGGAAGATCGTTTTCACTAAGCATGGCCATTTTTTGAAGATATCAATTTTCAATAACCCTATTTTGGTGGGGAGTGCGAGGACAAGCGAACTCATGTTTTATTCTCTTTTTAATCAAAAAAGATGTGAATAGTTCATTTTAAAATTCCCCACCATGGTCACTACGAATAATTACGATGGTAAGGCATTTCTCATTTTCAACTCTACGACAGAATTTTTGAAAGATATGAGGAGTGTCATCATTTTGGGATAAAAAAGCAACCCAAGTAAATATATTGTAAAAGTCAAAAATAAAGAAAGCATATCGTGCACCTCCATTACTACGTATACATGATGGTCCAAAAAGATCCATGTGCAAAAGTTCAAGAGGTCTAGAAGTTGATATCACTTTCTTAGGCTTGTGAGAACTCTTGATTTGCTTACCAAATTGACATGAGTCACATGGTTTGTCGTTCTCAAATTTAATTTTTTGGATTCCTCGTACAAATTCTTTATTTACTAATTTGTTGAGGTTGTCCATTGCTGTATGTCCAAGTCGTTGATGCCATAGCCAACTGTTTTCATTTCTAGCTACAAACCACCTCACATTTTCTTGTGCTAATTCATTAGAATTGATAACGTAAATGTTATTGCAACGATTAGTAAGAAGTAAACAAGAATTATTACTATCTAATACAGTGCATGCATGCTTGTCAAAAGTAACAGTGTAACCTTTATCACATAATTGGCTAACAGTAAGTAAATTATGTTTTAAACAATTTAACAAAAGTACGTCATCAATGGAGTAAGAAGAACCAAAATTGATTTTACCTTTACCAAATAGTTTGACCAGTACTATTATCTTCAAAGATAATCTTTCCCTTTTCCCTTGATAGTGATGCAAAATATTTGTTATCGCCAGTCATATGATTCGAGCATCCAGTATTTGTTATCGTCAGTCATATGATTCGAGTATCCACTATCCACCAGTCTTTAGGTTTGGCGTGTTGATGCACCTACAATAAAATTAGTAGGTGTAACTTTGGGTGCCAAAGTTTGTTTTGTTCCTGCAATTGCATTCTTTTTCACCCAAACAAAATTAGTAAACTTTTTTAAAATGCAGTTATAGGAAATATGCCCTAATTTTCAACAGTAGTGAAGTAATTCAATTATGCCTTGGATCGTACACATTTGAACAGTTATGTTTGTATTTATCTGGGTTGCTATGCATATGTGTATGACAACAGTGCTTAGGATTTTGACATTCTTGTGGCTTGTTGTAACCAAGTCCTAGGTTATCATGAAAAGATCTTGAATTCTTTACCATAAAATAATAGGATCGTTCGTACTTTTCGTTAGTTTTTCGAGCTCAATAATTCTATTACAAAGTCTCTTTCTAGTTTGATCATTATCTTAATTTGGTATTCCAACGAAGAGTATCAAGAGCTACATCAAGTTGTCTATTCTGTTCTATGGCGTCTTTACAACCTTGCACTACTTCATCAAACTTCTTTTTGCATTCATTATGATCTTTGGTGAGCGTAGCAATATAGGCGGATTTCTCATGAATTTCTTTTAGGTTTTCATTATTTATTGCCAGAGATTTTTGAATCTGTTTTTCTGAAACAGTCATTTTCCTTAATCAATAAATCATGGTCCTTCCTAAATGACTCAAATTTTTCGGTAATCAACAAGTTTGCATCTTTCAACTTTTTGTTTCTAGTAATACAAGAATCATGTGATTCAGTAGATTTTTGCTTAATTATATTGTTTCAGCTCACGACTAAGTTTGTTTGCATAATCTTTTAAGTCATTACAAAAATCTACGAATTCATCATAAGTGGGTTCTCCGATTACCTCTTCTTGGAATGGTGAATGCTCCTCACCATTTCCAAGAGTCATGAGCCTGAAGTCGCTGAGTGCTTGCCCATCATCGTTATCGCTTGAGTCCGAATTGAGTCATGTTGCCTTTAGTATCTTCTTTGGATTTGGATTGTAAGCCTTGTCCTTATCTTGAGAGAGAGAGGACAGTTTGCACGGATGTGTCCTGGACTTGCATTTTTAACACAAAATCTCCTTTTCTTTACCTCTTCCTCCCTGAAATCTGCCATATTTTTCATATTTTAGGTACTTACTAAATTGTTTAGTCAGCAACACGATTTATCTTCGTCATATTCTTCGTGATCTGATTCTGATTTTGTTTGTGGGGAGGTTGCTGCTTTTAGGGCAATTGTCTTCTCTTCAGTTTTAGGAATGATCCTAATGTTCTACTGGTACCTTCTTGTTTCTACCATCTCCATCTCATATATTTTCAGTTTACCCTGAAAAGTATAGTAGTCAAATCTTTTCTCGTCGTATATCTCCCTCATTGCAGCAGTTTTGATATCTCATTTGGACGTGAGACAACTTATAATTTTTCGACCTTTCGGTCATCATCTAACCCCTTAGCTAAGCTCCCAAGTTCATGGGCTATGTTTTCTCCTAGAATCATACTATAAACATCAAACTTATTAAAACATAAAGTAACTTTGGCTTTTACCTCAGATGTGGTTCCTTCAAGACATTTTAGCATGTTGTTGCAAATTTCGTAAGCTATTTTGCAGTTGCACCCACACCTCAAAAGTTCTTCATTGTTCAAACCCGCATAAAGTGTTGTCACGACTTTGGAGTTTGCAGTATTTAGTGATAGTTCAGCCTTTGTGAAGGTCCTCTTTCCATCACTGACAAGGATATCTATTTTTTTCACGCAAACGTTCCATACTTCTTCTCCAAGCATCTGCAAAAAGTGAGACATACAAACTTTCCAAACATCATATCATTTTCAAAGTAAGGTGAACATCTAAGACTTGGTCCATTGGAGTTGGATGATTTCCATGTGTACAAGTCTTCAGGAGGAGGAATTTTTGCCATTGGACATTTTTCTCTTAGCATTTAAGTTATTTAATAAGCACATCGCTCTGATACCACTATAAATCACCCCGGGGGGGGGGGGGGGGGGAATATGGTGATTGTGCGGCTTAAAATAAATGTGTAAAGTAAGAAAATAGAATTAGAGAAAGCAAATATAGTAAGCACACAGGACACAATGATATAACATGGTTCAACCCCTAGGTCTACGGTCGCACCTCCTATTTGTAGCAATTCTCCCCCACAAGCGTTCCACTATATTTAAAACCTCGTATGGTGAGTTCTCGGTATTCAGACCGAGAGTCCTATTACACCCACAAGACTTCTGTGTATAAGCCCCGTAAAACTGCCGAAGTGAAACGAAAAGGAAAACAAGCAAGATCTATGTCGATATTGAGTAAGAAAATAATAAAAGAGCACACTTTCTGATCGTTGATAAAATATTAAGTTTAGAAGAATTAGAGTTGAGGGGGATTAAGAGTACTCAGTGAATTCACCTCTATTTATAGGGTGAAGAATAATTTCTTTCCAAAAGGATGAAAAAGAAATGTCATATCTATTTTTGTGTAGGTTTTGATGAACCGCAGCTAAGAGCAGTCGATCATCAAACTCTTAGCATGAAGCAAAGAGTTTGACAGTCGAATGCATCAAAATAACGCTTGAAGTGTGGTCGACTTTTTAGTTGTAGTCGACCGTACTAGGATGCGGTCGAGCACAATGAAAAAAAATAGTTATTTGGTGAATCAACTTTATACCCTTTCCTTAACTCAATATTCAATCAACAATTCTTTACATAATAAATCATCATAATAACAGAAGTAAATAAACTTGATCTTGCTGGCCTCTTGAAGATTTGAGCACATGTTTTTTGTGTGAGAATCTCTTTAATATTCTTCAAACTTTTTTATAGTTTCCTTTTTAAGTTGATTCCGAATATCATGTGAATCCTTATTTGAATTTTGAATCTCTATTATCCTGTACACATCTTAACTGAAAATTATTAGTCACAGGAGTATGTTTTGTATGCACCAAACTTCGGGTTAACACTATTAACGTTCCTATAGTTTTGGAGGGTTTTCAAGCAATGCACGGGAATTTCATTCTTCCGTTTTTATTGTTCACAAGTTGCGACCATTATGATTTGTTTCAAATTTTTTTCTTGCTAGGGAGCCGCAATTGTGCCCCCAAAAATAATTGTCTTCTTTGTACTCACATAACAATCTTGCAGTATGATGCCTAAATTTGTAATTTCATCTCTACTATTTTAATAGGAGAGTTGGGGTTTGTAACAAACAAACCCTAACTTTGTAACTATATAAACACGTATAATACACGTCCAAACTATATCCAACAAATATAAATGTGCACCGAACGTTTAGCCCAAATCAAAACATTCAAATAAAAATGTTTTTTTTCTTATTCGATATATATTCATTTAATTTGATGACTTTAATTTTTTTAGACGTGCATTGCACGTACATTATACTAGTATTATATTATTGTTAAGTGTACCAAACTTTTTACATTTTGCTTTGCTTCAGTTTTCTTTTAAAGCATATATTTTTAATGCTTCAAGAACAATATCATCAAGCGCTTTTCTTAAGAGTCATACTCCTTTTGTTATAGCATACTTTTACCATTACCATTCTTACAGAGTACAGGACTAAGTTTATTTTCACTGTAAGCTTTGAAAAAACCCACCGTGTTATATCACTAAGAGCATCCACAATCGTTAGCTATTTATCCATTTAATGCATTTTATAGCAAACGACGAGCTACAGTCGTTAGCTATTTATGCATATTTTGGCAAAAAAGCAATTGTAGATTGCTATAAATGAGAGGAGATATAAGAATTATGCATAATTTACAGGACGCAACTTCAACTTCCGTCCCTAAAAAAAAATATTTTTTTAATACTCAAACGCAACTTCAACTTCCGTCCCTTCAAAAAAAAAAATCATAATTAAAAAGCCCCAAAAAGAAGCATCCCCTCGGATAGAACTTCTAGTTTCGTCCCTCCACTTCTTGTTCTTGCACCCTCTTGCCTTTCTACGAATTTCTTTTTCTATTGGGTATCCGGTGCGGTGTAAGTTTTGACGATGGTTGCCAACGGTGGGTATATACCATCCGCTAAATAATAGCCCATATTGTAATTGTGGTTGTTGATGACAAAATTAGCTGGAGGTGCACTACCATCAAGAAATTCATTAAATAAATTTTACCAGTTCAGCACATTTAGATCATTATTCCATCGTGGCATTTCGAAGAATGAATTCCAGAACAAAAGATCATAAGAAGCAACTGCTTCGAGAATAATAGTTAGCTTCCGAACATGTCCTGTGTACTGGCCCTGCCATGCTACTGGACAATTTTTTCACTTCCAATGCATGCAATCTACACTACCCAACATCCCACGGAAGCCTCGAGCGCTGTTCTCTTCAAGTAGTCTTTCCACATCGGCCGATGTTGGTTTCATCATATATTGAGTACTAAATGAAGTTACAATTGCAAAAAAAAAAAACGACGCAGAGTTTTCAATACCATTGTTTTGCCTATACGTATATATTCATCAACTGCATCAGCTGCACCTCCGTGCGCCAAACATCGAAGTGCCACTATAATTTTTTGATGAGAAGTTAGGCCAAGTTGTTTATAAGCATCCTGGGAATGAAGAAAATACTGATCGTAACCCACAACAGCATCCAATTCCCGGTTGAAGAGTTGTCGGTGCATACGGAATCGACAACGGAAAATTGAATCTGGATAAACTGAATTTTCAGCGAAGTATTCTTTCCACGTCTGTCTATGACCTTCTTCTCTTTCCCGACAAATGTAATGGCGATGATTGTTTTGTTCACTAGATTGGATTGCCTTATCGATCCTTACTAGACGGTTGTGAATCTTCCTAGCAACAACATCGTTGTCCTCCGCTGATTAATCAGAAGATGAACTTGAGGGAGAAGAAACATGTAAATTAGCCATGGTTAAGTAGAAGATATATCTGTAGTGGGTTATTTTGGAGTTGATGTTTTACAAAGTCTATTCGAGAAATAAATCTACACAAGATGGCAACATATAAATACTGATCATTCCGCTTGAAGAAGAACGAATCATCAATGTCCCGTCCAATCTAAAAGTTAATAAATAGGTGTAAAAAAAGTCAAAACCTATCATTCGTAGGCAGGAAAGTAACTATGAATAATGGGTACGGAAGTGAATAAATACAAAACCTATGTCACTACAATCCAAGTATAAACCTACTAGGCATGTGACATTAATATTGTGACTAAAAGACCCTCTAAAATCCCCAAATTAATAATATGACATTAATGTTGTGGTTACAAATGAGGAAAACAAATTTCAAGTTGACATTAATACCCTCATGTGACATTTACAAGTGACATTTACAAGTTGACATTTACAAGTTGACATTAATACCCTCATGCTATATAGAAAACAAATTTCAGTACTATTTTTCCTATTCTTCATAATTATACTGTGTTTCAGGTACAAATGAGGACGTCGATGCTTCGGTGTCCTCTAAATTAGGATTCAATGGTCTATGTCGGGAATTAGATGGTCTGCTCATCGATATAGATCGTCTAACATTCGGTAATTCAAGTGGAATTGATTCCCTCAAAACCATGTATGAAAGTATTATTCGTCGAAGTTGTGCTTCGGTGTTGCTCAATTGTTGACAACGAGTGTATAACTCATCCTGTGGAAAGTTATAAGATATAAAAATTAACGAGAGTACGTAAAATGCATTATAACATAATAACGTTCTTAAAGCCGAAAATGTATATACGGTTTTGGTAACTCACATATGATGGTTTCCCATTTTGATGAAACAGGAGATTGATATTAGCATTCAAATTCTTGATAAGAGTACCGCCTGGAAAAAGTGGCATTTTAATGTAAGGTTGATCAAGCAATAATGAATTATCTACAGTGAATTGAGTTGGGTACTCGACTGGTAGCCAAAATGGAGGTGCAGCATGTGGCAACTGAGCGCAAGGATCTCTAATTGATGCTGGCCCAATGAAATCGACATTTGCTGCATGGGATAATGTCAGCATTATCGGACCAATTGAAACCTTTGCCCAATATTGATCATAAGTGATCTGCTCTACACTATGTACGAAAGGTGATGCTTCGATAGGTTCAGGAAGTGTAGTACTGGATGTCATGAAACGCATTAGAGGAGGTGGGTCTTTTGGGATAGCAAGTATTCCAGTAAGTTGGCGAATACAACGATCACCAAGATACCATACACCCTGCAATCAAATGTTTACTTTAGCATAACCGAAGTATTTAATAAAAGTATGGTACATAAATATGACAAAAATTAATATACCTAGCCGTAGTACGTAAAAGCATGTCGATAACGTGAAATGAATTTGGCAGCTTCAATTTCATATACGTCTTTAATTGATGACCCATTATATGGCTGCCAAATGATGGAGGAAGAAGTGCACATCTCCAACTGATTACGAGCCATCGATTGATTGTACTTAACAGGATTAGATCGACCTAAATCCAAGAATTATTTATTCCATCGCACAATTTTCGGCCATACATCAGAATTAGCCATGTGAGTCTCTATAGGGATGTTCCGATCTCTAACTGGAAAACAACAATTTTTGTATTCGTAAGCCCAATACTGTAAAACATAATTATCAAATATGTTACGAATAGACCAATTGAAATAATATAATGACATTATTCGACTAAAATTAGTATCTAATAGATATAGTATTACCTCCAACACTTTCCACGGCCCATTAAATAACTTTACTTTAAGTCTGCTACATGAGTCCAAAGACAAATACAGCAGAGCAAGTGCATAACTGCCCTAATCATATTTGGCAATAGCATTCAGGTCTACAACTGTAGCTAGCCAACCATACCTTACTAACCCAACACCATTAGGATAAAGAAATGCACCGAGGAAGTACATAAAGAAAGCTCGTGCAATCCTCATTGCCAGTGCCATATCGGTTTCAGCTTCTTCAATCATAATATTGGTAAAATAATTTTTGAAAAAAGAATACCGTATACCTTGTGATTTCCAATCATCTACTGTTAATTCCGGAAAGAAGCGGTTCTGAACAATTTGGAAAGTATAGGCCTCTTCGTCGCATGGAGGTAAGTTACCGATACCGATAGGAATCCCCGTTAGCATAACCCAATCCAATGGAGTGAAACCCAACTCACCACACGGTAGGTGCAAAGTGTAGTGTCCCAGCATCTCTCTACGAGTGCCTCGACGAGCCGATTCGACGACCTATTTGTATTGATTTTCATGGAATGGTGCCACCTCGCCTGCTCTACTAGTTGTTGAATTAGTGGGACCCGTGAGCAGTACTGATTGTACATCTTGATTGGGTCCTTCCAATTTCCCCTGAATTTACAAAAACCACCCTCAGGTGTAAGAATACTATATTGAATGATATGTTTCGAATCGTCTACTACACGAGTCCAACTGGATTGATCGGCAAAGTTGACATTTGGAATCTCTCCTTCACCTTCGTTGCTTGTGTTGCCGTGACCTGGCATCTGTTCCCGCTTTGATTTCAAACTACCAATAAATCTTCGTATCGAAGACATCGTACCTCGATTTGGCTAAGAGATGACCTCCCGAAGAAGATTGAATGTCGACTAATTAAGAAATTGAGATAGAGAGTTGGGCGAGAGCAGATTGATGTTTGGATCATACCAATATAACTTCACAATATATAGAAGATTAACTAGGGGTAATTTTGTCCAAATTTTTGTAATAAAGCCTAAAATAAAGGCTGAAATAACAGAAAAGAAAATAAAAGCAAAAAAAAAAAATAAAATTTGTCGGACTCCGAGACCTCCATAAATCCCGGACGCAACTTAAAGGTCCGTCCTTCAATTTTTGTTTTTTTCCCTTCCGACGCAACTTCAAATTCCATCTGATATTATTTTTTTTGGTATTTTTTATTAAATTGTTATAAAATACCATTCGACGACTGCGGCAAACTGTAAAAATGCTATATGTAAATATGCATTTATGCATTTTTTCACAATCACGACTGTGGATCCTCTAATATGTTTTGCATTTATAGGAAGAAATCACAAATGCCAAGTTCTTGTGTTGTTATTATCTGATTCTATAGATGCAAATGCCAGATTGTTAATAAAAGAGAAAAAATGCAAATGCCACATTGTCAAATTTGGTGAAAAAATATTACTCTTCCTTTCATGTTTACTTTTCTCTCGGTCTCTAAATTATTGCTTTCCACTATTTGAAGGGTGTTGTCTTCTTCATTTTGCCATTCATTCATCATTTTTTTATGGGAAAGCTTCGGCACGAACCTGGGTCTCTGGATTAGAGCCGACTCTCAATTTTCCATCTCACCCAATACCAATCAGGACATTATGTGTTGGTGTCATTCATTCATCATCATTTATTTAATACAATTAAAACTGGAAATTACATGTAAATACATGTAATCCTATGCCTCAGTATGTTCCCTACCTATCTTTACTTTTGATGTGGGTAAAAGTCCGGCCTCATCTGAGCCATCTGATCCTTTCAAGATCAATAAACCCACTAGAGTAGGCTTTTATGCTCCACGGGCCGCTAACCAGCCCACTGCAGCTATCCAATGGACAGAGAAGGGTCAACCCGGTCCACTAGGGTTTCTTCTCTCTGCCAATAAATACCAGACCTCCTTCATTGTAATCAGGTAATGAATATTTTGCCTCTGAAACCCTAGATCTCACTTTTCTCTTCTAGTCACTGACTTGACCGTCGGAGGGTCCGCCACAAGAAAAACTTCTGGTGTTTCTAGACTTTGTGCAGGAGTTGGGTGGCCAACATCAATGGTGACCACCAGCGGTCCCGCTTCTCCAACCTCATATCAGATCCAGATCAACGACAGAGATTTGCCTTTCCCTTCCAAAAATTAAAATCATCATTTGTTGCTCCCACACCCTTAAAAACAACAGCATCAGATTGGCACAGTCCTAGGAAGGTTCGCAGATCCAACCCCTCCTTCAAATCCCGCTCTTGGTAATCTCTTTTCTGATGGCTCCTAAAGCCAGGAAAACTGCCATAGCGGGCCGCCATGCCGAGCATCTACCCCCACCTCGTCCATCGCGCAGTCGAGCGGTCACCTAAGGGTCGCAATAGCGACGGTTCAAGCGCTCGCTCGCTCTAGCTCTATGTACCTCTCGTTCAGTGGCTCGAAATCCCGAGCCCTCAGAAGGGCCTCGACCTTCGAAACATCATAAACAACCAACTGAACGAGGACAACCTCCGCAACCGCCTCAGTCGCTGCAGGAACGAGGCGCCCTCCGACCACGGACTGAGTCAAAGCTGCCACTCATCCCACCCGAATGACAGGGCGAGTAGCCGTTATCCCAGGGGTCACCGACCTACCAATGGTCGAGCAGAGAGAGGCCACGTTACCAGTGCTGAATTACAAGAGTTTCGAGATGAGATCCTTCAAGCACTTTGGGGTGGAGCCTATAATGAACACACTCAACACAGTCACGGTGAAGGCAGTCGCCGAACCAGAGGGAACGAGAATCAGGAGTCCCATGGGTCGATCTAATCTGAGGGGCGTGAGGACTTCGCCCTCAAATGGCTACATGAGATGGAAGACCGCTTTGCTCGGATCGGAGAAGGTAAGAGGCAGCCGAACAGGGGGCACCGACCCATTCAGCCCCCCTTCTCTTCTCATATCCTGGAGGCCCCGATCCCAAGAACCTTCAAATCCCCAGTCTTTAATACTTACAACGAAGAGCTAGATCCGGCTTATCACATGAAGGGTTTTAAAACCCTCATGATGATTCACAATGCATCGGATGCTCTTTTCTGTCGTGCCTTCCCCGCTACATTTCGAGGCCCAGCTCGAGAATGGTATTCTCAGCTTACTCCCAATTCCATCTTCTCCTTCCACCAGTTAGAAGAGGCTTTCCTTGCCCACTTCATTACCAGTCGTAAGGCTGAGAAGACCAGCGCCTCCCTGCTATATCTGAAGCATAATGTCATGCCCCGCTTTCCAAAAATACGGAATATGAGTATGTAACAAAAGCCCAGCGAATGTTTTTCATCATCCTTAAGTTGTTTCAAGAATCTTTGCAATACATCACAGGAATAATCAGAGTCGGAAGCAAAAAGGCACAACCATTCATGAATACTTGAAACAATTACCAACAAAAATTTACTTGAATCCAAATACAATATTCTCAAATAAATCAGGTCTGGAGAAAAACAAATATCCTGGGTCACATCGCCCAATTACAAGTAATATCCAATAACCAAATACACTTTATTCAAGTTCAAGCAATAACTAATAATAATCATAAAGCAGAACATTCCCAACTTAATACATCCTCTCGCCATTACCATCAAGCAGCTGACCATCCTGATCTGCAATAGTAAGTTTGCAGGAAAAAGGGAAAAAGAAGAAAACAAGTACCAGTCAATTACAAGTTGTGGGTCACAAATAGAGTAGGATACTAGCACATGAAATGGGGAAACTAACTGGTACCTGGTATAAGTATGATGTCAACCTAGACAAACTAGCATGTTAAAAGTGTCAAGTGTACACGGCATAAATCAAGTGTCAAGTAAACAAGTATCTTATAAACATGCATCAAGTGTCGAGTATCGTGTAATCATGTATCAAGTATCATGTTTCAAATCTCATGTAATCAAGTCTCATGTATCATTTAGTCAAGCTTCAAGCAAGCAAGTATCATGTTCAGGTATCATATTCAGGTATCATGTTCAAGTATCATGTCTTGTGTGATTTACTATCTAGGTAGCACTTCATGCAGCCCACCTACATGGTTGCTACAACACAACAATTTCGCTTTAGATTTCATAGTGGACCATATAGGGCAGTGTACTCAGGGACAAGCTCCAAGTATCATGTAATCATGTATTATGTAAACAAGCTCCAAAATCCAAACAAGCTCCAGTGTCATGTGTGTACGTGTCATGTAAATCGTGTCAAGCTCCACATGTAAACAGGCTCCAATAACCACTAGGTTCTTCCAAGTACACGTTTCTGCACTATCCACTAATAGATCTTACCCATAAACCCCTGGCTTGGTCACTTTTATTATTGTTATCCAAAGAACATGAATGTGTGCAAAATAGTGTTAAATAAACATGATATATTCAGGTTTAGGTTCAGGGAAACAAATCAGCATGCATGGATGATATACATTCACATATACGAGCAAAATAGTCTAGGTTCATAATCAGGACAGCAAGACTAATCAGTACTAAAATAGGGATTCTGGTCTCTATAGAAATGCAAACCTAGATCCGTCAAAGGATCTGGAAACTAGACATCCACACGAATCCAACGATTATAATTAAGTCATATACTAATTCACAACATCTCAGCTCAAAACTGATTCGAATACAGAATTTAGGTTCAGCCAGAAAACAAGGGAACAACTTCAAAAGCATGAAAACAGCATGAAAACTCATCAAATAATTCCACGAAAAATCTGGGATAATACCCTATATGTCTAGACTCAAAATAACAAGTTTTATAATATTTCAGTAAGTATAGATCAGTTATCAAAAATAAGAAAGCAACACGAAAACATAGTTTAACGAATCTGGAAATCTCAACACTGCTGTACAAAAACTAGGATATCTCGCAACCAGTGAATCGAAATCCAATTCCACCCAAGGGACATGAAAATAGATAGATTTTAATAACTTTCATATTTCACAAAGAATTTTCATACAGTATAAGGAATTATAGTGAAAACAGGGTTCTTTACTGAACAGCACGCAAAATACAGCATGAGAAGATTTTAGAAAAGAGTATGAAACACCACATAAAACTTATCTTTAAAATTCATCAAAAATCTGGTTAGTCCCTAACATCATAAGGAAACACTGAGCAAAATATTAGATCAAGATATTATGTATAGAATAGTTCTTGAGAATGATTTGTTAACAAAATCCAAAACAGAATCTGGAATAGTTCGACACGTCTGTACTAAAACACACATAACTCAGTCATACAAAATCCAAATCAAGCAAAACCAGTGGGATTTGAAAATAAACAAGATTATCTAGAATTCATCTTTTATTTTGGAATCAAGATTCTGACTGTAGCATGGACAAAAACAGCAATCAAAACAGAACAAGCAGCAAATACAGATTTCACACCTCTAATCAAGAACATCATAACTTTCACAATATTGGTCCAAACATCTCCAAACTTGAAATACAACCTAAAAAACATCTAAACATCATGATTTAGGGTTACTAACATGTCCAAGCCTATTATTTCACATGGGCATTCAATCAAACACCATTCATACAAATATCCACATACATGCATCAAAATCAAGTTTTGGGTAAATCCTAGGTCATTATCCTATCAAGTTTGGTGTCATAAGTCGTCTATGGCCACTTTATCACAATAGAGACAAAACCCATTAAGGAAAACACAAATTTTGGTTGTCTCTAGATCCAACTATACTAGATGTGAACTTTTTGACTTGTATCAACCTAATGAATTGTAGTACAAGTTACTTGCCTTATTATGGTGATGAACGCGATCCCTATGCGAAGAGAAGAGAACCCCACAAACAAAATCCTCTCCAAACGCAAATCCAAGCAATCAACGAACAAAAGCTCCCACGAACAATCTCCTTGATGCAACGAACGAAGTGAAAAATACTCACTTCAAGAATCCACAAAAAGAAGAGATTGGAGGGATGTTGATGTATATGGTGGTGCTTGGTGGTGCCAGCCAACAAGGAGGGGGAAGGCTCGGGTGTAGGGTTGATGGTGGTCGGCTTGTAGGGTTGTAGAGGATGGCCAGAGGTTGGATGGAGGGGGAATGTGCAGGTCGGTTTGGGAAGAGGGCAGCCGGGAGTAGAGATCTTAGGGGAGGCCGGGATGCAATGGAGAGGGAGAGAGAGCGTTAATTAGGGATTAGGGTTAGGGTTTAAGGTGTTAGGGATATTTATATAGGAGATTAATGTGGGCTAATGGGTTGTGGGTATTAGTATGTAGTAATAGGTATACAAATGGGTAATGGGTATTGGGTATATTCCATTTGGGGATACAATTTATAGTGAATTTTATGGCTCCAAAAAATCTTATTAGGGGTCAAAAATCATAGGTTTGGAAAAACACCACCAAAATTCATCACAACACCATGGAAAAATATAATAAAGATAATGAGGCCAAAAATGAAGAAAAGAATCCAAAATGGTAAAAACGAACCAAAACGACGAACCAACAACACAAGGAGCTCAAAATGCAATAAAAAGAATATATATTGAAAACAAATCCAATATACAGTTCCGAAAAATACAATAGAGATAAAAATACACAAAAATGAAAAAATACACTCCAAAATACATAAAATGAAAAACAGGGGTTACACATAAGGATAGGGAGTCCCTCTGGACTTTGTTCGGAGGTTCACCACTGAAGCCTGATCAATTTCCTCCCTCGATGCCGGGGTCGCAGATGCGGCTCTCCGGCACAATGCCAGGCATGACTTGTTAAAGGCGTCCATCGCCAAGAAGCCTCTGGAAGACTTCCCCGATCTCATTCTCAGGAGCGAGAATTATATCTAAGCCGAAGAAGCGTTGCACCAAGCTGGCCGAAGGGATTCCCCCGCAAGATGGAAGAGGAAGGGAGACAATGCCAAGGCACCAAAGACCCAGAAGGATGCCTCTGGGCAGAGACGCCCACCGCCGGTCCCCAGGTTCGAAAATTCACTCCGCTCAATGTGAGTGTATCTGCCATCCAATGGAGATAGAGGGCGACAACATCCTTTAACATCATCTTTGAACCAACAGTGGCAACAAGAAAAGGGACCGTAGGTTTTACTGCCGCATCCATAGGGACCACGACCACGAGACCGAAAACTATCTAGCTATCAAGGATGAGATCGAAGCCCTCATCTGGAGGGGATACCTGAAAAAAGTTTGCTAAAGATGAGCCGATAATTTCCCCTCCTCCTCAGTGTGCCAACTGGCAACCTGAAGCAGAGGCCTAGGCACAAGCTCTGAAGGATTGGCCATCCTCCACTGTGTCCATGGGGGGGCTTTGGGTGAGGATTCAAGTTATTCCTGCCAAGCTTTTATTCGTGAAGTCAGATAACTACCCTCCGCACCGGTGTCCCGAGACATCGGTCTCTTTCTCGGATAAAGACCTCGAGGGCCTCAGAGTCCCTCATTGCGATGCCTTGGTCATTAGCCTCAGTCTCGCCAACCATGAGGTCCGCAGAATCCTTGTCAACAATGGGAGCTCGGTCAATATCATGTTCCTTACAGCCTTCGAAGCAGTGGAACTCTCTCGGGATAAGTTGAAACCAGTGGGCTACACGCTTCACGGGTTCTCAGGTGTCCCAGTCCAAATCCAGGGAATCATCACGCTGGACGTCACACTGGAAATCCCCGACCTCCCGAACTGAGGTGATGGATTTCATGGTGGTCAATGTCAAGGCTGTATATAATGCCATCCTCGCTTGTCTCGAACTCTTTTCCCTCCAGGCAGTGCCCTCTGCCTATCACATGAAGATGAAGTTTCCAATTGAGTCCAAGATCAGGGTCGTCATGGGAAGCCAAGAAGCAGCTTGGGCCTGTTATATGGCCACAGTTGGAGGCTCAGTCCTCCCCCTCGATGCAGTTGAATTACCCTTCGACCGAAGTACTGTCGGTTCTGAGCCCGTGGACGAGTTGGAGGAAGTTCCTTTTTCTGAAGCAGATCCCTTTAAATGGTTCCGGGTACAATTCACTCAATCCCAACCTCAGGAACGACCTTGTCGATTGCGTCCGGTGTAACCAGAGCTCATTCGCTTGGACCCCCTCGGACATGGCGAGGATTTTTGATGATCTAATAATGCATAAACTGAGCGTCCTGCCCAACTCCAAGCCTCTACAGCCAAAGCAGAGAAAGTTCACCCCGGAGAGTCAACATGCTATGAAGGAAGAGGTGGAGAAGCTCCTCTTCGCTCGCTTTATCCAAGAGGTCAGCTATCCAGAGTGGCTGGCCAACATCGTCATGGTCAAGAAACCCAATGACAAGTGGAGAATATGCATCAATTCACGGACCTCAACAAGGCCTGTCCGAAGGATCCCTTCCCTCTGCCGAACATTGGACAAAAGCTGTTGAGCTTCATAGATGCATTCTCAGGCTATAACCAGATCCAAATGTTTTCTCCCGACATTTCGAAGATAGCCTTTGTAACTGACCAGCGACTCTACTGCTATAGATTCATGCCCTTCGGGCTTAAGAATGTTGGTGCAACATACCATAGACTCTTCAACCGAGTCTTCAAAGAGTAGATAGGGTGCAACATGGTGGTATATTTTGACAATATGCTCGTCAAAAGTCTGAGAGGGGAGGACCATGTGAGATACCTCGAGGAGGCATTCGGGGTCCTTAGGATGCATAATATGAGGCTTAACCCGTCCAAATGCGCCTTCGATGTTACCTCTGGGAAATTCCTCAGTTTCATGGTTAGCCGGCGCGGGATAGAAGCATATCCCAAGAAGATCAAGGCCATATTAGACATGGCCCCTCCTACGAACATGAAGGAAGTCCAGAGGCTCACCGGTTACCTAGCTGCAATTGGGTGGTTCCTATCAAGATCGGGGGAGAAATCTTTCCCCTTTTTCATGGCCCTCCGAGGGGTGAAGAGCTTTGAATGGGGAGAACCCCAACAAACCTTCGACCAGCTAAAGCACTACCTCACCAGTCCCCCCGCTCCTTAGAAAGCCGGAGCCGGGCGAGATCCTTCGCCTTTACCCAACCGCATCAGAATAAGCACTAAGCGTCGTCCTAGTCATGGAGGACGTTTAACACCTCGAATTTTCAAAATACTGGAAATACCCATTTTTATATCTCTAGAGTGGTGAGAATTATTTTAAGTATATTTTATTTTATTTTTAAATATTGATATTGGTGTTGATATTTGTATGGGGTCGGTATTATTGATATATCGGAGTTATGAGTTAAGTTTGATGCGAAGAAATATTGTTTATTTTTATTTATACTTTTGGAGGATTATTATGAGATAATTTAATGTATTTTACATTATTCGTATTAGTGAAGCGTAGAGTTAGGGTTTATTTGTAATATTATAAAGGTTAGGGGTTTATTATGTAAATAGCACTTATTAATAAAAAATTTATTTCACAAAACCCCCTTTCCTCCATCTCCCCCTTTCTTTTCTTCCTGGTTTCGATTTTTCCCGACCAAAACCCCAACCCATTTCGCCATGGTTTCCCCGCTGAAAATCCACTCCATTTCTTCATGACTGTTAAATTAATTTGAGGGGTAGGCTAAGTGAGGGGTGCTCTAGCTAGTGGTGGAGTTAATTTGGAGAAAGGATTTAGTGGAGGTATATCTCTTTTTAATTATTTATGTAATTTCTTATACTTTTATTTTCTTTTGCCTAGAAACGGAGTGTAGGGCTAGTTAGAGGTTTATTTTGATGTTAGAGTCAAGAAATTAGCAAATTATTGGAGATTTTGTAAGTTGCATATAAATTTGGGTTTTTGGTGTAATAAAAAGAGAAGTAAATATATGAGAATTATCTTTTTTTGGTAGTAGAAATTGTAGTTGAATCATTAGAATAGTATGTGGTGATTTTTAGTAATTTTTATGGAGATAATTCCGTAGGAATTTGAATAACATGTGCATCGCACGTGTGCATGTCAAGCGTTCAAGAAAACGCCTGAGTGACATTAGGATTAGTATTATTATATCCCGTGACTAGTTTGGATGTCTTGAGCCTAATTGGCTTTGTTGGCTTTGAAATATGATAATAGGGAGTGGAGACGACTTTAAGCGGGCATCAGGGAAGATGTGCATTGAGACTTCACATTTTATCAAGTGAGTATGATTTATTTTATTTATATACATGATGTGCAATGATAAACTCTAAACCATGGTTGCTAGGTGTAATGTGTAAAGTATATCAAGTTTAGATGCGTAAAATGTATTGTAAAAATTTATAAGTATTGTACAAAGTAAATTATGGGTGTAAGAAATTAATGGCGTGTATATGTAGGATATGGGGTTGCAGTGTTGAGAACTGAAAAGTTAAGATAATACTAATATATTGTGAATATGGAAAATAAACTGAGGTACTTATATATATATATATATATATATGCTTTTATGGTAATTTAATGATGTATGCATATACGACAATGTAAAGGAGAAAATATAAAGATGTATATATATGTATACTGAATGAATATAATACGGGAGATATGAATAGATTCGGGGGATATATAAATCTATTGATAAAACTATATTTATGAAGTTGTGTATTTATATGCCTGATATTGAAGGCACGTGTATTTATAAAGTTGTGTGTTTATATGAATGATATTAATGGAATGTATATGCTTATGAAATTAATGGAGTTATATACACTTATAATATAAGGAGAAATTATTTTATAAAGGAGATAAAATGGTGAATTTGTATGGTTTCGAATATCTGGTGCTTTGAGTAATATATTGGATATGTATGATAATATGAAGTAATTGGAGTTTGATATATGTATAATATACGGATGATAAATAGAGATTATATATATATCTATATATATATATATATATATATATATATATATATATATATATATATATATATATATATATATGTTATGATGTGTTAACTAATATGGTGCATATCTATGAGGTATGAGTGATAATGAGAAGTGATAGGATAAATGATGATATTAATGAGTTGGTATATGTATGATATAGTGATGATTCAAAGTGTAACTAAAGGGGCGATAAAGTGATATAATCATCTACTTAATTTGGTATATTCATAATATATTATAATGCGACAAAAAATCATATAGTGCATTCATGAAATGAAATAATATGGTGTAATAATTTGATAAATTAAATAACCGGGTGAATGCAAACATGTGATATGATGAGGTAATAAATAGCATGATATTCAACATAATGTGTGATGTTGTAAGAAACGAATAATATGGTGCATTCATGATACGCAATAATATGACGTGATGGTTTTATAAGTTAAATAACATGGTGTATGCGTATATGTGTTATAATGAGAAGATAAATAATATGTTGAACCGAATATGTGTTAATAAGTTCAGATAAAAGATAAGATGTTATGTGTTAATAAAATGAGATAATAATTCTCATGGTAAATGTCAAAGATGTGTCAATCCATTGAAATAAAAGATGTGAGGCTATGTGGTGATAAAATGAGATGAAATGACGAAATGAAAAGTGATAATAACAAATAAATTTTGTTGACCAGTACCTACAGAAATCCTGGGGTTTGGGCTAGACCTCATAATATCCAAGGACCGGCTTAGGGTAAGTGATTATTACCCAAACTATGTTTTGGGTGCGTGTTTTTACCGCCCAAGCTATTGACTTGAGGCCTGGTTATTCCCTTGATGACAAATGTCGTGAGGAAGTACCATGTTTATCTGGGGTTAGTGTTTTTCCCTCCTGGCTTCGGCTGGGAGGAAGTACCAAGTTTATCTGGGGTTCGTGTTTTTCCCTCCTGGCTTCTGCTGGGAGGAAGTACCCAAGCTCTTCTTAGGGTTAGTGTTTCCCTTGCTGGCATAGGACGGGAGGAAGACGTACCCTCGAACGCATAAGACCCTGGGGGGCAGAGGTCCGCGTATTTACTGGGCTATCGGCTTTCAGTACAGTGGGATACTGTGGCTCACTGGTCGAAAAATTAATAAAATGAATAAATGTGAAATAAAAGGAAAATATGAAAGTAAAGAAAGCATTTGATGTGAAATGTGAATGAGAAAGAAAAAAAAGTATTTGATGTGAAGTGGAAATGAGAAAGTAAAACAAGTGTATGATTTGAAATGAATATGGAAAGTAACCGAAAATGTGTATATGCATGAAGATGAGAATTAAAGAAAATGAATAGTGAATCAAGCATGTATTTGAATGAAAATGAAAAGTGAAGAAATTGTGTTATGTGAATATCTATAAAAAGTGAAGAATTATGTTATGGAAATAAATATGAAAGGTGATGACATGGTGTTATGTAAATGAGTTTGAAAAGTGAAGGAAGTATATGTGTGAATTAATATGAATAAAATGAAGAAATTATATTGTGAGAATGAATACGAGAAGTAAAGAAAATGTATTATGCATTATACGAATGAAAAGTAAAAAGGATGTATTATGAGAATGAAATGTATAGTAAAGTGTATTATGCAATGAATAATAAAAGCAAGTGGTATTATATGATGAGAATGGTTATGAGGATTGATGATAAAATAAAACCTGAATTGAAATAAGTTCGATGCACATTGGAATTGTGTCGAGGAACTACTCGCCCGCTATTTACATGGAAATGGTGGGAACTACCTGCCTTGGCACAACACCGAGGGTAAATTGGTGGGTTGTTAATATGATAGTGGTATTGTGAAATGGAAATGAAAAGTATTGTAAATTGTAAGATGAAAAGGAAAATTAAAGTAAACATAATAAACGGGCTATCGGCTTGAGATGTAATGTTAGATTACCCAAGTTCTACTTGGGGTGCGGTGATATTTACCCAGGCTATCAGCTTTGGGGTGCGGTATTCTATGGCCGATGTATTACCGGACAAGAAGGAAAGTTATAGAAAAATTGTAATATGAGATGTAAATTAAAATGAAAGTAAGATATACTATTGATCATAATGAGAAGTGACTAAAGTTGTATGATGGGATGAGAATAAATATGATAAACTGAGAATGAGCATTAAAATAATTTATAAGATGAAATCAGAATGAAGAGAAGATAAATTGTAAAATATAATGAGAATGAAAGTTAACGTATTACGAGATATTATGATACGTGTTATAAGCTATAAATGAATGTGATATTATGAGATTGAATACATGTGAACAAGATGCAATGAAAACGAATGAATGTGATGATATATGGTAGAACAAATACATGTGATAAAATGCGACGAAAAGGAATGTGATAATATATGATTGAATGAATGTGAAGTTATGTGATGAGAATAAATATGATAAGAATAAATATCAATATGTTGTGAGATTGACGAGTGTGATGTTATGTATTATGAAAATGAGAAAGAAAATGAATATGAAGGAAAATGAGTATGAAGGAATGTAAGTCATGAGTTGTAAATGAAAATAAATGGTAAGTTAAGTATGTGGTTAACTAATTATGTAAAACAAGGTCATTGCATCATATTATTAGAAATTAAAATAAAGAAATGGTGATGTGAAGATATTCATAAAAAGAGGAACATTGTTTATGTGACTAAGTATGAAAAGTAAACGAATTATATTAATAAGTAAACGAATTATATATGTGAATTAATATAGTGCTATTTCTTTGAATATAAAGTGAAGAAATTATCTACATGAATTCATATGATGTGGTGTATATGAGATTATCCATGAAGGACTTATGTGTGAAAAATTAATGTGAATAATTCGAACAAATTGTGGTATGGAAAAGAATACAAGAAGTAAAGAAAGTGAGTATGTGTGATATAATATTATGTGAATGTAACATACAGTTATATGTGAAATTAGTGTGATGCATATAGTGATGTGTATTAAGTTATGGATATGTAGATGGGTGCAGATTAGAAGAGTAATTTGATATATAAAGTCTCATTTATGATTTTATGTTCAGATTTCAGGTTGAATCATATTATCTTGATATTTGTAAGTTTAATCTATTTTCTTTATACAGTTTAATTTATTTGCTAAACTAGTTAATTATACTCACACAAGACATGAACCCCTATTGTTTTCTGGGAGTTAGGGGAGTCCCTCCCTGAGGGTGGACGACCCTAACTCTCCTACAGGTTTTGATAGCAGCGAGGTGAGATAGTTAATATAGTTGGTAGTTATACCTTTGCTTGTAGTAAAATGGACTATATGTATATATATATTATATGTAGAAATGGGAGTAGAATGATGTATTATATTGTAATGTGGAAGATTGTGTGTATAACTGTAAGAGGTAATACATATATAGTATTGTGAATAGGTAAGAAAGCTCGTACCCACCTCGGTGTGGTGTATTGGGTTTTGTGATTGATTTTGAAAAGGTTTTTCGAAAGTTTTTCTAAAACCCATATATGTTTTCAAAAAGAATTTTGGTTTTTTAATTCGTATCTTGCTTATTATGAAGTATTATGCCCACAGAGCCGTTGATATTACTGCCTGTGTGATGTTGAATGATTTGGCCTGGGGTGTAGCACCCCGGATCCCACTGCCGGAAATCCGTGACAAAAAACAGAATCTTTTTCTTCAAATGCATCTCAACACAGTAATAACACGGAAATTTAAAAATTTTTTATTGTCAAATAAAATCAGTACATCATCAATTACAATCATTATCTTATTCTTGAACAAGGAATACAAATTACATTAAATCATTACAAATACTACTTAAACATTTTGCCTTCCCTTTAGATCGGTAGTCAACTGATCTTCCACTGGAACTCCACCGAGTGGTCAATCTACTTCCCTGAGATGCGCCTTGTAGCCTGAATCTTCTGTTGCGCTACTCTGATATCCCTGCACCTGCTCTAATGGTAGATAGGTACATTGCTACTCCACTTGGATGCCCTGCTTGTCATGAGTCCTCCGTACTCGTAACCCGGTATCCAACACCTAATTGAGTAGGCACGTCAGTACATATACTGACGCAATGCTGATAAGAAACATCGATCTCCAACTAGCAATCACAACCACCCTTTGATGAAAACAGAAACGTGCATCCTAATTTCTTAGTGTTAGTGTATGCCATGACCTGAAGTCTAATGCATAATATACAATGTACGGAAAACATATGCACTTAGTCTAATATCAGCAAGACTTTGGACACGCATGCATCCTGTACTACATACGCTCCAAATCAAGTCGTCTTCTCCAGTTTCAGGGTTTCGAACCCTCGCCATGCAATACATTCTACTATTGTACACTTCTTATTCCGGATAAGTACAACATGATTGAGGAGGTTACAAACAATTCGGGGTGTTTCCATTTACCACTAATAGCCGGCGCACCGAACCTTTCTCAAAAGCCGTGATGAACTTACAGACACACCACAGCATACCCATGGTGCCAAAGATCCACAATGGCCCATTCGTGTCCACCAACATAGAACAAGGGAACATCCCGTTCTTATCAAAGTACCTCAGGAATTAACAGAACAAGATGCGGCTCCCGTGTTCTCGACTAATGAGAAGACACGGCCCGTATCCCTACGACAAGAAAAGACAACCCTGGTTATCACCGCCTAGTGCTGGCCCTTAGATCAAATCGGATTATAGGGTATCACCCCTAACACCAACTCGGTCTTTAAGTTAAAAGTACGAAAACTTAATTAAATAACAGTTTACTGAAAATACGTTTGTCACCCAAAATCATGCACAATGTTTAAAAATAATGATTGAGCCTGACTGATCTGTCAAAAATAGTAATTAATCACGGTGAATCAACATCCATCGATTGCCAACACCTTCATAAGTCTTCAACCATATCCCTGGCCCATGACCTTCAGCGAGCAGTACATCGGCATCCAAGGGATGCATAAAATCTGTGAATGAAGGTAAAAATACACAAACACTAACACCCGACCATTGACAGACTCAGGGCATCAAGATACCAATCACAATTAATTTCAGTATTACCTAGGTCAGTAATGGATCTGACCTGATAGAGTCAACCAACCACCGGCGACCTGATCTCCATCGGTCGCCACCACCTCCATCTCAGGTCTCATACAGTACCCCGACCTGTGGTCAACCTTTTTCTCGGTGAACGATTCGACGACGCACAGGAAGATCACTATTTCTCGAGGTGAAAAAATAAATCAATTACAATACTTGCCGACTGGGTTGATAGTCCTAGGGTATCAACAACCTTAGACTAGTTCCAAGTTATACTTGCTATGAGCTCCACTTACAACAAATCGACCATATAGCTATTCTCCTAACTTACTCATGTGTCCATCATGAGTACTAAGCACAAAGGATCTTATCTAAGTTTCAAATGAAGTGCTTAATAGGGATAATTATTCAACATCTTAATACTTAAATCAACTCACAGTCATAATCCTGTAGCATGTAGAAAATTCCATATCAATTCATCTACTAACCCAAATTTAATGATTCTAGATCCTTTAGCAAGGTATAATCCTCTACCTCACTTCTCTAGTTGACAACTATCCCAAATTATGCCAACTAAAGTGAGAAACCCCTTAGCAATGTACTAATTATAAGTAGTTTAAAGAAATGCAGTAGCTGCACCTTTAAAAATTCATAACTTTCAAAATACAAATTAGAATTGCATGATCTTACCCATTCTGGAAAGCCAAGACTCTATACTACAAGTCTTTAGTTAACCATTCCTTCAGATTCGGCCATCTAGATGCTATAAAATTCCTATATTTTATCAGCTGTGCACTTCTTCAATGCAATTGCTGCATCTTGCTAATAACATAAAAACTCGCTCACTTATTGGAATTATGCAATCTTGGATTTTATAGAAAGCTGTGAGTGTCTACTACAACTTTCTAGTTGATCACAACCTCAAATTCATCCATTAAAATACTGGAAAACCCCCATTTCTCATCAGGTGTACACAGGAAATGAGCTACTCTACAAAAACAAGGTCTTTTTAGTAGGATTGGTTCTGTCCCAAACTTAAAAAAATCATATCTTTTGCTATACAAACTTGAATTGCATGATTCAAGATGTTCTGGAAAGCTAAGACTCTCTACTACAAGTCTCTAGTTTTTCAGTTCTTCAGATTCTAAACATACAAATCCAGAATTTCACAAATTCACTGACTAGTTAAAATCCGAACTGAACTGAACATGCTGTATTCAAAAATTAATATCAATGCAACCATACCTCCAATTATTATGAAACTTAAGATTCATGAACTACACAAATACAAGTTCATTATTCCTAAAAAGTTTATCATGATTGAAAATACTCAAAGAGTTATACTCTTTTGAAATTAGTAGAAAATAAGTTATGTTTTCCAGGCAGAGTGCAAACACTCCCTTGCAGCACAATTTTTAATGAGCATCAAGGTATGTCTAACAGTTCTGAAACTTTAGAAACATGATCTAGACACATAGAAGATACTATACAAAAATTCTCATTGTCAAATTCTATTACCTAAAATAATTAAAATTGTTTGAACTTCAACTTAAAACCTAGACAGAGCTAGTTTGCCATCTCAACCAGTCGACCAAATGATTTTTTGTAGAAATATCAAATAAATTTTGAAAAATATGATATTTGAAAATAAGGTTGTTAACACATTTAAGAATCTCTACAAAAAGTTTGAGTTCAAGATACTACACCAATTCCAAGATACGAATTTTCAAACATCATTCTAAGAACAGGATATAGCCAGTTTTTTGTGTTGCTCATTGCTTCGAAAAGAAACATTTGCTTGAGCGATCAAATGAACTCCGAAAGTTATGAGGTAAATTGAATATGCTCTAACCTCATAGTACCATATGCCAAAAAAAAAAAGGCCTAGATTCAATGCTATTTGCAAGTTAGAAATTCTCTAATTTCAACATCATACCAAAATACATTCATATATAAACAAGGCATCAATTCTACTACCTACAAACATTTGTTTGTAATTTTCCAAGCATACAAAAATGCTATTAAGCAATTATTAACATTACACACAAGATCATAATCAAAAATAATAATATTACAGTTGAGAGAACACCTACCAAGTTGTGTTGGAAGATGAAATCCTTGTTGTGAAGCTAGCTTCTCCTCCTCTTGCTCAACATCTACTCTAGCTCCAAGAACCCACAAGCAAAATAAAAAAGCCTCTTTCTTTCTTAGTTTTCCATTCCATGAAGAAAGTAGTAGAAGAAGATGGAAAGTAGTAGAAGTAGAAAAACATGGAGGTGAAGGTTTTTGGGTGAAAATGAGATGGAGATGGGGGGTGTGGGTTGCCGGCCATGGAGGATTTGGGTTTCAACTGTCATTTGGGGAAGGGGAAAAGTTAGGTCGGTGGAGGATGAGAGAGGAGAGTGGAGAAGGTTGTGTGTGATTCTTCTACATCTACCAATATCTATATAATAAAACACAAAGAAAGCTATCAAGTGGCTCTCCTTCATTCCCCCCAAAATCAAAGGCCCGGATCTAACCTCACAAAACACATTTTTCCCCAAAATTTTTTCCCCAAAACTCAAATTCAAATCCCCCCCAAAACAACTCAGACTTTTATTTACAACTAATTATTGTCAAACTATTCAAACTTCAGCTACATAATTGTTGATTTACTGTTTACAAGACTTTTCATATGCTGTATCGTTTTGAAGACATGCCGTAGGCACGTGGCCACGGGTAAATCTAGTATATATATATATATATATATATATATATATATATTTAGGGTAAAAAGGATATGAGAAACTTGATCATTTAGTAAATAAGCAACTGATTATGTGGCATGCATGTGATACATTGGACAACTAACCCTTTTAAGGATCTTCCAATCACATGCATGCCACATTATCAATTGCTTATTTACTAAATGAGCAAGTTGCTCATACCCTTTTTTCCCATATATATATATATATATATATATATAACACATACATATAGGTATATTCAAGTATAAAATCCAATTTAATACAATTCAATTAAATATATATACATACAAATATATATAAACACATACATATACATATACATATAAAAATACATACAGGTATTCATGTATTTATATCATATACAATCTAATCACAATATACATACAAATATATATGTATATTGTAACAACCCGGATTTTCATATGAATATATGTATGATTTTGTTAAATACTAAAATACTATATTTATTTATTTATTTTTCTTTTTAAAACTATTAGTATGGAATTATTTCATAAACTTCAACTAGACTCACCATGAGGTAGACATGGGCTCAAACCATGTTCTTTTGACCATTGAGCCATGAACACACACTTGAAGTGTGACATGACTTGTAAAAAAAATGAAGCCCAAAGATTACATGAGAAATGGAGGGAAAAGAATTAGGGTTAGGGCTTTGTTCGAACTCAAATTGCTTCATGATGAGACTATCTCCACTCTTACACTCTACCTCCTTTCCACCCCAGTCAAATTCAAGTTTCCCCTTCTCTTCCCCATGCCAAATCAGGTCAGATCTGAACCCCCTCCCACCTTTTGCATTTTAACCCCCCACAATGCAATAATTGTCATTTCACACACCTATCTTCTCCTACTTTAAATCCTACACTCTTCTACTCTAATTCTCACCCCCAAACAAACCCTATACTGAAATTAGAGCCAAGGAGAAGGAAAACAAGTAGCCAAGCAAGGAGGAGGAGCTAAGGAGCCAAGGAGGCAAGGAGCTAGGAGCAAGAAGGCAAATCTTGAAGCTAGGAGCTTGTAGGAGCTTCTTTCCATCAAAACTCATCAAGGTGGGTGTTTCTAACCTCTTTGTTTATTTCTGCTTATTAAATGGTGATTGTAGTTACTGAAAAATGAAATGCATGTAGGGCTACAAACGAATCGAGCTATTCACGAGTTATTTGGCTCGAGCTCGGTTAAAGCTCGGTCAAAGCTCGGCTCGAACCGAGCTCGAGCTCAAAATCGAGCTCATTTCGTAAACGAGCCGAGCTCGAGCTTGGAAATTTTTTTTTGGGGTAAGCTCGCAAGCTATTCGGCTCGAATACGGTCAAAGCTAGGTCAAAGCTCGGCTCGAACCGAGCTCGGGCTCAAAACTGAGCTCGTTTCGTAAACGAGCCGAGCTCGAGCCTAAAGGTATTCGACTCAGCTCGGCTCGATTGCAGCCCTACATGCATGCTCTAGAATGAACCTTAATAACTCGTTTTGTGTTAAGGAATCCAAAACAGAAAATCTTGTTAACAGGCTGAAATTTTGTTGTCAGTCCGTAGCTCATAACCTGAACACTAGTGGTTGTATTAACTTGAAATTTTTATATGATGTTCATTCATGTGTCGTGCACCTTCAGTAATGTTCTAGATTTTTATGATTTTTTCTACTAATAAAATAAAATGCAAACTTGCATGCTGGTCAGAAGGAAGAAAAAAAACAGTTTTTGTTGTTACTGTTGTGAGAAGAGTGACTTGTATCTTGCTGCATGCTTATGGAAATGATCTGAAATTTTAGTATGTCAATGTTGAATATATCTAAGTCCTATGTTTAAATTTCATGATTTTTGGACCATTGTAGATATATTAATAAAATCATGCAAATTCAGCTAGTTATTTTAGTAAACAGAACTGCTGTTGTTATTGCTCTGTTTTTTATAACATTCAAAGAGACATAATTAAAAATCTACTTGGTAGAATCACCTGATTTTTGGAAGTGTTGTAACATCAAGTGTCAGAAGCTAGAATCTAAAATTTCATAAATTTTTGACATTGTTTACTATTTTAAATTGATTTTCTCCCATGACTGTGTTAATATGATGTGCTGTTCTGAAAATCTGTATGCTTGTTAAAGATGGGACCATAAGAGCTTGTAAACGACCTTATCTAAAGAAATGTGAAACTAGGAAGTTGTAGTAGACACATATACCTTTCTGGAATGACCAAGAAATCATTATTTGGATAAGTGTACAATTTTATATGATGTTTTCAAGTGACGACAGAAATACAGTGAATCTTAGAGCTCACTGTTTTGCACCATGCTCATGGAAATGAGTTTGAACATGTAATTTATTAGCTTAGAGTTGCTGTTTGAGGTCACAAATCATGTTATATATGTGGATATGAGTTAGGAATTAAATTATCTAAAGTTTCTTGCTATGAGCATCTCATAGTTTCTTGTAGACCCCGATATAGACAATGTTGTTCGCTGTTCTGAATTGAAAATTGTATTGGATGTTGGGGTATTGTTGTTGACCACTTAGGGATGAAATCCATGTCCAAAGTGTGTTTATGCTTGCTGTCTACCTTGAGTAGAAGCATGGGAGCGCCCGATCGCGATTCTTCAAAGAAACGGGACCGGGAATGACTCCGTTGTGGCATAAATGCCAAACTTGCTATTTGGAATTATAAATTGTCATTTTCAGGGCTTCTAGCACCCCCTTTTTTGGGTATTCATGGGTTAGGACTTACTCCTAGTGTAGTGTACCTTGTTGGGATACATCTGTTGAGTATTGAGACTCTAGGACTAAGTCTTGTGGACAAACCTAGACGGGTAGAATAGGACCCGTGTCGTATCGAACACGTTGGAGGAGATGACTCATGTGCCGATGTACTTGCCGTGCATGGATGGATTCCATGGTTGTGTTTGGAGCTACCACTTGTCGAGGACCGTAGAGCATTAAGTTTAGCGTGAGCTACTTGTTGGTCTGGCCGAGGTTGCGATCGAACTCCAAGCATGGATGGCAGTTGCGGCAATCGACGGGTCAATTCGTCATTGGTTCGTTCCAAGTATAGGCCGAGGCGGGCCAACCCTTGGGCCGGACTTGAGGGCTAGTTGAGTCCTATTATGGGATGGCTTAAGATCCATTAATGATAAAGGTAACTAACTAGAAAGAGTCTACAAGTAGGATTTAACTAGCTGTTCATAACGGCTAAGTTGATTACCAAGTTAGGAATTGGAAATGGTGGATAGATCGCCTAACTAAGGGGATGGGTAATATGAGATAGTTCTAGGCTCGCCTAGAGGTTCATACTTCTAATAAGAAAATAAAAGAGAATTAGAGTTTGGCTAGAGTGATGAATTTTAGTAAACGGTTGATAAAAGAAATGCGAGTAATCATGTAATCAATCTCATCTTTAATCTTGGAGTGGGGTAGCATTGATGCTTTGGTAGGACTAGATTGAGTCTTGGTTGAATGTATGGACAGGCACTAGTGAGGGTGTTCGCCTGTCAGGGGGATGCATGGAATCATCACGCTTGGCCAAATCCTAGGTTCGTTTAATGCGGACAGGGACCCCGAGCTGCCCTGGGGAGTGGAAACTCTGTGGGGGCTCTGCTGTCTTTGGCATGGATGCCTTTATGTCTGTAACAACCTTTGAGGAGGTTTGGAGTGTTGACGTCATCTTGACTGCAAGTTCTTCTAGTGTAAGGACGAGTGTAGCGGAGTTGGGTCGTCAGGTCTTTTATTGATCAATGCGGGTAGGAGGATTAGAGAAAGGCCCGGTGAGCGAGACTCTACGGGAAAGGTTCTAAGTCCTTCGGCAGTGAGCCCTGGTGTCCGTATATCAGCTTTTGGTGAAGTCCGGGGAGACGTAGATACATCAACATACCATTGGTCCAGTCATGACGGAGTAAGCCTGCGATTGTAACCCCAGCTGTGACAGAGTAAGCCTGTGGCTAAGATCCCGGGCATAGTGGGTAAAACATGAGGTAATGGACACCACTAATGACAGCAGCGACTGGAGTAAGCTAGACGACTGCAGGCTCACCATCACTGGAATCAGAGACAGGAGAGAGCACAAGAGTAGAATGCATAACGGGGGATCGAGCCCCATCAACTGAAGAAAGTCGTTTGGTTGGGGGATGTGTAGTATGGGATGCATATCTTTCAACCAAGTATGCATTAGCTGTAGGACCATGTGTGCATAGTGTGTGCATTAGATTAGGCTATGGCATACATCGACACTTGTTTGACATCACATTTTTCTTCGCATCAAATATTTGTGGTTGTTAAGCTTGGAATCATTATATTATAGCATAGAGAGGATAGCCGAGTATAGCATTTCATCAGTTGTATTCAACTGACGTGCCCACAGTTATCAGTGCAGGATTGCTGGCTTGGGAGCACGGAAAAACTCTAGCAGGGGAAAGCATCCAAGTGAAAGTTACTGTCCAAGTTTTATTGTACATTCTTGTTGTACCAATTAATTGTAATTGTTGTAATCATTCGACATTGTAATAACAATTTGATGTAATAAAAGTTTTAATTTCCTGTGATTTTTGTTGTGTTGTGACTCATTTGAAGAAAGATTCTGGAGTGTGTCACGAGTTCCTATGTTAGGAATTCGGGGCGCTACATATATACTCATTACAAATCTGATATTTATTTGTAAAATATAAGAATATATTGCACAAAAATATTATTTTCCTAAAGATTGTCTCGTTAAAACAATCGGGACAATACACATAGTTTAATTGAGAAGATATCCCGAATACATCTTATCGGGTCTAGAAAAACTAATATATCTGAAATTTCTCAATTAAAAGTAATTATTTATAGAAAAATATATAATCGCGTGCAATTCTCAGACGTGCACGGATTAATATGTAAAATAGTTATTTACTATTTTACGAGGTGTTACATAGGGAGGATTGAAAAATATTACAGGTACTCTGTTTTATGTGATTGTTTGCATATTTCCGTATGAAAATTTTGTAAAAGGACTAATATTTCAGGGGAAACTCTGCAAAAGTTTTATTTGAAATATAACTATATTAGTTTATGTTTAAAGTGACATAGAAATTGAAGGAATTGAATTTGGAAAAAAATAAAACAAAAAAGCAAAAAACAAAAAACAAAAAACAAAAAAATTTTGGGGTGTTACAGGACGATGGGGTCCAAAGACCCATGTATTACGTCACTAAAGTCCTTCATGACACCGAGCTCCGCTACACCAAAATGGAGAAGGTCGCATATGCACTAGTCATGGCCATGCGGAAACTCCGTCCGTATTTTCAGGCACACTCTTTCCAAGTTCTCACCAAAGAGCCCCTTAAACAAGTCCTCAATAAACCAGAGAATTCCGGCCGGTTACTCAAGTGGTCGATCGAGACTGAGCCAACATGATATTATCTACAAGCTGAGAACTACCATTAAGGGACATGCACTAGATGACTTCATCATAGAGTGCATGATCCCAGAGACTCCCGAGGCACAGCAAGATGAGCCTATGTGGGAGCTATACATGGATAATTCCTCCTGTGAGGAGGGGAGCGGAGCCGGGGTCATTCTGAGTGTCCCTAACAGCTTCGTCCTCCAGTACTCCCTACGCTTCCATTTTAAAGCATCGAACAACGAAGCAGAGTAGGAGCCTTGCTTGTTTGACTTCTACTGGCCCGAAAAGCCGGGGATGAGAGAGTAAGAGCATTTAGTAACTCCCAACACATTGTCAACCAAGTTTGTGGGGAGTATAATGCTCGTAACATCCGAATGGTGCAATTCTTGGTGCGCATCAAACTCCTCCTCGCGTATTTCTAAGACACTTCAGTTACCCGAATCCCTCATGAACAAAACGTTCAAGTGGATGCTCTATACATGTTGGCCTCCTTTTCCTTTGACGGGCTCGGTCACACAGTCCGGGTGGAGGTCCTCCAGCGACCGAGTATAGAGAACACGGAGGTCCTCTGCCTCGACCCACTCGTGTAGGCACCAGGGTGGATGGACTCGATCTGGGATTTCTTGAGAGATGGCGTACTACCAAAAGATCAATCCGAGGCAAGAAGAGTCTTGAGTCCGAGCTGAGAGATTTGTGCTTATGGATGGTGTGTTCTACAAGCGTTCTTACACCAAGGTCAATGGGAGACCCTATCTGTGGTGTCTGACCTCAGAAGAAGCCAAGTATGCTTTGAGAGAAATGCGTGAAGGGATTGGTAGTTTTCATATGGGTAGCAGGACCCTCGCCAAAAAAGTCCTTAATCATTGATACTATTGGTCAACCCTCCTTAAAGACGCTCCAGACATGGTTAAAGGTTCTCCTCTATCAACCATGGCCCCTAAGCCCTGCTCAAATCACTCGCTAGTCTCGTGCAATTCGCCATGTGGGGAATGGACATCGTTGGTCCCTTTCCTAAGGCAATGGTCAAAGAAGGTTTCTCATTGTGCCCATCAACTATTTTACTAAGTGGATTGAAGTTGAACCCCTGGCCACCATCACCGAGCATCAGGCTCAACATTTCTTTTGGAAACATTTTGCTTGTCGGTTCGGAATTTCATGGGTCTTGATCATCGACAGTGGGACCCAGTTCTCAGGAAAGGCTTCCGTAAATTTTGCGAGGACCTCAAAATCCAACAGCGATTCTCTTCGATCTCGTACCCCCAATCCAGTGGCTAGGCTGAGAACGCGAACCGTTAAATCCTCGAGGGCCTCAAAAAGTGGTTGGACGAATCCCCCAAGGGGTTGTGGGTTAATGAACTACCCAGTATTCTTTGGTCGTACCGAACCACAAAAAGGGCCCCGACCGGCGAGTCACCCTTTAACTTGACCTATGGGACCTAGGTTGTCATTCCCTTCGAGGTCAGGCTATCTTCACCAAGGATTATAGGCTTCAATGAGGAGTCGAATTCAAATGACCTCAGGGCCAACTTAGACCTCCTTGACAAAGTCCGTGCGATGTCTTCCCTCAGAAGAAATATTTACCAACAACACTTTGAACGGTTCTACAACAAAAATGTCTGACCAATGAATATCAAAGAGGGCAAACCTCTCTAACGCCCCGGGCCCCGCTCACATAAATTCTAACAACTGCCCACCACAAGCTGCCTCTGAAAAGGTGTCATGACTAGTTGGTGCCTCTTGATCATAGGCTTCCTAATATATACATACACAATCCTAACTCACCTTCCATGTGGGACTAAGTCACCACCACCTACCATGAACACCATGGCCCCATAGTAATTAATTCATTCTTTCTGTAGGCTTTATACACACACTACCAAATCTATAGGCCCATCTAACAATGAAATAATTACTAAGCCCACTATGAAGGCCCATCTCATACGGGGGATTACAACATCATACTCAGAAGGCTCGATATCTCCGAACCACACAAGAGAGGAAAGTTGGCTTCGAACTGGGACGACCTATACATGATCTCCAAAGTGGTGTGTCCAGGCACTTACCGACTTGAAAAGTAGGGGGGTAGGGTGGTCAATAGGACCTAGAACGCGGAACACTTGATCAAATTCTATGAAGGGCCATAGTTGCTCGTGCATGTATCAACAACTGTAATAAGTGTGTGTAATATTTTTCAATGTATTTTCAAAAGGAATACGGAATACGGAATACAAGTACGTGACAAAGCTCAGTGAATTATTTTCATCATTCATAAGGTGTAGGATCGACTCCGCATCATAACAAGAAATATTGCAAAATATACTCAACCACGCATGCATGAATAATTTATTAATCAACAGAAAAATATTTGAAACAAATATAAATATTCCAAATAAATTCAAGATCTTGATCAAAAGTAAAAATTTTGGGACTACAAGCCCATTACAAGTTTTAAGTAGCAACAAAATTAAATAAACTCAAATACAAGATAATTAAAGCAAATTTCCCCAAGCAAAGCCTAGAATATTTGCTCTCCAACTCCAGCAAGTAATTGATCTCCAAAACCTGTATTTATTATGCAGAAGAAAATGGAGAAACAAAGACAAACGCCCTTAGTGCAAGTTCGGACCGCAAGTAGTACAAGTAAGGGTATGAAAATAAGTGCAAAAAAATACGAAACAAAGATATGGAATCAAGAATATATAACATGATTTGACAAGGATGTAACAAGTAGTGAAGTTCAAGAGACTAGCTAGCAAGTGAAACAAATCAAGTAATAGGATTGGGTAACAAATACAAGTGGCAGGAGTAGATGACAAGTGAGCATGTAACATGTATCAAGTATCAAGTAACAAGTTTCAAGTAATAAATAACATGTAATATGTAACAAGTAGTAGGAATGGGTAACCAGAATGTGCAAGTGAACATGTTATACTTAAGTCTGTTGTTTAATTCTATCTAGGTAGCACTTCATGCGTCCCATCTATTTACCACATGGTTGCTACTTACAAAAAAGTTACGTTTAGGCCTAGTGGTGGATTTTTTAGGGCGGTGTACTCAGGTCTTGTAGGAAATACGAGCGTGTAGTCAAACTATGGACACTAGAGGTGGCCCCCGCAGGCACTAGAGGTGACCCCCGTCAACCCCTGACGTAGCACTTAGTTCTATGTAGAACTTAGTTCCATTTAATTTCAAACACATATCATGTAATCATGTGATGGGCACTAGACGTAACCCCCGCAGGCACTAGACGTGGCCCCCATCAACCCCTGACGTGGCACTTAGTTTCATTTAACTCAAAATGATGGGAAACACGGCCCCCCTTCCGAGTATACTCCCCTATATTGTCCACTACTATGGTCTTTCCCTTAATCCCGGATTGTTATTTATTATTATTATCAAGACAAGCATGAAAGCATGCGAAATAGGGCAAATAAACCTGATCAAAGACAAGGATCAAGTTTAGGCTAGGTAGAATGCAAATTCGGGTATCAAACAAATTATAATTATTAAAAAAGACGAAAATTCCAATTCTGGACAGTATGATGTTGCTGCACCAAAACTGAGATTCCCTCCACCACAAGAATGCAAATCTGAATCCGTCAAAATATGTAGAAACTACTCTCTGCCGAATCCAGTGTAAATAAACAAGATACATAAATGTTGTAGCAACAGGTGTCAAAACAACAAACTATACAGAATTCATGTTCAGCCAGAACTTGTAAAATTTGTGTTTATAAATACGAAACAGGTCTGAAACTTCATTAATTAATTCCAGAAAAATTAGGAAACCACCTCTAGTTCGTCTAGTATCCTCATTCAAAGTTTCATGTCATTATCTTACAGGAAGCATTGTTAATTTAATTGTAAATCAAAGTGATGCAGCAAATTTATGATTTTGGAATTCTACAACACAGTAGCAGTAAAACTGCGATAATTCACAAACCATAACTCGGAATTCAATTCTGTCAAAAGGGTAGTAAACTAGCCATCTGGGGCTACATTTCATGTTTAGAACTCAAGTCCAGATTCTGATGTTTTCAGGGTCGAAACAGTAAGCAAAAACAGGAACAGCAATATAGTTGTTTCTTTTATATAGACATTGACATGATTAGTAACTATTATGAGTCTAAATTAATGTGTGATGCAAATTAGGGTGTAATACATATCAAATTAGTAAGTTACATTTATTTCTCAACTCAAAAGAAAGTATAATCAACACATACATCATACAACATACATCTACAAGTCAAGGTGGTTCTTAATTTCATGTGTTCAAATAATTAGATGATAGAATAGATCCAACAAGTTGTGAAACGAATATATCAAGGAAAGATTGTGACTACTGTGATCATGAAGTTGTTAAGGACGGCAACAAGTATAATGAGATCATCAAATGATAAGCCAACGGGGAGTCACAACTACAACCTACTTGTGATATTTTCAAATAAAAGCTTGTACTAGAACAACAAATTGTACAAGAAGATACTTGCCTTGTTTGGATGAGGAAATTGATCGACGATTGAGATCGAATGGATCGGATCGGCGCGAATCTTGATGGCGATCAAGATCAAGAGATCGGACGGCTGAGATCGAAGATCAAGAGTGATCGACGACTTAGATGTCCCTGATGATGAAGATGATGATGGCTCGATCTTGATCAGATCTGAAGGCCAATCTGATGCGATCCGAATCGTGAGGAGATCGAATGGCCAAGATTCAAAATCAATCTCCCCCTCCTAATCAACAACATGTCAATGGTGCTTCGGCTCGATAGCAGCAGGGACATTGGTGGTGCTCGGAGGCTGTCGACGGTCTGCGACAGTGGTGGTGGACGACGCTCAGGAGAAGGCTTGATGGACGCTCTGTTTTTTTGGGAAAAACAGAGCAAGAGTGGTGGAGGCTCGAGCGGTGACGTGCTGTAATGGCGGAAGGCCAGGGTGGTGCACAGTCACGGGAGTAACCGAGGAGCAGCGAGATGGTGAAGTGCAGCGGGGGCGGCGACTGCAGGGGTGAAGCGGCAATGGGAGACAGACACTACCTGGGTGGTGGGTGTTGACGAGGTGCACAGGGAACGGGGAAGAGGATGACAAGGGGAACGCGATGGGGATGGTGAAGTCGATGTAAGGGATGGAGGTGCTGGTAAGAGGTTGGAGGATCAGGTGGTCGAGGGACAAGGGCGAGGAGGTGGGTCCAGTCGAGGAGACACAGTACAGGGGCGAGCGGAGGTGGAAAGTGATGAGGAGTCGACGAGAAGCACAGGGGGATGAGGCAAGAAGGACGATGTTGGGTTGCGGGGGCTTAGGGACGTCGAGGAGAGGACGAGGAGGCTCTGGGGGAGACATGGTGGATGGGTCTATAGTGGATGGAGAATGGGGAGAGGTGAAGGGGATGACGATGGAACAGGGAATTGGAGGGTTGGCAGCTATTAGGGGTTTGCTTAGGAGCTTAGGGTTAGGGTTTCTAGGGTAGGTTTAGTATATATTGGGTTTGGATATAGGGTTATTGGGTAATGGGTTTGAAATCCAATAAGAGATAGGCTATAAGGTATTGGGTTTAAAATCCAATAGGGAGATAATTAAATAGAATAGGCTTTATAAAACATATATATATATATATATATATATATATATATATATATATATATATATATATATACACACACACACATATTAATTTATGAACAATCAAAACTAATAATAGTAATAATAATAATAACAGTAATAGCAATGATAATAATAATACTAATAATAATAATAGTAATGTCATATACAAAATAAGATTATATTACAATATGAAAGTCATTCAAAAATAACTACAAAAGCGACTAATGAATAGAATGAATAAATAATAAACAATCAATGAAATTACAATAATAATAATAATAGTTAATAAAATTACCTAAAATCTAAGATTTGGTTTTAGCAATTTATTAAAATAATCTAAATAGTAATATTACATTTGATTTGGGCTAGAATATAATAGTTGATCAATTAGAAATAGGAGTTAAAGTTAAAATGCATTATTACTCGGAATATAATTTTCGATTATAAAACGCTTTAATATAAAAATCCAAAACCGAATTTAACAAATACTGAATTTATACATATTGAAATACAGAAAATACTCAGGAAATACACATTTACGGGAACGAGGGTTACAGTTCCAGCCCTTGGCGATCAAGCAATAAAACATTTTTCCCCCAAGAAACTCTTCTGATTTCAACCAGCACTCAAGCAATAGTAGTACAATAAAGATTTTTACAATCTCCCAAGTCCTCCCCGCTCGGCATTGACTTCAACCCCAACAGGAGACTTTTCACAATCTCCCAAGTCCTCGCCGCTCGGCATGGACTTCAACCCCAACGGGAGATTTTTAACAATCTCCCAAGTCTCTACCGCTCGGCATGGACATCGACCCCAACGGGAGATTTTTCACATTCTCCCAAGTCCTCGTCGCTCGGCATGGACTTCGACTCCAATGGAAGATTCTTTCACAATTTCTCAAGTCCTCACTGCTCGGCAAGGGCCCTGACCCCAACGGGAGATTTTTCACAATCTCCCAAGTCTTCCCTGCCCGACATGGATTCAAACCCTAGCGGGTTTTTTCACAATTTCCCAAGCCCTTGCCACTCAGCATGGATTCCCACATATACAGTCTTCCAAGTCCTCACTGCTTGACTAGCACCTCGAGCTCGACACGAGATTTAGCACAAAATTGGTTGAGGTGATTATCCTATCACTGGCGACAACTATGGACCAAAGACCATACTCGCAGCTTTACCCTTAACTTTCAGCGGGTGATAGGAAAACCACGTGAATCAAGACATTATCCAAAATCTTGAAGCCTCGTACAAGATGTGGTATAACTCTAATGGAGTCTGAACTCTGAAGCAATTACCTTATCACCCGCTGGCAGCTAGGGACAGAGCGACCATACTTGCCACTTTACACCTAACTGTTAGCGGGTAGCAGGAGAACCACTTGAGCTAAGGAAATTGGCAAAAGCTTGAAAGACAAGAGGAGGTTATATGGGCTACGGGAGGAAGGCCCCTTCGAAACCCACAACGATGATGTGTACAGATCTGGGTCGCACATTCTCATCCAACGGTTGTGAAGGAGTCACTGCCACACATCCCTAAGCCAGTGTTTTGAATTCCAATGTCATGCAATTAAATAGACCCTACAATTTCCAAGACTAATGTTTCGAATCCCAAGACAACACTATTACAAAAATACCACAATTTCCAAAACTAATATTTTGAATTCCAAAGCGATGCATTCACACCAGGCAGCCCGGAGTCAAGCTCCATCTATTGACAAAGTTATTACACAACTGGCAAGGCCAAAAAGATTATAAGATACATCAAGATTACAACAAGATTACAACAAATTATGAAAGTCAACTGAACGACTTACTCCTCTGTCAAGGGGGCCTCGGGCAAATGCCGACCAATTAGAGCCCAACTGAGCGGGTCTGCTAATCGGCGAGCCTATCAATCTTCCCTCTAGAAGCGGCCAAGGTGGACACCCCAGCCACCGAGCTCTGAGCGTCCCCAGGGTTCCACGACTCAAGCCTAAGGGTTGGGGAAGGGCCACCCACGAAAGCCAGTCACTCTTAGAGAGGCAGTCCAAGATCCAGCCACCCCAAGCATGACCTTCAACTGGTATATCTCCAGTTCCTTCTCCACCAACATCTCATGAAGAAACGAGTCTGCCGAACAGGGCAATCTACCCGAGGTCGACTGCTAAGATGAATCACCAGAGGTCGATGGCCGGATTTCAGCGCTCTATAGATCCCGATCGACCATTGCCTTCTTCAGGCGAGCCAAATATATGCTCAATTGCTGCGACCTATTCAGACATAAAGAAAACACCACCTCCCGATCCCCGCCTTCATTGTAGTGGCGTGCCAGGCTAGACTCCAAGGATTTAACTTTATTCCTAAGATACCCGAGTTCGGCACCACGGGGTCGACCAAAATAGGCTCGGTAATCTGATAAAAGAAGAAAGAGATATATCACTCCGAGTCTCGTAGACTTGGTCAAATCGCATAACACAAAGCGTCCACATAAAACCTTATATGAAAAATATCAAGTCCAAAAGCTCGGCCCACAAATCCTTTTTCATTCATCGATAAACGTTCATACAATAGCAGTGGCCAGTCCGCGCTCGTCAAATACAAAAAAAAAACAATGAAAAGAAATAAAAGAAGCGAGCTGCTGCTTGAAGGGGGGCACCTCTTCGGCTCCCGTAGTGTTGGCCTCGGGTGCATCTGGGATCAACTCATCCTCATGGGAAGGAGAGCGGTTATCCCCCATGACCTCACCTCCCCCCGGAGTGGGTCGGGCCTCGGAGAACTTCATGGAGAAGTTGAAACCCTCGAGCCCGAGATGGGGGTACTTTCACAGCACATGCTTAATAGCCCGGTCATATTCCTGGTCCTGGGTGTAGATAACCTTGTCGATGGAGCCCAACTTTGCGGCCTACATCTTCTTTTCGTTCGCCTGTAGGAGGGTCTTATCCTTCTCTAGCCGAGTTTGGTCCTCAGTAACGGTGGTCTGCTCTGCCTTCAGGGCCCATTCGCAAGCCTCCAAGGCTTGGACCAGCAGCTTCTACTCATTTTGTACTGCTTAGCATTTCACTTGGATTCCTGAGCTCATGGGCGTACCACCTCTTCAGCTCCGCTCCATGCAAAGTCGCCTGTGGACGGAGAGCAAAGACTTAGAAATTTTGAAGAACATGAGAAGACTAAATAATAGGGCTCGAAAAATACTTACGATCATGTCGGCCTGAACCCACTTCATGAAGCACGACTCGAGGGTCTTGATCGAGAGGCTCTCCCGTCCCGATGGGTGGCCAAATTCTCCACTGCCTCGATCGCCAGCAGACCTTCCATTAAAGAGTCCTCCGAGTTCACAGACCAGTTGGGGGCCCATGGTGCAAGCCCCTCCTCCCTTACGATATCCCTGGCCTTGGAACGGATGGTTGGGAGACCAGACTTCACCATCGCAACAACCTTAAGGTTGCCAGGGCTTGGCTTTGCCTTGGTCGGGCCAGAGGCGCCCAAAACTATTAGGTTTCAAAGGCAATCACAGATTAAATACACAGTAAAAAAATTACAAAAATATCGAAACCTAGCCATGGATCCATGCGAAAACCATAAATCGTATTTAGGAGTTATACCTTAAAGATGGATCTGTTGTCTCCATAGTATGCCAATCACAGCACTGCAATATTGTGGTGCCTCTATGGGATCCACATGAATTTAATGAAAAATGGCTCTCCCTCATATCGTGGTGCTAGCTGCGGGAAGGGGATATTCCTCACGATCTCTCTCTCTCCCTCTCACTTTCTGTGACGACTATGATTTTTTTACAGATACATATCATATATATAGGTGCAGAAAATTAACCCTAAGAGATTAATGAGGCTGTTGGGCTCACAATCTGACCTGGGTCAGATTTGTGTGTGGGCCTTTGAACTTTAGTCGACCCATTTAACCTAATTAAAAGTCCAACCAATGTCAGGGGTCCAAGACTTACTTGGATCCCCAATTAAATTCATCATATGAATTTAAATCTCAATTTCAATCCATTCTAATTGTGTGATCCTGTAGGTTCCCATTATGTTGACAGTAATACTAAAATCATATTCTAGTATTACAAACAGTGAGCGGTATATAGCAATACATCACGAGAATGTCAGTGTTTTGACATAACCTATTCGTGACCAATGTTACCATGTAGTCTAGTCCCCTTGTCCAGATATCTTAATTGACCACAAGGCATGGAACATGTCATCCTTGTATTGTCAATCTTTGGTTTCTTGATGTCCGAGTAGACATACTAAAACAATTGAGATCAGTGTCTCATATTGACACATTTGAGCATGGCCATACATTTTGCAGTCTCACTCAATCAAAGGGCCCAAAGATATTTCTCCTCATATGTAAGAGAGATAAATTCTTTCTAAATCACTCACATCCCTCCGCATGATTCATAATTTGTCCAATAGACAACTTTATATTCTATCACAGGTGACATTTGACGGTATTAAAATATATAACTTCTCATGTAGGGAACCATAGTGACTTCAAGTCAAAGGACCACATACACCATGGTCACTGTGAGAATCACTCATGACACACACGTAACGATCCATGCAGCGTTCTAATGGTGGATCAGTCTAGTACATTATTACTCTAATATGTACCCATGTGAAGACTTGATATCTCATATCCATGATCCGTGAGAATGGTCATCAGTTTACGCATACACTAGTCTCTATGTATTATAGTTATCCTAAATCACAATAATACTTGACTAAGGACATTTAAGAATAGTGTTCTGAATTCATTCAATAGGATCTCACAATCAAGTCATGCACTTGATATCCCATAGCATTGAACTTACTATGCTAAGGATTTTATTATGTTCATTTAATTACAGTAAACAACATAATAAATGAAATATCTCATATATGAAATAAATGTCTTAATAAAATGTAAAATAGCAAAGTCAACACTCAACTGGCCTCTAGGGCATACACCAACAGAAACTGCCCAAGCCTTTGATCTTTTGGACTTCGCCTCGGAAGCCCCCTCGGACACAGTAGAGCAGGCCTCTTCTTCTACATCTACTGCGCGACAACCTTCTTCTTGGCAAAAAAGGCCCACCTTTCTTCGATTTCTATGTCATCCATGGCTGCAAAGGAAACACAAGTCGTGATAACGAAGGAAAAAAGATAGACAGAAAAAGAAAATGAAAGACATACAGGGGTCGATGGAGCTCAGTCCAATCCTCGCTAAATGCCTCTCGGTCACATTCACCCAAGGGATGCTCCCTTTGGTGACTATCTGATGTGTCTAATAATTACCAGTGGTCTTCAGAGAGAACAATGCCAAGAAAAGTGGCTGGAGTTTCTGAACTTGATCCTATTACTACTTTAACTGCACAAATTGCTACTCTATCTAAACAATTAGGCAATACGAATTTTAATGCTATTCAAACTAATATTATTTGTGATTTTTGTGCAGGAAATCATTCAAGTACAGATTGCTAAGTGGAGAACCCTTTTGCTCCATCAAATGCAGAACAAGCAAATTTGTGTCAAATTTTCAAAGGCAAAACAATCATTATGCAAACACATACAATCCAGGATGAAGAAATTGCCCCAACTTTTCTTGGAACAACGAAAGGAGGAGCAATTAGACCACCTCAGAATTTTCAGCATCAAGAAAAGAAGCCAACACTAGAAGAGATGTTCATACAACACATGCAGAAGACATAGCAATACATGCAGAAGACAGATTTGGCAATTCAAAATATTGCAATTTCAACTTCAGCTTCAATTCGCAATCTTGAGGTTCAAATTGGTCAAATTTCAAATATTTTTAACGAAAGAACGACAGGAACATTACCAAGCAACACAGTGGTTAATCCCATTGTGCATGTCAAAGCAATAACACTAAGAAGCGGGAGAACAATTGAGCAACCACAAGAAGAAAATGGTGAACAAAATGTGGTTGAAAAGAAAGATGAGTACGAACCAATTATGGAGGAACAAACGCAGCATGAGCAAGTAACGTTTGATGTTTTTAAATCCAAGCAGTTTTCTGCAGAAGAACAGTTGTGTTTTCAAGTAAGTGAAACAGATTTAATTGTGAGCGAGAAACATAGTGTTGAAATTGAAAAATTACCTATAAAAGTATGTCCAACAAATTCAGCAACTCTTGAAACTGAGAAAGAAAAGAATTTGAAATATGTTATGTATTTAGATGTTGCACCATCTATTCATTCATTTTCTCAGCTGACATTCAAGGAGGTGGGGATATCAAAGACTCCATCTTCAAGAAAGAAACGACTGAAATTCAAGCCGCTACCATCAAGCTTGACGGATGCACAGAAAAAACCTAATCCCCACCTGAAGAAAAGTATTGGAAAAGAGGCTCTATGTTGTTGGATCTTGGCATTACATAACCATTTCAGCTACAACGTCTGGCTGAAGACTTAAAACTTAGCGCTTCTTAGGAGGCAACCCATGTTTTCTTTTACTGCATTTAGATTATCTTTTTCTTTTAGTTTATTTTAAATTTTAATTTTTAATTTTATTTTGTAGGATTGCATGAGTTTGGAAGTCACCAGGCGGAGCTGTTTTCTACACCTTAGTTGATGGCTGTTTTTTAGCAGGATAGAGTCAGAATCTAGAAAAGTATTTCAAAGAGCGATTGTAGAAAATTGTCTTATCTTTCCAGGAAAAAAAAAGAATTAGGCCATTTGGACATCTACAACTCCAGATATCACTGAAACAATGAACGTCGCGCGTGCTGAATTTTAATACGAATCAGGAGAGAAATTCTGAACTTTTTGCATTCTTTTTGTTTTTCTTTTCCTTTCCCATTGAGGACAATGTGATATTCAAGTTTGGGGAAAGGGTTACAAATTTATTTTTTATTTTATATTTATTTGAAAAGAAAAACAAAACAAAAAGGGATTGCAATTGGGCTCACCATTACACTTTTGAGTTCCTTATTGTGCTATAGCATTGAAATAATTTTTTAGGATAGACAATATCCTATAAAGCAAGAGTAAGCTTACTTATTTACTTTAGGATTATTGAATTTCAAAATTCCTTACAAAATTGTAAGAGTCATGTGATTATACATTAAAAAAATGTGATATTTTTTCTTGTGATTATCGCCTTTGATCTATAATCTAGTCCTAAACAGAGTTCAAGTAAATAGAGTGTTAATGAGTAAATAAATTAAATAAATAAAGTCAATCTACTCCAATGTTTTGAGTTGCTTAGTAACTAGGGGTATTCATCACAAATGTTTACTTCTACGTCAAACGGCAACTTGAAATATGAGTATGCAAAGCACTATATGTTTGTGACATTGTAACACCCCGAATTCCAAATAAGACTGAATTCGAAGTTCCACAGGATCTTTACACTTCACTTCGTACAATTTTACAAGGAATTAAAAACTTTTATACAATAATGTTTACATTTTACACAACAGAAGCAAATTACAACATTATACATGAATTGAATAACAACTTGAACATTTCTTTAAGCAGCAATCATTCTTTAGTCTTATCATTCACTTTATCCTGCATAAAAACAGTGGGCACATCAGTTGCATACAACTGACGCTATGATGTAATACATCAATTTCTCTTACTTAGAACGCTCACACTTGTCACAAACAAAGCTAAGGGGGACTATCTTGTTGATGTCGTGTGTGAATGTGAACTTAGTCCTTAATGCAGTAATTTATATTATATGAGACTAATGCGCACTTGTTCGGATTCTATGCATCCCATACTACATAGGTCCGAGGGCAAACCCTTAATCGTTCTTCATCTTGCAGGGTTGGATCCTTCACTATGACTTAAACTACTACGGTAACTACGGTAAGTATCCTAGGTTCTTTATGAGTTATGAGCCCATGGCCAGACAGCCTGAAGGGGAATCCCACGTCGTGACACGATGCATCATGCAGAGCCTAGGGACAATTCAGCCTTCGTCATGGAACGATGGCACCACCCGTAGTCACCAAATACCCCACAAGTGTCGCCACGGTCCCGATAATTCCAGAGATGTATCCACGCCATGACATGACTCATCAAGCAGGAAACCTATGAATACTCTCACACCGTAGATCCGAGGCCCTTATACTCGTGTTTTTCTCTTACTTTCATCACATCTCCACTATGTGTCTAATCCTTAGTTAATAGAATCAGGAATAAAATCAACACCCCAGAGTTAGCACTTCCTCTATACCGATCTTAACCATAAATCAACAATAACGACCCAAACTTGATCTTTCATTTCAATATTTTATGTCAAAGAATTTATTCAATGCCGGTATAAGGACTTAGCTACCTCTAGTCTTTATTTTCATTTCATGTTCATAAAAGTCGAGTATTCATACTCGCAATTTTTTCTCATAATTCTTCAAGATCTTTCATTCTATTTTCATGTACAAATTTCATGTATAATACGACAATTTCATTTTTTAACTTACCACATTCATAATTTAATTTCACATAATTCCTTTACTTTCATAATGTCAATCTTCCACTTATTAAGCCAAAAATCACAATTATCTTACTTAAATTTTCCAAGACACAATCTCATTTAAAATCTCTACTCAAAATTTCTTTTAAAAGAATAATATTTATTTTCTTTAATTAATCAATATTTCATTCTAATAATTTGTATCAAGTTCTTTTCTAAAAATAGTCTCTAATTCTCATTATAATAAGTCAAAAAGCTATAGAAATAATTTTCATGAAGTCTAGGCATTTTTAGAATAATTGTAATATTTTTTCTCAATTTTTAAAACACTTAAAAGCTGTTTAAAATAATAAAAATAGGAAAAAATCAATTTTTCTAAAAAAATGGCCAAAGGCCGATTCGAACCCACACACAGAGCCCCTGCTATGCTACAATAACGATTTTAAACTGCACCCGAAGACCAGTAAGTCCAAGGGTGACTACTGTCTAATGGCGAACTCATGTGTACTTAATCTTTGGGTTTCGGTGTTGAGTTAAAAATCGAATTTCAGAAAATAAAGTCTCTGGAGAGACTCGAACCCGAGACTAAGAGCTCCGCTCTGCTATAGTGACCTTTTTAAAACGCACCCGAAGACCAGTAAGGCCAAGGTGACTAATCGATGAGAAAAGTGTTGAGTTATTTATAACTCAACTCTTTGTTTGTTACTAAATTTTTTTCATAATTCAAAATCTCTTAAATTCTTTTCTCCTCTATTTTGTATCCAAAAATTTCCAGATTATTAATCTTAGAAATTTGCAGCATAACAGTATTTTTAAATCATTTTTTTGACATAAAAACGTGAATTTTTCTTTCTACTTTATATTCTATGTCTACAATTTCGACATTGAAAAGCAACCATGATTTCTACATAATTTAGCACCACAATTTTCACAAAAGACTATTTTCTTACTTTCTTTTATTCTACAAATATTTCTAGAACATAATTCTCTTTTTCACACTAGTGTTACATTAATTAAGATAATACATGTCAATGGTTCAATTAATCAACTAGTAATTTCCCAATCAAATTTCCTTAATCTAGCATGGTTCAGAAGCACATATTTCATAGCAACATGAAAATTTCCAATGTAATAATCACAATTTTTATCAATTATCAATCAATTCATCAAGCATTCACTTCATTTCTAATTAGTCTCTTTTTAAACAAACGCATGGCCAATTTAACTAGTTTTTCTTAGCAATTTCATTAATTCAATCCCTAGCATGGTACCTACATTAGAAGTAGAGAAATCACCCAACTTAATTGAAGAAAACAAAAGAGAACTCCTACGGAAGCTCCTTGAACACACAATCCTCTCCTAGTTGTGAGCCTTCTCCTCCTTGCTTGTGCACCCAAAGCTCTCCTCCTCCTTGATGTTGATGAACCCGAGCTCCCTCCTTGTTAGAATGCTAGGCCGGCCTCCTCTAGTGAAAGGAACACACAAGAATGCAAAACTCAATCTTTTTCCTCACACAATCTTTCTACAACTTTATCTTTTGTTCTCACTCTTTACAATTTCAAATGGTGCACGAGAAATGAATGGCTGGGGGGGCTATTTATACACTTCTTAGGGCCAAATGAAGGGTGTAGATTAGTTTTGATGAAAGTAGATTATGGGCTAGGATGTACTAGGGAGTTAGAACAACTACCCATGACCAAATAACCACTCACCACTCACTCCACTCCCCATCTCCCCACAAGTGTGGCCGGTCTCCCTTCATGTGCAATGCACGTGCATGTGCAATTATAGATGAAAATTCAGGATGTTACAAACTTGTTGAGTAACTGGGTGAATTCATCACAAATGTTTTGCATTCGCGTCAAAAGGCAAGTGACAACTTAGAGAAGAGACCCCCCCTCCAAAAAAAAAAAAAAAAAAAAAAAAACCCTCTAGTTTGCTACTCGGATTGTAGTAGTGAGAAGGGGCAATCACAGATGGAGTTATTACATACTATAATTACATTAATTGCATGAAAAATATAATTGGGTTTGGAATTATGAATAAATAATTGCACTGGAGAAAGTGAGTTTGCTTGGTTTTTACTTTATTTGCTACTGTTTATATTCTAAATTGAAATTTTGATATTTGCTTGATGTGATCTCTTAGTGTGATGGGTTGAGCTTATTATTGATTATTATTCCCTAATTAATAATTTTAGTTTTTGCTCGAAGACTAGCAAAATCTTAAGTTTAGGGATATTTGATGTGTCTAACTTTTATTTAAATATTTGTACTCATTTACCGATAAAAATATTTGTACTCGTTTATCTTGTTTATAATTTATCTTATTTCCATAGATTTCAGTTAATTAATTATTTTTGAAGGAATAAGATTTTTGATGCAAAAGATGAATATTTTTGGTAAAAATCAACAAACAAAACAAACAGAATGATTTATTAATTTTTATTGTTTTGTTGAATTTTAAATTTTACAATTTGGCTGTGTGAAAAGTAAGATAAAAATTTCAATTTGCCAGTTGAGCTGAAAATGCAATAAACAATTTTACCAGAGTTTAATTGAGCTAATATGATTTTTAGTTAATTTAATTAATTTAAACTAATTAATTTTATTTTTATTTTTATTTTTAAATTCTGATGTCTGATTTTATTTTGTGTGTGTAGCACGTGCTTCAAGAAAAAGAAAGAGAAGAAGAAGAAGAAAGAAATAAAGAGCAAATCATATATGGAAATAAATAAATGAAGAAGAGGGGGTTTTCTGCAAAAATAAACCCTAAATCTACGTTTTGGATCCATAAATAGAGCAGCTATCAAGCAATTAAAGAGGAGGCCCTTAACGAAGAGAGAGAGCGACGGCTGATCTCTAACAGTTAAATAATATTATAAAAAAAAGAGAGAGAGAAAGACATAGAGAGAGACAGAGCTCTGTCTCTGTGTGCGCGTACTCCCAGACAAAACAGAACGAAAGAGAGAGCAGAGGGGGGCTTTAGCATGACGTTAGCAGGGGCGCGGTTGCCGATCTGGCACATGGAGACAAGACAAGTGGCAGAGGGGTATGGTGTGGGTGACATCAGCTGACGTTAGCGCACACATCAGCAGAAAGCGACAAGAGGGAAGAAAGAGAAAGGACATGAGCTCTGACATTGCGGCACGAAATTCAAAGGAGGAAAGAGAGAGTTGCTGACTGCGACTTGGCGGCTCTATTTTTTAGGCTTCGGTTTTCAAATTTTTTCTACAAAACAGAGTTCTTTTTGTATCTTTTCTCTTTGTCTAATTTTCTTATGCAATCCAAAACAGTATTTGTTAGTTGCAAATTTATTATGAACTAATTTTATTTTTCTAGGGTTTCGATGTAGCCTAGTTTTGAGAACACAATTTTTAATTTCATATTATTTTTCTATTTTTTCATGGTTGTGTGTTTGATTTTTGTTCTTAATGCTTACAATTGGTTGACCGGCTTTTTATGATCTATTAAATCACGGAGAGACCGAACTGGTAATTTGTGATTTTGAATTATAGAATTGAACACCATTGATTGAGCAAAATTGGAGATGATTTACCACGATTGATGTGATCGTTAAGAAATCCACAGAACTTGATGAGTCTTCAATTAATTAAATTTGTGCATGAACTATGACAAACTGTTAGTTGGAGATATTTTTGATGTTGTTCAAAAGAAAGCATTGAATACTTAGGGGATTTTGGTCTACAACTTGGAAAAATAATATTTTTTTATTCACATGGAGTTATAAATTGTGTGTGATTAACTAGGTAAAGTCAAATGCCCTAGAATTAATTTTGCAATTAACAAACAACAAAATTTCAGATTCCGCTCTTTTTAATTAATTTAGTTAGTTCTTTAGATTAATTTAATTTGGTTGCTTTCTTTATTGAATTTCGATTATCCAAATAGTAGTTAATCTAGTAATTTCGGTACTCAATAAAATAATTATTCTTTGTGGGTTCGACATTCTTTTCACTTAACTATATTACTTGTTACGATTTTGTACACTTGCAAAAATTCACATCACGATCCATTCCACATCCTCTTTCTCCTCCTTCGTAAATTCCTTCTCCTTCGGGGCTTTGTGCTTAGGTTTGTAGAAGGACCAGTTTGTCAGGATCTCCCAAGGTACCTTGTTCCGAACGATGAAATACTTCTCTTTCCATTCCTTGATGGAGTCAGGTGACCGTGGACTACCCGTCTGTAGGTGTGAGGGGAGATATTATAGACCCCCTTATACGTCCCTGCCAACTAGATCCCTAGAATGGCTTGGAAATACTTCAACTTCAAGGGAACTCCCCTATCTTCGCAGAGCAGTATGAAGCACATGATCTGCTTCCACGAGTTCGGGTGGTACTGCATCGGACTCAGTCCTGCCCAATTCAACACCTCCTTTATAAACGAGTGTAGAGGCAACCTCAACATTGAGCTAAAGGCATCGAGCGGAAACATATAGAACCAAGCGGCCAAGTTATCCGTCAGTCAAAGCCCCAGGTTCGGCAACATCAACTCATATTCCAAGGAAATAAAATAGCTTGCCCGTATCAATGGAAAGTCGGTGCTTTTCAGCACGTACTAGATGTCGTCTGCCTTGATCCTCTGACGGCTCGACGAGGAAGGCAGAACCCCGTACTGAACCAAATCCTCACGATTGTATGGGTACATTCTGATCGAACCCGGCCGCTGAAGATAGGGGATGTCTAGCCTGCCATTCGGAGAAACTCAATGGGCGACCCAAGGTTGTCGGGAAGAGTCCACTTCAACTTCCTCCTCAGAATACGAGGGGCCCTCGGGGTAAAAGGTGATGCCAAGCGCTTCAAACGTATGGTCCCCTCCGGCGCATCGACCTCCTTAGCTCTGCCCTCGCCATCTTCCCCCTCGTCTGTTACTTCTTTACTATCAAGCCTTTTGCCTTCATCCTCGACATCATCTCCCCCCTCACTCGCCAAGTTTAGCTCGACTTCCTCCACTTCCACTTCCTCTCCCTCGTCCAAATCCACCGGTTCGCCCTCACCAGCCACCTTCATCTCTTCTACCTCCTCATCTAAATCACTCGATTCCACCACAAAGGGTCTTCGACATCGGATTGGCTCGACCTTGTAGACCTCTTGAACTTTTTCCCAGTATGTAGATTCAAAAGAAACTTGATGGACATCCCTAGAAGGAGAACTGTTGTCTCCTCGACCAGACGTCGAGGCGGAAGAACTGCACCGAACCCTTAACATAATATAAAAATACTAACCTGGTTGTCGAAAAGCTAGTCACCGGTGACTGAATAGAACCTAGAGAGAGAAACTCTGAGACAAGTGAGAGAGAGTAAAGAGGAGAATGAGAAGGGGGGAAGTATATATAAACGACTCAGGGGTGCCTTGATTTCCACACCCAATTTTGGTCATCTGATTTGAAACAACAGTGGCTAACATAAGGAATCCTCGATTCCCCCCCAAACCATGATGTCAGCCGAGTCACATGCAGCACACGGGCCTTTATGACAGCTACCATGAACACATATTGATCCTCTAAAATCTCCAAGTGCACCATGCTCGATGCTCAGCAGTGACATCCCACAAGGTTTCGCACAGCTTGCTATTGCTCGACGCTTGGCAATGACCTTCAGCCACCCATAAGATTTCATACAACCTTGTTATCGCTCGATGCTCATAGAGTTCTCGAGCCACCCACAAAGTTTTGCATAGCCTTGCTATCGCTCGACGCTCAGCAGTGACCTCGAGCCACCCACAGGGTTTCATACAGCCTTGCTATCGCTCGACGCTTGTCAGTGACCTCGAGCCACCCACTAGGTTTCATACAGCATTGATATTGCTCGACGCTTAGCAGTGACCTCAAGCCACCCACAAGATTTCATATAGCCTTCTATCGCTCGATGCTCGGTAGTGATCTCGAGCCAACCACAAGATTTTGCATAGCCTTGCTATTGCTCGATGTTTGGTAGTGACCTCGAGCCACCCACTTGGTTTCATACAGCCTTGCTATCGCTCGACGCTCGGTAGTGACCTCAAGCCACCCACAAGGTTTCATAGAGCCTTACTATTGCTCGATGCTCAACAGTGATCTCAATGTTAGGTTTCAAAGGCAATCAAAGATTAAATACACAGCGGAAAAATTACAAAAAAAAATATTGAAACCTAGCCATGGATCCATAAGAAAACAATAAATCGTATTTAGGAGTTATACCTTAAAGATGGATATGTTGTCTCCACAGTATACCGATCACAGCACAGTAATATTGCGGTGCCTCTACGATATCCACACAAACGGAACAAAAAAATGGCTCTCCCTCGGACCGCGGTGCTAGATGCAGGAAGGGGATGTTCCTCTTGACGATCTCTCTCTCTCTCTCACTTTCTGTGACGGCTAAGGTTTTTCACCAATGTCTTTTCCATAGATACATATCATATATATAGGTGCAGAAAACCAACCCTAAGAGAGTAAGGAGGTTGTTGGGCTCACAATCTGACCTGAGTCGGATTCGTGTGTGGGCCTTTGAACTTTAGTCGGCCCATTTAATCTAATTAAATGTCCTACCAATGTCAGAAGTCCAAGTCTTACTTGGATCCCTAATTAAATTTATCTTATGAATTTAAATCCCAATTTCAATCCATTCTAAGTGTGTAACTCTGTAGGTTCCCATTACATTGATAGTAATACTAAAATAATATTCGAGCTAGCAATACATCACTGCTATTCAAATAATGGGAATGTCAGTGATTTTACATTACCTATCAGTGACTGATGTTACCATGTAGTATAGTCTCTTTGTCTAGATATCTTAATTGACCATAATGTATAGAGCGTGTCACCCTTATATAGTTGAATCTTCGATTTCATGATGTTCGAGTAGACTTACTAAAACAAATGAGATCAATATCTCATATTGACTCATTTGAGCACGACCATGCATCTTGCAGTCTCAGTCAATCAAAGGGCCCGTAGATATCGCTTCTGTTATGTAAGAGGGACAAATCCTATCTAGTCACTCATATCCCTCTGCATGATTTGTAGTATATCCAGTAGTCAACTTTATAATCACCTTATTACAGACAACGTTTGATGGCATTAAAACATATAACTTCTCATGTAGAGAAACGTAGTGACTTCAAGTCAAAGGACTACATACACCATGGTCACTATGAGAACCGCTTGTGACACTCACATAACGATCCATGCAGCATTTTCATGGTGGGTCAGTCCAGTACATTATTACTCTAATATGTACTCATGTGAAGACTTGATATCTCATATCCATGAACCGTGAGAATGGTCATCAGTCTCACAAATACTAGTCTCTATGTATTACCATTGTCCTAATTCACAATAATACTCGATTAGGGACATTTAAGAACAGTTTTCTGATTTCGGCCAATAAGATATCACAATCAAGTCATCCACTGGATATCCCATGTCATTGAACTTACTATTCTAAGGACTTCATTATGTTTATTTAATTCACAATAAATAATGCAATAAATGAAATGCCTAAATATGAAATATATGTCATGATACAATGTAAACTAGTAATGTCAATTGTAACCCCTATTTTTCTGTTTTTTTATTTTTATTGTAAATTTTTTCTTCTTTTGATTATTGTATTCATATCTCTTTTAAATAATAAATCTTGCTTTTTTGGGCTCATTTATTCCCCTTTGATCATTTTGTACTCTTTTTGGCTTAAACCCTGAATTTTTTGGCTCCCTACTAATTTTACTCTTTTGTATTTTGGGTTTATATTAATTTATTATATTCATATCCTATTTAATTCTATCTGCTTTTCTCTTTTTAGATCCTAAACCCATGCCCTTAACCCGTTAACCCGCAACCCAAAACCCAACATCAAATCCACTATATAAATGCCCCCTAAACCCCTAATTAATTAATAACCCTATTAATTATTTTTCTCTCTCCCCTACTCCTGCCGCTCTCTCTCTCTCCTCACCCCCGACCTCTGTTTTTCCCCTTGAACCTATTGACCCCCCCTGTCCGCCCAGCCTCTCGATCGTCCTCCCGTCTTCTCGACCTCGCTCCTCACCCCTCGAAAGTCCCCTCATCCCCGATCGTCACCCCCATCCGCTGTTCTTTCTCTTGAACCCATCGCCGCCCAAAGCTCTTCCTCATCCAACTCTTCCTCAACCTCCGATCACCACCATCCTCTGCCACCTCGATCATCCATAGTGCCATGTTTCCCGCTGAGTTCCCCGGTTTCTGTCAACTGCCCTGTCCCCTGAGCGCCATCGACCACCACCGTCGACCGTCACCCCCAGTCGCCGCCCTAACTTTCGCCAGTCTCCGCCCACCGTCGAAGCCAAAGCAGCTGCATTGCCGCTGTGCCATTGCTGTCGACCTTGCTGTGTTGGAGTTTTACGTGCATTGAACGTGTATTCTTTGTTTTGCAAGTATCACTTTCTACGTGTTTTCACGTGCTTCGTTGTTGCCAGGATCCTTATACCGTTTTTCTATCGTATTCGAATTTACCGTCTAAAAGGCTATTTTTCTTGTTCAAGAACTTTTTTGATCTCCGCAAGTAGCTCCCAAGTATTTTCGTACTGTTATACTATTCATCTTCCGTTGAGTATATTGAGGGTTTACACGAGCAAACCCGAGATATCCTCGACTTCGTGCATTTATCTTTGATTCAAACCCTAGTTCCTATTGCACATTGCATATGCGCGAATTACATAAAAACAAACCTAGATCCATGTTACATAGTTGTATGATGTATTGAATCTTTCCGATTGAATTTGATTTCATGAACTAATTGCCATGACTATAAATTGCATTTTAAATCTAGAAAACTACATGTTAATCATCAAATAGAACTTTGTCTTAATAATTATCATGAATTATATGTTTGTATGATGTAATTGTTGCCTACTCATATTAAATTATTTTTTGGCCTGCTGTTTACTTCTTTTTGTATCAGAATTTTGAACCTGTTACTATAGAATGTCAAGCCCCGCTTCCCAAAAAGGAATACGAAATACGGATACGTGAGTAAGTCCAGCGAATGGCTTTCACCATTCATAAGCTTTCAGGACCTTCTCAACATTTCATAGGAATAACAAGGAGAAATCAACCACGCATACAGGAATGAATCAATATACAGGATTTACTTGAAAAAAAATTTAGTAATCTCAAATAAATCAGATCTAGAACAAGTCATAAATCCTGGGTCAAACTACCCAATACAAAATAATCCATGTAGCAAATACATTTATTCAAGATAAGCAACAAGAAAATAATATAGCAAGAACTCCAGCAACTAAAATCTTTGATCACCTACTCCAGCGGTAGCTGATCACCAAAATCTACAATTTAACAGATTGCAGGAAAAGGAAAGAGAAACAAATGCCCGTCAATGCAAGTTACGGGCCGCTTGTAGTGTAGGCACAAGTACATGAAAAACAAATGGACAAGAACAGAGTAACAGCGGAAGCAAGTATAGCATGGAAAGGATGTAACAACAAAACAGAATAAATAACATAAATCAGGAACAAAATCAAATAATGTGATGAGATAACAGGTGCAGGTAACATGTGACAGATAACAGGTATCATGCAAGCAGGTAAACATGTAACAGGTGTCAGGTAGCATGCAAGCAGGTATACATGTAACGGAATGTGCAAGTGATCATGTTATTACAGGTCTTGTATGTAGTCCTATCAAGGTAGCACTTCATGCGTTTCATTTATTTACCACATGGTTGTTACATTCAAACAAATTACGTTTAGATTTTGTAGTGGACTGTATAAGGCCATGTACTTAGCAATTAGGAAAACAGGTACAGGTAGAACCTACAGGTCCTCTTCTGAGTACACCTTCCTGTAGGGAAGTGGGCAGCCAGGTAATCAGGTAAACAGGATCGTGTATCATGTAATCGTGAAACACGTAACATGTGGGAAACACGAGCCTCCTTCTAAGTACACATTTCTATATTTTCCACTACTAGATCTTTCCCTTAAACCCCGACTTGATTATTTATTATTATTATCAAACAGGCATATGTGTGCGCAAAACAGGACAAGAACAACATGGTATAAATAAGTAACAGGTTCAGGTTGGAAGATAAACCTGTACAGGTAAAAGACAACTCATAAAAGGGTAGGACAACGAGATTCTAGTTCAGGACAACAAGACAGTACTGCACCAAATCTAGAATTCCCGTTGCCACAAATATGCAAATCTGGATCTGTCAGAAAATATGGAAAATAGACTTTCGGCCGAATCTAGAAAATATATATAAGTCATATGGTATTTTATAAAAATATAACTCAAAATAGAATTGTATCCAGAAAACAAGTTCAGCCAGAAATCAGAAGTTTGTATTCATAAACAGGAAAATGACATAAAAACTTACTGATTAAATCCAAGAAAAATATGGGGTATTACCTAGTATGTTTAGTATCAGAAAATAAAGTTTCATATTTTCCAACATAGATAGTATAGTCAAATAAAATCAGAAAATAGCAAGATACAGCAAGTTTGTAAATCTGAAATCATAAACACAGCAGTACTAAAACAGTAATAGATTAAAAAATATAAATCAAAATCCAGATCCATCAAAAGGGTGATAAAATAGATACAACGGTCTACAATTCATATTCACAAAGTTTTTATCAACAGCAAGTAGAATCAAGTTGAAATCAAGGTTCTTTACTGAACAGCACAAAAATACTGCAAGTATAGTAGTTGTTTGCAAGCATAGAATAGTTAATAAAAGTCATCAATTAAATCCACAAAAATTAGGGGTTAATCCCAATCAAGTCTAGTTTTACTCAAAAAATATTGGATCAAAATATTATTTTTAACATCAGTATAAAAATAAATAACCATACAGAATTCATGTAAAATAGAATCTGGAATAGTCTACACATCTGTAGTAAAACAGCAATAACTTGTAACTCACAAATCGAAACTGAGATCTGTCAGAAATTCTGGAAAGTAAACCGAAATCTCTATGATTCATCTTCACAAATAAAATTGATTTACTGATCTTAATAGGGTCTAAAATACTGAACAAAAATATGACAGCAGCAAAAACAGAAATCCACTTATGCATTAAATCAACTAGTTTATGTGCAACAAATTCAACTCCGAACAAAACACAACATGGTAATAAATGTCCAAGCAACATGGTATGGGGTGTTTAACAGGTTTACAACAAGATATACTATGACTAACACATCATGCATACAAGATCATACAACACATCATGGATCACGAACAACATACATATATGCAACAAGAATTAATTATTTCTAGGTTATTTCATGTCGTGTATGTAACCAAAGACGACTACGGATAGATCAACAAGTAGAGACAAGATCTAATCAAGGGTTTTCATGAGAATGGATCTTGAAATAATTACATTACAAGCGGTATTTAGTACTTGTATTATACAACAAAAAGGAATACAAGTTACTTGCCTTGAAATTGAAGACAAAAAATGACGGAGAGAAAGAGAATAACGGGAATGGTTTCCCGGTACGAACACAATACCAACGAACGGATCTCAAACAAGATGATCACGAACACAATCAAACGGCTGGATCCAAGAGTTGATGATGATCACGATCAGGTCAGATTAGATCAGATGGCTGAGATTAAGAGATTAAGATCATATCAGATCAGATCAGATTAGGCAGCTCTGATCTAGGGCTGGATGATAATGATGGCGATGTGATGATCAAGATCACCAAGGCGATCGATGACCAGGATTCAAAGATGATCAAAAAGCTTCATGACGATGATGCTGCATTGCAGCGGTCGGTGGACTTCGACTAGCGACTGGTTCGCAGCGGCGAAAACAGGGCAGAGGCTCCGACGGTGGAAGACAGGGCTGATGGGTGGAGGCGACTGGGGAAGATGATGGTGAACAGGGGAACAGGGGATGGTTGTGGGGAAGACAAACAGTGGGGAAAAGGTTTGGCCGCTAGGTAGGTTTGCATTGGGTAATTAGGTTAATTTAGAGATTAGGGTTAGGGTAAATTAACACGGTATATATAGGATAATGATGTGGGTTAATGGGTAGTAGGGTTATTAGGTATGAATAGGATCCAATAAGAGTTATAGGATTTGGGTTTTTGGGTTTAAAAACCAATAGGAAAATAAAATAACCTAATAAAATATGATTTATAATAAAATGTAATTTGTATTACAAGATAGAAATTATTTGAAATAGCTATAAATACAATTAGTACATATAAATAGATTTTTAATAAATAGTCAAAATTAATAATAATAATAATAATAATAATAGTAGCAATAATAACAATTATCATAAACATAATAATATTAATAACAGTAATAATAATAGTACTAATAATAATGATGACAACAACAATTATAATAATAATAATAACAATAATAATAATAGAAATCAAAGTAATAATAACAACAATAAGATTTATATTTCAATATAAAAATCATATGAAATAGTTACAAATAAAATTATTGATCAAAAATAGACTTCAACAGAAGATCCAACAATACATTTTAACAAAAAGAGAATTTGAAAGCGAAAAAAATAATTTACAAAAATCGAAATACCGAAAATACACAAAAAATACATATTTGCGAAAACAGGGGTTACAAGAAATTTGAAAGAACTTTGTAGATATGAATTGTAGCCCCATGATCCTATTTTCCAGAAATTTCGTCGGAAATGAATTCTGAGTTATAATTTGTTAGATATCAGTCTTTTAGTACGGCTGGGTTTGGATTCCCAGATTCTCAATTTCATGCGTATCATTCTGATGTATTAATAAATAGAACATGTTAACATTAAAATAAAAAATTTGAAATTAGTATGACTAAGACTAGACATGCATAGGTATCACCCTGAATTTTTGTAGATTTAATTGAAAAGTTTTCATACTTGAAACATATATGTAAACACAATCTATAGCCTTGCTGCCTAAACATAAAATCTGTAAAGAATAAGCATTTAAATCCAGTTTCTGTTATATTTATATGTCGTATGTCTATGCGCTGGAACCGGCAGAGAGTCTAGTTTCTAGAACTTCTGATGGATCCAGATTTGCTTTTCTGTAGCAGCGGGAATATCTGTTTTTCTACAGTAACGTCCTACTGTCCAGATTGTATGATTTGTGTTGATTTAATATATTTGCTTCTTGCTTTGTCTCTAACGAGTAGAACTAGTCATACTTAGCATGATACAACCTTCACACCTTCTTCCATGCTCACATAGGATGAAATAAAATACTAACAAGCCGGGGTATTATGGGTTGACTTGGTAGTGAACAATCCGGAACTGTACTCGGTAAAGGCCTTCTTGCTCGCATGGTTTATCACATGGAAGATGGAAAAATTCTTGTCATTGTGTGATCATGCTATCATGATATCTTGTCATCTTGTTACCGAGTACATAATCTGTTGAGTTCACCATCAGTCTAAAACATTCACTATTTGCTTGTGCCAACTTGTGGAATGTGATGCAGTAGTACGTGCACTAGATAGGTTAATAAAATAATTAATAACCCACATTTGACATTTCATGCTTGATCCTGTATACAGTCATCAATATAGAACTTAAATTGGCATCATTAATTAATGCATGATTAAATATAACTTTTTGACATTACTACCAATCCTTGATTTTGTTCTTGACTTTGATCCAGTCCCTTATTTTTGATATACCATGTTTCCTATTATTCCCTATTTTTCCACTACTAGTTGTCCATGACTTGTTCTGAGGATATTATTTTCTCTTTTTTTAGATCACGAGTTTACAATTACTGAACGAACACTATCAGAAGGAATTGGCGAGCAACGGTTTTAGAAGATGGAGCTGAAGATTTCACTGCTTGAATTATTTTATTCTATACATCTTTCCTTTGAACTTTGTCTTTGATAATATACACTGTTTTGGGTTGTTGTCACGGAGTTTATTTTCCCAGATATTGGATATTATGTTGGATATTATGTTTTGAATCATTTCATTTATTATTGAAGTTGTTCTTTGATTCATGTGATTATATTCTCTTGCATGGCTGTGTTTGTTGTTCATATTGTTGAGTTAGACTGATACAACTCATAGACGGTGTTTACATCATTCACTGAGCCTTCGTTACGTACTCGTATTCCATATTTTGGGAGTGGGGCGTGACAGAGTTTTTAGTAGTATCAGAGCCCAGGTTTGGCTAAGGTGTTAGTCTTATTTGGCTAATATGTTAGTCAGGTTTGGCTCTAGCCAGGTTAACTCAACGATGTGCACACTACATTGATCACATGAACATATAATAACCAACATATAAGATGGGTGCTAACCATATTTGATCTTGTTTCATGCTATGGCTCGCGGAGCTTCTTCCTCTTCCCGTCCGAGGGATGAGAAGCCAGATAATGCTGCTATTCTTCAGACGATGAAGCAACTGATGGCTCTTTAGGAGGAGCACAATGAATTGATAAGGGCCACTTTGGAGGCAGCCAATCGAGCTATTGTTGTACCTGCACCTGGGCCACTGTATCCAAGGCCCGGCACAGTGGCAGATTTCATGAGGCTGGACCTGGATAAGTTTTCGAGCACTGAGTCGCCGCTGGAGGCCGAGCAATGGTTTATCAGACGGAGCAGTTGTTGATCGCTGCTTGAGTTGCTGTTGTTCATCGTGTGGATGTGGTTAGCATCCAGCTGGTGGATCTCGCCATATCGGGTGGTGGGCTGAGACTTAAAGGATTGTGAGACCAATCGAGTGGGCTACTTTCATGGAGAGCTTCATGGTGAAGTTCTTTCCCAGTGTCACCAAGGAAGAGATGGAACGATAATTTATTTCCCTAACCCAGGGGAACCGTTTCGTGGACGAGTATGCTGTAGAGTTTACTCGGCTCAGTCGCTTTGCTCCTACCCTGGTACCTACTGACGAGGACAGGGCTCGCAGATTCCAGTTGGGTTTGAGATTTCCCATTCAGGACCGTTTGGCTGCCCTTCGATTTCATGTCTATGCCGACGTTTTGGATGCTGCTCGGATTAAGGAGCAGACCCTTAAGAGATCGGGTGTTTCTCCGCAGACTATTCTGCACCCTGTTGCAGCTCGGCCTACCGTAGGACCTATTTGGAGGTTAATCTCGGCCCCTCCCACGAGAGTACAACCGTATTTGCCTGTTGTTCTGAGGACTACTAAGACTTGTGGCTACTGCCATAAGGTTGGGCATTCACAGCGAGACTGCAGGATGGCTAATCAGCAGTGTCTGGTGTGTGGGAGCAGTGACCATATGGTTCGTTACTATCAGAGGAACATGACTCCTACACCGGTTGGAGGTGCTTGCTCAACAGGGAGCACCGGCTTGTGGTCAGGGTAAACCGCCTCTTCCACCGCATAGGCAAATCTTTGATCAGAGGCATGTGGCCCCTAGGGGAGGTCAGACTGGGAGTTGTGGTCAAGAATATAAAATGACTGCTGAGGAAGTAGAGGCAGCTATTGGAGTGGTTGCAGGTGTTATTTTAGTGTTCTCTCTTGCAGCTCATGTTTTGTTTGACTTCGGTGCTACCCACCCCTTTATTTCCTTCCGCTTTGTTAATCAGCATAGTTTGGCCAGGGAAGCTATGCCCACAGCTTGGGACATCACCACAGGTGAAGGTGTCATTGTCTGTTCTAGGGCATTCAAGCAAAGCCCGTTGCTAATTAGTGGTGTGGATTTCTTGGCTGATCTGACTGTGATTCCCAATTCCAATTTTGATGTTATTCTGGGCATGGACTAGGTTGGGTGTTTCTTGTGCCATGTGACTTTCAGGCTTCCTGGGCAACTACAGTTCAAGTTCCATGCGGGTGAGACACCATCAGGACGTGTTAAGAGCTCGATGGACCCTAAGGCCGTTACACTTGTGTCGTTGGGCACTGATAGGGGATATTGCACCCTTAGTTGTGCAGGACTTCTTTGATATCTTTCCCAAAGAATTGCCCAGATTACCGCCAGATCGAGACGTGGAGTTCAGCATTGAAGTTCAGCTCGGTATGGTGCCTATCCTAAAGAGTCTGTATTGCATGGCACCGGTTGAATTGGCAAAACTGAAGGTGCAAGTTCAGGAGCTGTTGGATAAGGGTTTCATCAGGCCTAGTGTTTCACCTTGGGGAGCCCCAGTTCTATTCGTCAATAAGAAGGATGACAGCCGCAAACTTTGCATTGAATCTGAAGCGTTGAATAATGTCAATGTGAAGAATCGGCACCCATTACCGAGGATCGACGATCTATTTGACCAACTGGGAGGTGCTTCTGTATTCTCGAGGTTGGACCCTTATTCCAGTTTTCATCAGGTTAAGGTGAAGTCAAAAGATGTTCAGAAAATGACATTCCGAACGAGGTACGAGCATTATGAGTTCTTGGTGATGCCCTTCGGTTACCAATGCACCAACTGTGTTCATGAGTCTGATGAACAGGGTGTCCTCGCCATTTTTGGATAAGTTTTTCGTGGTTTTCATTGACGACATCTTGGTGTATTCCCAAAACCGGGAAGATCATGCTGAGCATTTGAAGGTTGTTCTGCAGACCTTGAGAAAGAACTAGCTATATAGGAAGCTCAACAAGTGTGAGTTTTTGCTGGATCGGGTTGCTTTTGTGGGCCACATTATTTCTGGTGATGGTGTTTCTGTTGATCCGTCGAAGATCTCTGTGGTCAAGGATTAGCCGATTCCTAACTCAGCATCTGATGTGTGAAGCTTTCTTGGTTTGGCAGGGTATTATCGGAAGTTCATTCAGGATTTCTCGAAGATAGCTGAGCCTCTGACCAGTTTGACAAAGAAGGAGCAAAAGTTCGATTGGGATGAGGCTTGTGATGAAGCTTTTGCAGAGTTGAAGCGTCGATTAACGTCAGTGCCTGCACTGACCAAGAAGGAGCAACAGTTTGGGCAGTTTTGTGATCCATTATGATGCTTCGGATAGAGGTCTGGGAGCAGTGCTGATGCAGTGAGGCAGGATTGTCGCTTATGCATCTAGGCAATTGAGGCCTCATGAGAAGAACTATCCCACGCATGATCTGGAGCTTGCAGCCGTGAATTTTGCCTTGAATTTGTGGAGGCATTTTCTACTTGGGGATAGAGTGGAGTTGAAGTTGTGGTGGCATTATTCACATATCACATGAACCTCAAGTATGTGTTCACGCAGAAGGAATTGAACATGAAGCAAAAGAGATGGTTGGAATTGATGGCAAATTTTGACATCAATTTGCAGTATCACCCGGGTAAAGTGAACATGGTACCTGATGCTTTGAGTACAAGACCTGCTGCTATGTTCCTTACCAAGTAGAAGGAAATAGTGGAGGATATGAGAAGGCGGGAGTTGGATGTGCTACTTCCTGAATCAGCACAGCAGTTGATGATGTTGCAGTTGCATTCTTCCTTAGTAGAGCAGATCAAGAAGGCCCAAGCTGGCGATCAGCAGTTGCTGAAGTTCCGAAGCGAAGTGCAAGCAGGCCTGAGAACTGATTTGATCATTCATTCTGATGGGTCGCTTCGTTTTGGCTCTAGGTTGTGTGTACCTAGAGGAGAAGTCAGACAGGATCTACTTGAAGAAGCTCATCAGTCTCTGTATTCTATTCATCCAGGTGGTACTAAGATGTACCAGGATTTGAAGCAACATTTCAGGTGGCATGGTATGAAAAGAGCTGTGGCTAGATATATTTCTCAGTGCCCGATCTGTCAGTCAGTGAAGGCAGAGTATCAGAGGACCGCAGGACTGTTGCAACCTCTTCCAATCCCATAGTGAAATGGGAGAACACCACTGTGGATTTTGTGATAGCTTTGTCGAGGAGTCTCAAGGGTTATAATGCTATCTAGGTGATAGTGGATCGGTTGAAGAAGTGTGCCCACTTCATTGAACTCACCTTTTACTAGCAGAGGTGCCACTCTCAGTCGTGTCAGTGTCATGAAACCCGTGTTTTTCCATGCAACTTGATTTCCCCTAGCAGACGTAGATCTCATTCGGTAATCGGTCTTCAAACCCCGTGTTTTTGCATTGAATTAGACTTTTGCTAGGGACAGGTCCCATGCTAAATCGACATATTTCATGAAAAATGGCCCTATTGAAGTCGTGCTGGAGAGGGATCCCACCTTGGCATAAAGGTCCGCGTACGATCTGCGAGAAGCTTTGATCGACTTCGTTAATGCGAAACTAGACTACGTCGACACCCACTCTCTGGCCAGCCCAGCGGAAAGAGACCGCGGGGAAATCGAGTGGCACGTCTTCATCAATCTCTCGAACAAAGAACACATGCACCAAAAAAGAATTGATGGATTGATTGATGTTTAGGGTTTTTTGCTGGAGCCATGATTTTCGTCTCCGCAATGGTGATCCAATGCATGCGCCTATTTGGATATCGCGAACCCATCTGCCTATTGTATTCTTCTTTGAGTTTTGTCTGTTTTCTAGCGTCTCTACTTTCGGAATTGGCCTGACCCGGTCCTACGAAGCTTATCTCACACCCCAACATAGCTAGGGTTGACCACTGCAAAATGGAGCAGCCGCGACACGAAGTTGCTTACCTTAGTTGGATCTCGCTGGTGCCACCAAAATGGTAGGTAGCCAGCGGATGTGTGACGTTTAGAGTTATCGTTCGTGCACCTGTCCCCAATAGAAGAATCCCTTTTGTGTGGGTCAGTCCAAAGATAGTTTGCTTGAGAAGTATATTCAGAAGGTTGTCAGACTGCATGGAGTTCCTCTCAGCATCGTATCGAATAGAGATACGAGATTCAAGTCTCAGTTCTGGGAGAGTCTGCAGAAGAGCTTGAGTACTAAGTTGAACTACAATACAACATTCCATCCACAGACAGAGGGGCAGTCGGAAATGACGATTCAGACCATAGAAGACATGTTGAGATCCTACGTTCTTCAGTTTGGAGGTTTGTGGGAAGATCATCTGCATTTAGCCGAGTTCTCATACAACAACAGTTATTGTGCGAGTCTCAAGGGAGCACCATTTGAGGCTCTGTATGGGAGCAAGTGTAGATCGCTGGTATGTTGGGATGATATCGGCAAGAGGAAACTTTTGCGGCCTAAGTTGATCACGAAGACAGTTGATGTCGTGGCTCAGATCAGGAAGCATTTGCAGGCTACTCAGTACAGGCAGAGGAAATGGTCTGACTGTCATCGAAGGCCTCTAGAGTTTGTGGCAGGTGATCATGTGTTCCTCAAGGTATCGCCATGGATAGGTGTTATCCGATTTGGAGGTGGGGGCAAGTTGAGTCCCCGGTTCATTGGTCCATTCGATATTGTGGAACGTGTGGGCAAGGTAGTTGTAACTCCCGTTTCTGTAAATAAATATTTTCTGAATATTTTATGTATTTTGATTAATTATAATTTACCTTGTGTTAAATTCATTTTGGATTCTCTATTAAAATATTTTCTAATCGGAAATTTTATTTATTTCGAATAATTGTATATTTTAATTTTTATTTCTATTTCTATTTGATCTACTATTTATATTATATATTGTTTGGATTATTTTAATAAATCTGTAAACTCAAATTTGCATTTTGATATACATATGTTATTATTATTACTATTATCAGTATTATTTTTGTTAGTTTTGTTATTTACTGTATCATTCTTTTTATTGTTAATATTATTATTATTATTATTTTATTTTTAGTCGAACATACTCTATTTTATACATATTCATTATTTGACTTAATGTATACGTATATGTATGTTTTATAAACCCTATAATCCTAATTGTTTTCCTATTGGATTTTAAACTCAAACCCTATAAGCCTATCTCTTATTGAATCTAAACCCAATAACCCTACCATATAAACCCTAACCCTAGCTAACCCCCCTCTACTGTTGATACACACCCCCAGTCGCCAACCCTGTTTATTCATCTTCTACTTCCGTTAAGCCTACCCTGCTCCCGACCTTCTCCCCTGCCATGTGCACCCAACTGCCTGCTCGCGACCCCCACGCTGTCAGCCCTCGATCTCTCTCTTCTCCTCCTGGAGAAACAGCACCCGCGGCGGCAGCGCTCACCGCTGACCTCCGACCGTCGCGACCCCACCTCGGCAACCCCCTGTGTCGCCCTCCTGTGTCGTGTCATCTTCAATCGACGCAACCACACAACAGCACCCTTGCTCCAGTCGCACCTCCCTATGCGCCGTCACCCTCCCGAAGCCAGCGACCTCCCGCCGCATTGCTGCTGTGCCATTGTTGTTGACCTTGCTGTGTTGGAGTTTTACATGCACCGCACATGTATTTGCTATTTTGCAAGTATCGCTTTCTACGTGTTTTCGCGTGCTTTGTTGCTGCAGGGATCCTTATCCCATTATTCTATCGTATTCGAATTTACCGTCTAAAAGGCACGTCTCTCTTGAACTAATTTATTTTTCTTGTTCAAGAACTCTTTTGATCTCCACAAGTAGTGCCCAACTATTTTCGTATTGTTATACTATTCATCTTCCGTTGAGTATATTGAGGGTTTACACGAGCTAACCCGAGATATCCTCGACTTCGTGCCTTTATCGTTGATTCGAACCCTAGTGCACATTGCATATGCACGAATTACATAAAAACATAACTAGATCCATGTTACAGAGTTGTATGATGTATTGAATCTTTTCGATTGAATTTGATTTAATGAACTAATTGCCATGACTATAAATTGCATCTTAAATCTAGAAAATTGCATGTTAATCATCAAATATCACTTTGTATATTAATTATCATGAATTATATGCTTGTATGATGTAATTATTGCCTATTCATATTAAATTATTTTCTGGCCTACTGTTTACTTCTTTTTGTATCAGAATTTTGAACCTGTTACTTTTGTAATTTGAAAGAACTTTGTAAATATGAATTGTAGCACCATGAGTATATTTTCCAGAACTTTCGACGGAATTGAATTCTGAGTTATAATCTGTTATATATCAGTCTTTTAGTACTGCAGGGTCTAGATTCCCAGATTCCCAATTTCATGCGTATCATTCTGATGTATTAATAAATAGAACATGTTAACAGTAAAATAGAAAATTTTAAAATTAATTTGGCTGAGACTAGATATGCATAGGTATCACCCTGAATTTTTGTAGATTTAATTGATAAGTTTTCATACCTGAAACATATATGTAAACACAATCTATAGCCTGCTACCTGAACATGAAATATGTAATGAATATGCATTTAAACCCAGTTTAAGTTATATTTATATGTCTTATGTATGTGCGCTGGAACCGGTAGAGAGTATAGTTTCTAGAACTTCTGACGAATCCAGATTTGCTTTTCTGTAGCAGCGGGAATATCTGTTTTTGTATGGTAACGTCCTGCTATCCAGATTGTATGATTTGTGTTGATTTAATAAATTTGCTTCTTGCTTTGTCTGTAACGAGTAGAACTAGTCACACTTAGAATGATACAACCTTGACACCTTCTTGTATGCTCACATAGGATGGAATAAAATACTAAAAAGCCAAGGTATTATCGGTTGACTTGGTAGTGAACAATCGGAAACTGTACTTGGTAAAGGCCTTCTTGCTTGCATGGTTTATTACATGGAAGGTGGAGAAATGCTTGTCATTGTTTGATCACGCTATCATGATATCTTATCATCTTTTTACCGAGTACACGATCTGTTGAGTTCACCATCAGTCTAAAGCGTTCACTGTTTGCTTGCGCCAAACCTATGGAATGGGACGCAGTAGTACGTGCACTAGATAGGTTAATAAAATAATTAATAACCTGCATTTGACATTTCATGCTTGATCCCGTATACAGTCATCAATATAGAACTTAAATTGACATCATTAATTAATGCATGATTAAATATAGACCTTTGAGATTATTACCAATCCTTGATTTTGTTCTTGACTTTGATCCCGTCCCTTATTTTTCATATACCGTGTTTCCTATTATTCCCTATTTTTCCACTACTTACTGTCCATGACTTGCTCTAACGACATTATTTTCTCTCTTTTTAGATCACGAATTTACAGGTACTGAAGGAACACTATCAGAAGGAATTGGCGAGCAACGATTTTAGAAGATGGAGCTGAAGATTTCAATATTTGAATTATTTTATGCTATACATCTTTCCTTTGAACTTTGTCTTTGATATTATACACTGTCTTGGGCTTTTGTCCTGGAGTTTGTTTTCTTAGATATTGGATATTATGTTGGATATTATGTTTTGAATCATTTCATTTATTATTGAAGTTGTTCTTTGATTCATGTGAATATATTCTCTTGCGTGGCTGTGTTTGTTGTTCATATTGTTGAGTTAGACTGGTACAGCACATGGATGGTGTTTACATCATTCGTTGAGCCTTCGTTACGTACTCGTATTTTGTATTTTAGGAAGCGGGGCATGACATCAATACACAACTGGCCTCTAGGGCATACACCAACATTCTCCCACTTACACTAGAATCAATCATACATACATCTAATGCCTAGATCTAGTGTGACCATTATGCTTTCACTGTGCAAGAGGCTTTGTCAGTGGGTCAGCAATATTATCATCTGTCGGTACTCTGCATTTCTTCACATCTCCTCTATCGATGATCTTTCGAATGAGATGAAAGTGCCTAAGTACATGTTTGGATCGCTGGTGAGATCTAGGATCCTTAGCATGTGCAATGGCCCCATTGTTATCACAATAAGGGTCCACCGGGTCCACAATGCTATGAACTATGCCAAGTTCAGTGATAAACTTTTTAATCCAAACAGCTTCCTTTTCTACATTGGAGGCAGCAATATACTCAGCCTCTGTGGTAGAATCGATTAATGTCTCTTTCTTTGAACTCTTCCAGCGTACAGCTCCACCATCTAAGCAAAACACAAAACCCGATTGTGATTTGGAGTCGTCCTTATCAAATTGGAAGCAAGCGTCGGTGTAACCGTTTAGAACAAGCTTTTCCTCGGCTCCATATACCAAGAACGAATCCTTAGTCCTTCTTCAGTACTTAACGATGTTCTTGACAGCAGTCCAGTGACTCTCACCGAGATCTGACTAGTACCTGCTCATCATGCTCAAGGCATATAAAGCCTCTAAACGAGTACATAACATGGCATATATGATAGATCCAATTGTAGATGCATATGGAATCTTAGTCATGCGGTCCCTCTCATCTTGAGTTGTAAGACATTGAGCCTTAGGCAGACTTACACCATGCGACATAGGTAGAAATCCCTTTTTCGACTCTTGCATATTAAAACATCTCAATACGTTTTCTATGTATGTACTCTAACTTAGGCCAAGAAATCTTCTTGAACTATCTCTATAGATCTTAATGCCTTATACATAGGTAGCTTCACCCAAGTACTTCATGGAAAAGCATTTCCTTAGCCAAGTCTTTACAGACTGTAAGGTAGGGATGTCATTCCCGATGAGTAGTATGTCATCTACATACAACACCAGAAAGACAATTGTGCCCCCACTAACCTTCTTGTAGACACAAGGTTCATCTTCATTCTTGATGAAACCAAACTCTTTGATTGCATCATCGAAGTGAAGATTCTATCTTCTAGAAGCTTGCTTTAACCCATAAATGGATCATTGTACTTACACACCTTTCCAGCATTCTTTGGAGTGACAAAACCCTCAGGCTATGTCATGTAAACATCCTCGAGAAGATTTCCATTTAGGAAACTAGTTTTGACATCCATCTGCCAAATTTTATAATCGTGATATGCTGCAATAGTAAGCATGATCCGAATGGATTTAAGCATGAAAACTGGGGAAAAAGTCTCGTCATAGTCTACACCATGAACTTGCTTGAAACCTTTAGCCACCAACCGCCTCTTAAAGGTTTGCACGTTACCATCCATATCATTGTTTTTTTGAAAACTCATTTGCTTACGCACACACTAGTCTACCAAGGTCCATACTTGGTTGGCATACATGGATTCCATCTCAGATCTCATGGCTTCAAGCCATTTCTCAGAGTCTGGGCCTTTTACAGCTTCCACATAAGTCGTAGGCTCATATTGATCCATGAGCAATACATCACCATGTTATGTCACGAGACATCCATAACTCTCAGTTTGATTAGGTATCCAACTAGACGTATGTAGGCCCTGTTCTACTTGAAAAGGTTGTTGTTCCATAACGATTTGTGGAGCCTGCTCCATTTTAACCATTGATTCGCTGCTACTTTGTGAAGTTTGAATTTCTTCAAGTTCTATCGTTCTCCTACCGGTTCTCTTGGAGACGAATTCTCTCTCTAGGAACACAGCAGCCCGTGCGACAAACACTTTGCCTTCAGTGGGATTATAGAAATAGTATCATTTGGTTTCCTTGGGATATCTATAAAGAAGCACTTATCAGATTTGGGACCAAGTTTATCAGATACTTGGTGCCTTACATAGGCTTCACAACCTCAAATATTCATAAAAGACACACTAGGACGCCTCTCAGTCCATATCTCATATGGTGTCTCTTGAACCGTTTTAGATGGAACACAGTTAAGTGTGAAAGCAGTTATTAATAGAGCATGTCCCTTGAAGGAGCTTGGAAGATCTACATGACTCATGTTGGATCAGACCATGTTTAACAAGGTCTGGTTCCTTATCTTCAAGACACCATTCCATTGCGGTGTTCCAGTGGGAGTGAGTTCAAATATTATCCTGCACTCTTTTAGATGGTCATCAAAATCTTGGCTTAAGTACTCACCATCTCGATCTGGCCGAAGGGCTTTAATACTTTACCCAGTTTATTTTGTACCTCGTTTTTGAATTCTTTAAACTTTTCAAATGAATCTGATCTGTGTTTCATTAGATACATAAACCCATATCTACTGAAATCATCAGTAAATGTAATGAAGTACTGAAAACCTCCTTTAGCCAATGTGTTGAAAGGTCCGCAGTCATCACTATGTATGAGACCTAAAAGATCATTAAGCCTTTTCACCTTTTTCAGTGAATGAAGCTTTTATCATCTTGACCAATAAACAAGGTTCACATACCTCATATGATTCAAAATCAAATGAGTCCAAGAATCCATTTTTATGGAGTTTGGATATGTAGTTCTCTTTTATATGGCCCAAACAACAATGTCATAGGTAAGTTGGGTTCGTATCATTTAATTTGAACCTCTTAGTATTTATATTATAGATGGGCATTTTGAGGTCGAGAATATAAAGTCCATTACTCAATTGTGCACTAGCATAACAGATATCATTCAAATAAATAAAACAACTTTTGTCCTTTATTATAAATGAAAAACTTTTCTTTTCCAAACAAGAAATATAAATAATATTGCTACTAATAGCAGGCACAAAATAACAGTTCTCTAACTGAATGATAAGCCCAGTGAGCAATGATAAATGACAAGTTCCTACCGCTAAAACAGCAACTTTTGCTCCATTTTCAACTCGTATGTCAACTTCGTCCTTAGCCAATGGTCTACTCCTTTGGAGATCCTGCACATTTACACAAATGTGAGATCTACATTCAGTATCTAATATCCAAGATGCAGAAGCAGATAAATTGAATTCTATAACAAAAATACATGTACTGGAAGTTTCACTTCCTTGCTTCTTCTTAAGCTCCTCCAGGTACTTATGGCAATTCTTCTTCCAATTTCCATCTCACCACAGTGGAGGCATGTGCCCTCCTTGGACACTCTACCCTTAGGTTTCAAGGCAGAAGTGTTGGGCTTAAAATTGCCCTTGCCCTTCCCCTTTCCCTTGGGTTTCTTGGTCTGCTTTTTGCCCTTGCCCTTACCCTTTTCCTGTTGTACCATCATATTGGCCTTTCCCTTAATAATATTTTTCTCAGCAGTTCTCAACATGCTTAGCAGTTATGGCAGAGGTTTGTCAATTTCATTCATGTTATAGTAGATGGCGAATTTACTATAATTTTCTGGCAACAATTGCAGGACCAAGTCAATGGCCAACTCTTGACCCAAAGGGAAACCAAGCCTTTCAAGGTTCTCTATGCACCCAATCATCTTGAGCACATGAGTTTCAACAGGGCTTCCTTCTGCCAGTTTACACTGAAATAATGGCTTTGAGACTTCATACCTCTCATGCCTAGCTTGCTCTTGATAGAACCTCTTGAGGTGGACAATCATATCATAGGCATTCATGTTCTCATGTTGCTTCTGAAGCTCAGAGTTCATGGTGGTTAGCATGAGACAACCCATGTCCATGGCGTCATCTTGATGCTTCTTATGAGCATCCTTTTCGGTGCGAGGGACACTTGCAGTAGGTGGCACAGGAATAGGCTGCTCTAAAACATACAGTTTTTTCTCATGGCTGAAGACTATCCTCAGATTCCTGTACTAGTCTAGATATTCTGTCCATGACAGTTTGTCTTTCTCAAGTACAGATCGCAATGATAGGTTAATTGATGTGTTGGATGTCATGGTAATCTATCAACAAAAATGTGCAAAGTAAATATCATTTCATTGAAATATTAAACAGAAATATGCAAAGTATGTATCATGACATTGAAATATTTAATAAGGTCTTTTATTAAATACACCTACTTTTTTTATTCAAATCAATTACCCTCATCATTGACTCAGAAAATCTCATCGTAAGATTTTCTGGTAGGCCAAGTACCATATTTCACCTAGTTCTAAGTCAACTTTGGCTGATCACCCAAAATTTAGTTATTAGGTAGGGAACACTTCCCAATTACATCGTATGCAACTCTTGGATAGTTGGGTGAAAAACACTTATTCTAATCTATCTTATAGACTAAAGCCCAACTCTATGCCTCTAAACTTTCAATACTATTGAAATAGCCTAGTTAAGTCAGACTCAATGGCTGACAATTGAATATTACTCTTATCACATCGTGTCTCACTAGGATAGATAAAGACACCCTATTTTGGCAAACCTATACTTAATTGACCCTAGCCTAGACAAGTGCCACGCATTGGAAGGCGTCTTATTGTAACTTAATATTTGGTTTGAGGGATTTTGTTAATTTGTTAATTGATTTCACCATTTTTCATCCATTAGCATACAACTAAAATAATGCATCTCATACAAAATTAAAAGCATAAAATACATGTGACATGGTTGTGGCCTAATACACTGATTCTCCCAAGCCAATGAAAGTATCAAAAACTGAACGAATGAATTATATTGTCTTTTCCAAGCAACATCCCAATCGTGTTGTTGTATGATTGCCAATTCCTTGCCTCCTCGGTGAGATTACAATTACCATAAAGAAAGAATGTACAATCGGAGTGTAGAAAGAAATGATTACATTGAGAATGTAGAAAGAAAGGCACGACATGCAAGTCGTATTCAAAACACCAAAATATAAACAATACATCACTAATCATGAACCATGCATCACATAACTAAACCATGCATTACAGAACTAAGGCCACAAACACGCACTATGCATCACATAACATAATAAACGAAGAATATGTTGTTTTGATTTTATTTAGTTTATTTTAAAATGATTGGTTTTTAGGGAATCAATATTGCCCTATGTAGAGTTAGCACAGGGGTCCCGCTGCCCGGTCAGCGGGGAGGAGTCATGGGAAGGCCGCCCCTTGCAGGGTGTGGGGCAGTGCCTCGAAGCAAAAATTTGCCTCATCGTCCCTTACCATCGCCAAAGCATGAACTCTTCATGTTTTAAGAAACTCTAACTCCACTGCAAACGACGCAGATGCATGAACTTTTCATGCTTTAAGAAACCTTAAGTCGTTGCATATCACATCTTACTACTCCAAGGTTTTTAATGGTTCCTAACCGAGGGCTACCTTGGTATGGCATCTATGTTAACAACCAACACACAAACGAACCCTTATATTGCAACTGTTGTAAAAATTATATCACATATGAATCTTTCCTCCCAAAGTGCGAACTTATCATGAATAATAACATATCAAACATAACCAAATTATGGTTTTGCAAGTGGCTCTGATACCACTGTTAGGTTTAGAAGACAATCACAGATTAAATACACAGCGGAAAAATTATAAAAAAATATCGAACATAACCAAGTATCTATGCGAAAACCATAAATCGTGTTTAGGAGTTATACCTTAAAGATGGATCTACTATCTTCACAATATGTCGATCACAGCACTGCAATATTTCACTGTCTCTACGGTATCCATACGAACGGAATGAAAATTGGCTCTCCCTTAGACAGCGGTGCTAGCTGCAGGAAGGGGATGTTCGTCCTCACGATCTCTCTCTCTCTCACTTTCTGTGACGGCTAGGTTTTTTCACGTCTTTCTTTTCTACAGATACATATCGGAAAACCAACCCTAAGAGAGTAATGAGGTTGTTGGGCTCACAATCTGACCTGGATCAGATTCGTGTGTGGGCCTATGAACTTTAGTCAACCCATTTAATCTAATTAAATATCCAACCAATGTCAGGAGTCCAAATCTTACTTGAATCCCTAATTCAAATTATATTATGAATTTAAATCCCAATTTCGATTCATTCTAAGTGTGTGACCCTATAGGTTCTCATTACGTTGACAGTAATACTAAAATCATATTCGAGTATTACAAATAGTAAGCGGTATCTACCAATACATCACTGCTACTCAAGTAACGGAAATATCAGTGATTTGACATAACCTATCTGTGACCAATGTTACCATGTAGACAAGTCTCTTTGTCCAGATATCTTGATTGACCAGAAGGCATAGAGCGTGTCACCCTTGTATAGTTCAATATTTGGTTTCTTGATATCCGAGTAGACTTACTAAAATAAATGAGATCATTATCTCATATTGACTCATTTGAGCACGGCCATGCATATTGCAGTCTCACTCAATCAAGGAACCCGTAGATATCGCTCATGTTATGTAAGAGGGACAAATTCTATCTAAGTCACTCACATCCCTCTGCACGATTTGTAATATGTCCAATAGCCGACTTTATATTCTATCACATGTAATGTTTGACAGTATTAAAATATATAACTTCTCATATAGGGAACCATAGTGACATCAAGTCAAAGGACCACATACACCATGGTCACTGTGAGAATCACTCATGACACGTAATGATCCATGCAGCGTTCTCATGGTGGGTCAATCAATTACATTATTACTCTAATATGTATCCATGTGAAGACTTGATATCTCATATCCATGACCCGTGAGAATGGTCATCAGCCTATGCACACACTAGTCTCTATGTATTATCGTTGTCCTAATTCACAAAAATACTCGACTAGGAATATTTAAGAACATTGTTCTGATTTCAGCCAATATGATCTTACAATCAAGTCACACACTTGATATCCCATAACAGTGAACTTACTGTTCTAAGGACTTCATTATGTTCATTTAATTAACAATAAATAACGCAATAAATGAAATGCCTAAATATGAATTAAATGTCATGATACAATGTAAATTAGTAATGTCAATACACAACTGGCCTCTAGGGTATACACCAACACTCGAGCCACCCACAAGGTTTCACGCAATCTTGTTATCGCTCGATGTTCGACATTGACCTCAATCCACCCACAAGGTTTCATACAGCCTTGCTATCGCTCGACACTCAGCAGTGACCTCGAGCCACCTACAAGGTTTCATACAGCCTTTCTATCGCTCGACGCTCGGCAGTGATCTCGAGCCACCCACAAGGTTTCACACAATCTTACTATTTCTCATTGCTCGGAAGTGACCTCAAGACACCTACAAGGTTTCATATAGCCTTGATATCGCTCGACGCTCGGCAATGATCATGAGCCACCTACAAGGTTTCATACAACCTTGCTATCGCTCGACGCTCGGCAGTGACCTCGACCCACAACAACAACGTGAACTGGAGCTCAATGCTTGGAGCTCGATCATTAATTCACCTAGCATAACTTGGAGCACGACACTCGGAGCTCAACGATGCTCGGTGCTAGGAATCTGATACAAACCATGTTTGTGCGAACCAATCGTTCTGCCCCCCGCTCGTACTGTTGACTGATTTTTCCCACATGGTTGAGCTACTCCTCGATGACTGAAATGCCCAGCCCTCCAAGAGGGGGGGGGGCTATGATGTGGGTAAAAATTCGGCCTCATCTGAGCCGTATGATCCCTTCAAAATCTAGAAACCCACTAGAGCAGGCTTGTATGCTCCATAGGCCGCTCGCCATCCCGCTACACCTATCCGGCCCATAGAGTATGGTCAACCCGGTCCACTAGGGTTCCCTCTCTCAATCTATAAATACCAGACCCCCTCCACTGTAACCTGGTAATAATTATTTTGCCTCCAAAACCCTAGATCTCACTTTTCTCTTTCAGTCACTGACTTGACCGTCGAAGGGTATGCAACTGGGAAAACTCTCGATGTTTCTGGACTTTGTGTAGGAGTTGGGAGGCCAACATCAAAGGTGACCACCAGCGGTCCCGCTTCTCCAAGCTCATATCTGATCCAGATCAACGGCTGAGATCTGTCTTTCCCTTTCACAAAATGAACTCATCATCTGTTGCTCACACACCCATAAAAACAGCAACATCAACTTTCTAAATATATAATTAGACATAATTACAATTTAACTGCACTCTGGTTGAATACATATTACACTTGCTACTTCCACATATACTTACCATTATAATCTAATAATAGTGTCTACCTTTTCCTTTTGATAGTCAATACTAATGTCTAGCTAGATTATGGAAATTCACAAATCATCGATCCTACTCAAAGCAGCCAAGTTATCACTTACTCTTCACTTCTATTCTAAGAGATATTAATTATACCATGTACCTTCCTTTTAAAATCAAATCAATGCTAATTAAATCATAACCCTAATCCCGTGCAATGCACGGGGCACCTGCTAGTATGCCAAATAGTTGAAGTAAGCATATCTTGGAGTATTTGCTTCTGACATCCATACCCCAACATTAACCCCTTCAAAGCTTTCCAAAAGTCCAAAATGCTAGTGATGAGTGAATGCTTTTGGCTAATTTTATTGTTCTTCAATTAGCTAGTGGCCCATTTAGTCCCTTCTAGGTACCACGAAAGAACTATTTGTTTAGGACCCATTTTATTATGAATTTTCATTACTCTCTCGATTATTTTCTCTCTCTCTCTCTCTCTCTCTCTCTCTCTCTCTCTCTCTCTCTCTCTCTCTCTCTCTCTCTCTCTCTCTCTCTCTCTCTCTTTTGGGATCATAAATGGTGGGGCAAGGGTTCCCCCGCATTCCATTAATAAGGTGTTCAACGAAATAAACAATCAAAATATGGATGCATGAATAATTTTGAATAATAAGATATACACAACATCACAACAAGAATATAACAAGATATACACAACCAAGCATGCATGAATAATTTATTAAGCAACAGAAAATAATTGAAACAAATAATAATATTCAAATAGTTTTCAACTCTGGATCAAAGATAAAACTCGGGAACATAAGCCCGTTACAAGTTTTAAGTAGCAAGAAGATAAATAACACAAATAAAACAAATAATTTAATCATGTCTTTTCTCCATTTGAAGCCTAAAATCTCTGCTCACCAATTCCAGCAGGCAACACGTCTCCAAAGTCTGTTAAATAATTATAAAAAGGGAAAAATAGAGAAAACAAGAGAAAACGTCCTTAGTGCAAGTTAGGGCCACAAATAGTAAAAACGAGTACAAGAAATATGGAACAAGACTTGGAATCAAGAATATAATAGGGATACAACAAGTAGTGGGAATTCAAGAACTAACTAGCAAGAAAGACAACTCAAGTGACCAGGTTGGGACTGATGGTAGGACAAGTGCTAAGTGAACATGTAAAGGTATCCAACATCAGGTGACAAGTATTAAGTACAAGTGTCAAGTAACAAGTCTCAAGTCTAGTGTCAAGTTATCAAGTACAAGTATCAAGTCTCATGTATCATGTAGTCAAGTATCAAGTAAGCATGTATCAAGTTCAAGTTTCATGTATCAAGTCTTGTGGTTATTACTATCTCGGTAGCACTTCATGCATCCATATTTTTACTACATGGTTACTACAGTCCATGCAATTTCGTTTAGGCCTAGTAATGATTTCATAGGGTGGCGTACTCAGGTATCAAGTATCAAGCAAGCATGGTTCATAAATCGGAAAATAAATAACAAGTTCGCGAATCCACTAACAAGTTCAAGAACCGCACAGTGGGTTCATGAATCAAACAAGTTCATGAGCCAAGTAACGGCTCCATGAATCGATCAAGATACAGCAAGTTCATGAACCAAGTATTGAAAAATACGGGCCCCCTTCCGAGCACACTTACCTATATTATCCACTACTATGGTCTTTCCCTTAAACCCCGGCTTATTACTTATTATTATCATCAAGCAAGCATGAAGGTGTGCGAAACAAGTCAAGTAAACATAATTATGAACATGGAACAAGTTTGAGATATTTATATAGCATATTCGAGGGTCAACACGAATCAAAATATCAAGAACAACGAAAATCTCAAATCTGGACAGCACGACGTTGCTGTACCAAAACTGCGATTCCCGTTGCTAAAAGATAGCAAAAGTGAATCCGTCAGAAGATCTTGAAACTAGACTCCTGTCCGGTTCCAACGCATATAATTAAGATACATAAAAGTTGTGGTAACATGTGTCAAAACAGCAAACTATACTGCATTCGTGTTCAGCCAGAATTTGTGAATATGAATTTATACATATGAAACAGGATTGAAATATTATTAATTAATTATGAGAAAATTAGGAAATGTTCTCTAGGGTGTCCAGCAACATCATGCAAAATTTCAAGGCAACTAATTACTGGTAGTATAGTTAAAATAATTTGTAAACTAAAGAGGTGCAGCAGTTTTTGTGAATCTACGACTACCGACACAGCAGCAATAAAACTGCGATATCTCCTAGACCGTAACTCGGAATTCTAAAATTCTGGATGTTATCGACAACTAGACATTTATAGCTACATTTCATATTCTGGGCTCAAGTTCAGATTTTGAATTTAAAGGGGTCGAAACAGCAAGTAAAGTTCAGGACAGCAACAAGTGTGAATGTCTTTCATATATAAGTTGCATGATAATTGGTTATTATGAGTCTAGATTAATGTGTGATACAAATACGGATGTAGTGGTTATCAGATCAGCAAGTAACATCTATTTTTCAACTCAAGGGAATGTAAAATCATCATACACATGATACAACACACATCTACAGGTCTAGGATTTCTTAGTTTCATGTGTTCAAGTGACTAGGAGATAAAATGAGTCCAACTAGTTTGTAAATATAACAACGAAAGTGTTATGACTCTTAAGATTATGGAATCGACGATAAATAATTCAAGATCAATAAATAATGAGACAAAAAGGGATCACAACTACAACCTATTTGCGGTATTTTCAATTAAATGCTTGTACTAGGATAATAAATTGTACAAGGAAAATACTTACCTTTAGGACGAAGATGAACCCGACGGGTAATAACGAAGATGGATCCCGACACGGATCTTGATGGCGATCAAGATCGGACCAACGGACAGCTGCGATCAAAGGGAGCTTTGATGATGAAGATCATGGTTGCGATCACGATGGTGATCGGACAACTACCAATCAAAGGAGATCAAGATCAAAATCAACAAGATCGGACGGTCCAGATCAAGGTGATGATGAAGTTGATGATGATCGCGATCGAACGGCCAATATCACCCCGATGGTGACGATCAAAATGATCTGAATCGCGAAGAGATTGAGAGGCCCAGATCTAATCTCAATTTAGAGGAGATCAAGGTGATCATCACGATCGGGAGGAAATTGAGCAGCTGAGATCAATCAATCACGATCAAGGACGATCGACGGCCCAGAATCAAAGGATCAAGATGATGATCATCAAGATCGTGATGATCAACGATCGAATGGCTGAGATCGGTTGATCCCAAAATAGCAAACGGCCACACAGAACATCAGATCCCCAACCTCTTCCAAGCAGCAAAACACCAAAAAAAAAACCTAACTCTTCCCTTCCTCTTAACTGCGATAAAGAGAGAGAGTCTGCAGGAGAGGGACAGCGGCCACGGCTTTGGCTGGTGGCACCACGGCGATGCAAGGAGGATGACGGCACTGAGGTGCAGCGCCGTTGCTGGCACTGTTGACTGCAGTTGCTGTCGTCGGCATGGCGACACGGCACAGGGGATGGCAACGGAGGGCTGTCGCTATTGCTGCAGCGCGGAGGAGAGGACAGCGCAGTGGTGTGCTCTCCTGGTGTTGCAGCGATGCGAGGAGGACGGGGGAGGGTGCCGTAATGATTGCTGCTGTCGGCGCTGGAGCAGGGCGATGTCGGGGAGAAGCCAGAAGGGGTCACCGCTGGTAAGCTGACGATGCGACTGAAGGGGGCAAGGGGCTGCCGCAGGTGGCTGCTGGTGATCGTCGAGGTGGAGGACAGTGTAAGCAGGAGTAGGGAAGGAAGTAGAGATGGTTGCACAGGGTAGAGGAGGAGAGAATGGGTGGGGTGGGAGAGAAAGAAGATGAAACAGCTAGGGGGTAAGGGGCGGTTGTGTGTAGAATAGGTTAGCACAGGAACTAGGGTAGGGTAGGGTTAGGTTTAGTAGGGTATTTATATAATGGGTTATTGGGTTTGGGTATTTGGGTTGAAAATCCAATAGGTGAATGGGTAATGGGTTTGGGTTAAAACAATCTATAGGGTTTAAAACCCAATACAATAAATAATAGGATTTAGGGTTTAATTAAAAGATCCAATAGGAGAACAAAAATAATTAGCATTATAGGGTTTTTTTAAAATGTACATATAAACGTACACCAAATCACACAATAAAATGCAATTAAATAAGCATATTCGGGCTTTACAAAAATAATACTAATAATAGTAATAGTAATAAGATTTATATAAAAAAATATACATTTATCAAAATAACATAACAACAACAACACATTTAAATTTAAATTGAGTAAAAATACAAATAACCGATCAAATAGAAATAGAAATTAAAATATGCCATTATTCGAATAAAATATTGTTTTCGATTAGAAAACGCTTAAATAAAAATCCGAAACAAATTTCAAAACAAAGTGAATTTATAATTAGTCAAAATACAGGAAAATATTCAGAAAATATGTACTTGGAAAAGTAGGGCTTACACTATTAACTCCTACCCAACTATCCAGTGTCAAAAAAACTCTAGTGTTTAGTGATGTTAGTGTTGCAACTAATTTATCCTTAGCCTCATTGTAGAATAATCTACAATTTTCCTTAACCACATTCCTATCAATTCTTTTATAATGGGGGTTTAATGCGGTTTGGTTAATTTTTTCTAAATTCCTACTTTCGGCATAGGAAAATGGTAATTCATCCTTAATTACTAATCTAGTCATTTCACTATGAACGATATCGTGATCGTAGATATGGCTATCTATGTGACTGGTCCTAGGGTATATTTTTTGTTGTGTACTCGTATCTTTAGATAATTCTGGTCGACATTTATCTAAGTGATGCTTAAGTGTACCCGTTTCGCTCCTAATTTAAATTTATATGGTGTTTGACACTTATTACAAATTTTAAGTCCTACACTTGCATCGTTTTGTGATGGCACAAAAGTCAGATAATTGTGTACTTCATAAGTGGGTCATCTTGTTTTACAGGATTGAGAATGGGCTTGTTCTGTGTCTTATAATTGTATATCTTCTACTGTTGATATAGTAAGTGCTATTGTGTATATTCTGTTTCCTAATCTATTAGAAATAGATTCCCCAAATCTCTCACCCCTCGATCTTCTCTCAATCTCCTTTCTTCTTCTCCAAGAATGTAATCCTTATATATAGATGTACACAGTAAAGAATAATGAAAAATAAGAATAATAATTATTTTCCCAAAATCTGTTTTCAACATGGTATCAGAGCCATAAAAAATCCTAGTTGAAGAAGATCTTGATCCCTCTTCTTCTTGATCTCAAAAACCCTGATCCCAATCCCGTCGAAATTCCCCATCGTCGACCCCGATTCTCCTGACCCGTCGTTAACCCCAATCTCGTCGTCTACCCTGACCATCGTCATCATCTTCCCCATCGACCCTGATCATCGGCATCGTCTTCCCCGTCGACCCCTGATCGTCGATTCTCTTCATCCAAAACCAGTGGTTGTATCTTCCTCCTTTTCATCGTCATCCCCATCATCATCGCCGCTCTCCAAACTGCCATCGTCATGACACCCCCAAATCCCCTCACGTCAAAGACTCTAGACACCTAGCGAGTCGCAGCTGAGTTGCGACTAACACTGATGCCCCTTCCTAACGTCGTCAAAGCCTTCGATCCTAACACCACCACTGCCTTGCCGTCAGATCTGATCTCTGATCCCGATGCCACCACCACCTTGCCATCAGATCTGATCTCCGATCCCGATGCCCCAACTTTGTAGATTGTTGTATCTGTTCATTAATATTCCAAGATCTATTCAGAGAACTTTGTTTTTACTGTGTTTGCTGTTCGAACAAGAACTTTGCTGATTGCTGTGTTTGCCGCCGATCCCGAAGTCACCACATTCACATGCTACTGATTGGTGTTTTTTGGTGTTTGGCTGTGTTTGCTATTTTGGCTCTCTGTTTGCTGTTTTAGGGAGAGTGTTGTTTGCTATTTTTGATCCCATCTACTGTTTGGATCATTGGTTCTGCTGGCTGTGCTATTTGTTGTGTTTCTATGGGACACTATCCATATGAGTCAAGGAAGTGTACTTAATGTGGCAAGATCGGCCACATGAAAGCTCGTTGTTATAAGATTGTCGGCTATCCGGAGAACTGGGATCATAGCAGGGATATTCGGAAGAAGATTTGCAATCAACCCACTGTCGCAGTTGGAGTTGTTGATCGTGCTGCTGCAGGTAATGATGGTAAGGTTTTTTAATATTTCTACATCTGTTATAAATAATGCATGGATAATTAATTCAGGTGCTACCGACTAAATGACTTTTGATTCTAGACACGTCCAAAATTTTCCACCATCCACCAAATCAACTGTGTCCACTGTCAATGATGATCCTGCCACTATTACTGGCGAGGGTTCCATACCTCTCACAAACAACCTAACCTTAGATACTGTCCTAGTTGTACCATCCTTGAATTTTAATCTGTTATCTGTTGATCAAATAACTACTACCTTACACTGTATTATAGTTTTTTGGCCTTCACATTGTGTATTTAAGGATATTCGGACTCGCAAGACAATTGGTTATGGGGTTTGACACGGGAAGCTCTATTACCTGGATTTAGAATCTGAAAGTTCAAACAAGTTGACTCAATCTCTAAGTGTGGAAGGATCCGAAGTTGAGAAGAAGAAATCAGATATTTGGCTATGGCATTGACGTCTAGGGCATGCTTTTTTTGGTTATTTGAAGAAATTATTTCCAAGTCTATTTTTGAAGATGGATATTTCCGTCTTTCGGTGTGATGTGTGTGAACTCGCAAAAGGTCACCGTGTCTCGTTTTCCCCAAATCCAAGTAGAAGCTCTTTTCCATCTATGATTATTCATTCTGATGTTTGGGGTTCATCTAAAAATACTACGTTTGGAGGAGCCAAATGGTTTGTGACATTTATTAATGACTGTACTCGTATGACCTGGATTTTTTTTATGAAGTCGAAAAGTGAAGTTAGTGGCTTATTTTAGAAATTTCACAAGCATGTTATGACTCAGTATAAATCACAGATTCAAGTTCTTAGGAGTGATAATGGTGGAGAATACCTGAGTTCGAATTTGCAACAATATTTGGTAGAACACGAAATTGTTCACCAGACTACATGCTCATATACACCTCAGCAGAATGGGGTTACAGAAAAGAAAAATAGACACTTGCTCGAGGTGGTCCGTGCTTCTCTTATCTATGAAAATATGCCACTCATTTATTGGGGGGAAGCCCTTGCTTCTACTGCATACTTAATGAATAGAGTTCCCTCTAATATCCTAAACTTCCTCACACCATTTCAAGCATTAACTGAAGCTATGAATGCACAAAAAGTTGTCAACTTGCCACTTCGTGTGTCTGGGTGTGTTGCATTTGTTCATCTTCATCAACATGAACGTAATAAGTTAACTCCTTGAGCTGTCCAATTTGTGTTTGTGGGATATGCATAGGATAAGAAAGGGTATCGGTGCTATCACCCACCAACTCAAAGGATGTTTGTGACTATGGATGTTGTGTTCCATGAAGATGAGAAGTATTTTTCCTCTGAGGTTGAACTTCAGGGGGAGTATTGAAGTAAAGTTTAAATTCTTGCCTATGATGAAGTGGTTACCATTTAGATTGAACAATCAGATATAAGGAAAAAAAATCTGGATGTAAGTAGTGAAGATCACTCGAATAAATATTTGGTTGAGAAAGGAGATTTCCACGAAGAAATGCCATCAGTGCCGAACCTCCATGAAGATGAGCCACCAGCACCACTAGCATCGTCGAACCATCTCCACCACCAGTACCACCAGATCTATCTCTAACCCCAGCAGAATCCCAAAACCAATTGTCATCGTTGTCCGAAGCTCCAAGAAGAGAACTCCCAAACCGTACTACTAGAGGTATCCCAAAACTCACTTATGAGCCTAATCCCACTAGTAAAGTCAAGTATCTCATGAGTCACTATGTGTCCACTCATCGATTGTCTGAATCAAATAAGTCATTTGTGAATCAATTATCGGTTGTATCTATTCCTAACAGTGTGCAGGAAGCCTTAGCCGATCCAAGGTGGAAAGCAGCTATGGATGAGGAGATGAAGTCCTTGAAGAAGAATGAGACTTGGGAGATAGTCGAGCTGCCAGTAGGGAAGAAGCCGGTAGGATGCAGATGGATTTATACTGTGAAATATAAGTCGGATGGTTCGATAGAGAGGTACAAGGCAAGGCTGGTTGCCAAAGGGTACAGTCAAACTTATGGAATTGATTATGACGAAACATTTGCACCTGTGGCAAAGTTCAACACTATTCGAGTTCTACTATCACTTGCTGCAAACCTTGACTGATCGTTGGATGTGAAGAATGGCTTTCTGCATGGGGAATTGACTAAAGAGGTTTATATGGATCTACCACCAGGATCAAATAGACCATTCCAACACAGTAATAAAGTGTGCCGGTTGAGGAAGGCATTATATGGTTTCAAACAGTCGCCAAGAGCTTGGTTTGGGAGGTTTAAAAAATCTATGAGGACATTCAGATAATTTCAGAGTAATTCAGATCATACCATATTCCTAAAAAGGAAAGAAGGTAAGATTACTGCTCTCATTATATATGTGGATGATATGATAGTAACTGGGAATGATCCTGAGGAGAGAACGGCATTGAAGAGCTACTCGTCAGGAGAGTTCGAAATGAAGGATCTTGGCTTTTTGAGATATTTCCTTGGTATTGAAGTTTCTCGCTCAAGAAAGGGTATATTTCTGTCTCAAAGATAGTATGCTCTCGATTTATTGAAGGAAACTGGAATGTCTGTTTGTCAGCCGATTGGTACACTGTTAGAAGAAGGACTGAAACTTTGCAACGAATTTGATCATGTGCCTTGTGATAAGAAAAGATATTAGAGATTGGTTGGACGACTAATGTATCTTGCGCATACACGGCCAGATTTATCATATGCTTTAAGTGTGGTAAGTCAGTTTATGCATGCACTTCAAGAACATCACATGGATACATTGCTAAGAATTCTACGATATATTAAGTCTGCTCTGAGAAAAGGGGTCCTATTTGTGAAACATGGTCACTTGAAGGTTGGGGCATATACTAATGCTGATTGGGCAGGATCTATAATTGATAGGCACTTCACTTCAGGATACTTCACCTTTGTTGGAGGAAATCTAGTTACATGGAGAAGCAAGAAGCAAAATGTTGTTGCACGCTCTAGTGCAGAGACTGAGTATTATGGAGTAGCTCTAAGTTTAGCAGAAGCTTTATGGCTGAAAATCTTGTTACAGGACTTAGACTGTGGTCTGAATGAACCTATGAAGGTGTATTGTGACAGTCAAGCAGCACGTGATATTGCCGCTAATCCAGTTCAACATGATAGGACGAAACATGTAGAGGTTGATAGATTCTTCATCAAGGAGAAATTGGATGAGAAAGTCATTGAGATATCTAAAGTGAAGTCAGAAGATCAGCTCACAGATATCCTGACCAAGGCAGTTTTGAGTCGGCTCTTCTTGAAATTTGTTGACAAGTTGGGCATGTTCAATATTTATGCACCAACTTGAGGGGGAGTGTTGAAATATAGTAAGTACTATTGTATATATTCTGTTTCCTAATCTATAGGAAACAGATTTCCCAAATCTCTCACCCCTCAATCTTCTCTCAATCTCCTTTCTTCTCCTCCAAGAATGTAATCCTTATATATAGATGTATACAGTAAAGAATAATGAAAAATAAGAATAATAATTATTTTCCCAAATTCTATTTTCAACATCTACTACTATATCTTCCATGTGTGTATGAGGAATATCATGAAAATCGGGAATACTATCAAAATTTCTAATGTTTCTTCACTATCTATTTGTGGATGGAAGGAATTGAAGGGATTGCAAAGAAATGAGCTCGATTATTGGCTACTATGTCTACCGCGTAATCGGTTAGATGTCATCTAATTAAGAACTAGTGTATATGTGTTTTAAAAAAAAATCTAGAAATAAGAAGAGAGAGTTCAAAAAAAACAACAAACTACAAATTGTGAACGTGTGTATGTTCTAGAAAAAATTCTACAAAACTAGTAAAGAGAGCTAAAAAATTCTACAAAATAAGTATGAACTAGTGTATATTAATAAACAAAATCTAAAAAAGACAAAAATAGAGTTCAATAAAACAACAATAATTAAGAGATGAAGTAGTTTATGTTTACAAAAAAAACTAAAAAACTAAAAAGAAAAATGAGTTCAACAAAAGACAAAATTAAAATTATGAACTAGTAATATATTAACTACTACAATCTAATAAAGAGAAAGAGATGAGAACAATGGTATTTCTAAAAATTAAACAAATACAAAAATGCCGTATGAGTATGGATTGAAGAATGAAAGTAGAGAGATTTGAGAGTTTGTTGTTGATGTTGATCCTTGCAAGAGAGTTGTTGATTGTTGTTGATTTGTTGTTGATTGTTGTTGATTGTTGTTCATTTGTTGAGAGAGTTGATAGAGTTGAGTGAATTTGTAAAGAGAAATGAATGAAATTTGGTTATACATATAGATTATGTGTATTTTCAGATTTCCCGAAATACCCTCGAAAAACTAGCTAGTAAATATCCGTTGGGGGTAGTTTGGTAATTATATAAATCCATTTTAAAAAAAACTCTGAAAAAATTAAAAAAAATAGGGCCCTAACGGTTGGCCCACGGTTCAGCCCGACCTGGGTTGAATCGGGACAAGGTTGAACTGACCTGGATCGGACCGGGCCGGTTCAACCCGGTCCCGATTCAACCCAAGCCGGGTAGCAATCGGGTCGGGCCGCCGTGGGCTTTCGAAGAGGGAGGGCGGGACCGACCTAGATGGGGTCTTCAGGGGGTTAGCGGCTGGTTTGGAACCGATTTTGTAACACCCCGCAAAATTGAGTTATGACCATTTTGCCCCTCGTCAGTTAAGCACGTGTATTTTGTACCGTTACGGGTAATATCCGTAACATATTTTAATACGTATTTTGTATTTCGACTATTTATGCTTTTTTCGATCTTCTCAGAATTTATTCTTATCATATTTGAGCCAACTCAAATATTAAATTTCAATCTTTGTGTTTTTACGTGCATTGCACGTGTTATCAATGCACGTATCGATTACGTATTTTTCACTGCTAGTGTAATATTTTCTGTGTTTCAATTATTTATTTTATGACTTGTTCGAATTCGTTTTATAAATGGAAATTCATTTTTCTCCTATTAAAATATTTTTATATGTGCGGTGCACATGTTTTCTATGTACGTATTAATTATGTTGTGGAATATATAAAATTTAATGAAATATATTTTTTGTATGTTGTATTTCAATTATTTATGAACGTTTTCCCGTCGATAAAATCTATTTCGTATTTTAATATTTTTACGTGCGACGCACATATTTGCGGTGCATGTATTTGGGCGTATTCTTTTTCAAAATGAAATTTCAGAAGTGTGTGTGTGTGTGTGTGTGTGTGTGCGTGTTTATTTTATTTTTTCATGACAAACCAAACTTTAATTAAGTTAAACTAATATTCAAATAAATATTATATATATATATATATATATATATATATATATATATATATATATATATATATATATATATATATATATATATATATATATATATATATATTTGTGTGTGTGTGTGTGTGTGTGTGTGTGTGTGTGTTTTATTTAAATAAAAATAATTAAATATATGATGTGGTGTACACAAGCATGTGCACGTGCACACGTGCATTGTGCACACCAAGATTGGCTGGATTTGATAACGTTGGACTTGCCTTTTGACTTGGTAAAATGTGAGTGGGGTTAGTGGAGAAAGTATAGGATTAGTGGAGAATGATTTTGTAACTACTTATTATTTTATAATAAAACCCCACCCCCTACATTACACAGCAAAAAAAAAAACCAACCTTAAAATAAAATTAAAAATAAAATTAAAAATAAAAGTATGGGCTGTGCTTTTCGGTGGTTTACTGTTGGGATTTTTGCTGGCTTTTGTGTGGATTTTAGAGTGTTTTTGAAGGGAAATTGCTATTTGGAGGTGGGTGTTCCTTTATACTATTAAATTTATTGAGTAGATGTATGTGTAGTTGTTTAGAAATTTAAATTTGTAGATGTAGAATGGTTAATTTATTCTCTTTAATTGTGATATGTGTGATGGGAGAAACTCTAAAATTTTGAGTGAAATGCATGTTGATTAAACTAGACTTAAGAAATTAAAGTTTTGAAATTGTGTAAATTAGCATGTTAAATATTATTTTGTGTTCTCTTTAGATAAGTAGATATTTTTATGAAATACGAATTTAATTGATCTTGAAGAAAAATTCTCATATTGCTAATTGTCATGGAAGAAGAAATTTATTGAAGTAGGATTAATATTCCGTAAATTATAGTGATAATTGAGTTACTCTTTATGTGATATAAATTTTTAATTTGTGTGAACTTATTGTTGCATTAGAATTCAGTATATTGTATCTCTGATGCGTAGATTGATTGTATTTGATTAATGGAACAGGTAAAAATTGAATGTGTGTATTTTTAAAAAGAAATGAATTAGCCGAGGTCATTCATTTGAGGATTTAAACTCCATATAAATTGTGATCTGAGCTACGGCTCAGTGGGTAGGTGTTTAGACGCCTCTTGGTTTGCGCGGATTCGAGTATCGCAATGCTCAGCGGGTTTTCCAACATTTTTTTTAACAGAATGAATTAATATGAATTTGAGTATTAAAAAGTCAGTAGATGCTTCTTATCAGGGCGCAGTTAGCCCACTGATTTGGCACTTGGGTTCTTTACATGTTGACCTTGGTTTGATCCAAAGTATGGCCACTTTTTATTTATTTATTTATTTATTTATTTATTTATTTATTTATTTATTTTAACACTTTCTTTTGGGACTTTGAGTAACTTCTTTTTTATGGATGAATGTATGAACAATTATGAAACATTAGTAAAATAATTTTCAAATTTATATACTATTCTAAAATAAATTTTTTGAATTATAACAAGGGGTATGTTTTGTTTATGTATTGAGTTGGGCATCAAAATTTTAGATACATTGAATTGAAGATTATTAAGTTTGTTTTTAATAAAAGTGAGATGAAGTTGGGATTTGAAATAAATAATTTTGAGCATGGTTTTAATGGGGTTCGAAAAATTTTGAATAAAGAGATGAGTTTTGCTTAAAATATAGAAAGAGTTATTTTGAAAGTAAATTATTTTGGAGAAAAATAAGTTTGAGAAGGCTTTGGAAGTGATCGTCTTGATTTGGATAATTGAAAATTATTTATGAGGAAATTCGAGTTGGGAATTATTAATGAATGATTTATGATCGTTGAATACATCAAGGGTTGAAGAAAATTGTAGTTTTGAAAATTTAAATATTAATGTTGAGGTTGAATATAACCTATTGTTGATCTCTAGAATGAGATAGCTGTTGGAATCTAGAGAATAGACGAGATCCTACTGACCGGCAGTTTTATTAATGAGATCTCTTAGGAGTAACCGGTGTGGGTTGACTCTCTCTTTGAGAAGTAGCCGGTGTTGGCTGACTTTCTCGTGTATTGGTTTAAGTCCGGTAAGGTAAGCAAGCTCTAGGTTGTGGTAATTTTCAAAACTGGAACATAGGGTTAGGAACTAAATGGAGATGTGATGACGTATGGGCAAACACGAGTATGAGGGCCTAGATAGTGCGGTGGGGGGTATCTCCAGAATTACCGGGGTTGAGGCTCGCGGTGGGGGATATTACTCCAGAATTACTAGGATCGAGGAAACGCTCGTGGGGTATTTGTGTGATAAGGTACCGGTGGCAGCGCAGTGTGGGTATTTGCCTCCATAATTACTGGGTGTGAGGTAGTGTGTCCAAAATCACTTGAAGTAGGAGTACGAAACTCAAGAATTATCCAGGTGGTACTAGATACTCACAGAATATCTAAAACATACATTAGTCACCGTAGTAGTAATTCATGGCAAGGGATTAAACCCTATATTGAGGAGTACGATAAGGGCTTGCCTTCGAACCTATGTAGTATGGGATGCATAGAATCCGAACAAGTATGCATTAGTGCATCATAGTGTAGATCTGCATTAGGCATCTAAGGCATATCATACCCTGTCATGTTTAGAATAGTCACTATTTACACTTTATTTGCATTCAAGTTGTGCTTGTGTTTGCTATAGTATAAAGAATCGTTATATTACGGCATAGTGAGGATGGCTATTTATAATATTGTGTCGGTTGTAAGCAACTGACGTGCCCACAGTTTTCAATGCAGGATTTGGATTTGCAAAAGAACACAATGATGATTTGATGCTAAGGATTGCTTTCGGATTTTAGTTGTTGTCATTCAAGTTGCATTTTACAATGTTGTAATTGTTTTATTTTTTCCGCTGCGTAAATGTAATATAAAAACTGTTGCATGAAAATAAAAAGTTTTAAATTCCTTGTAAATTTTTATGAATTTTAAGTAAAAGATTCTGTTGTACTACGAATTACCGTGTTTTGGAATTCGGGACGTTACAGGTTTGGGGCGTACCGGGCCGAACCAGCCCTTATGCCGCCCCTACCTTCACTTCCCCCAAACAAACTTAACGGACTCCGGTGTGGGGACAGAGATACATAATTTGCGCATCAGATCCTCCCATAACGGTATAGTATACCTACATGTCATGAACAGGTGATCCACCGTTTCAATGTCTTGATCGCACACGATGCATTCTCCTCGACCTTGCCACTTGCGCCTTGCCAAGTTATCCCCCGTTAAGACCACATTCCGAACGGCTAAGAAGAAATTAAAACCCCTCTTTCAAAATAATTTTCTTTCATGTACATATATTTAAAGAGAATAACGAGGCTATGGTGTCACCTTAGCTAACTTAGCTAGGGAGACATCTCAAAATTTCATATCTCGATTTTCTAAATTGAAAATCCATACTGTTAGGTATGATCTACATCTTAAAAGTTATGTTTGCACAAAAATTTAAAAGAATTCAACGAGTTTTAACCTTGTATCATGCAACCAAAATATCGACATGTTTATATAGGTTCTAGAATTATTTCATTTTTAGGTCGCATGATGAGTGGTTTGTACAAAAATGATTTTTATGATGTAGATCATATCCAACGGTGTTGATTTTTATTTTGGAAAAGTGAGAATGAATTTTGTGGTGTCACCCTAGCTGATTTAGCTAGAGCCCCCTTATTCTCAATTTCTCATATTTGATTTAGCTAGAGCCCCTTTATTCTTAATTTCACATATTTAAAATGTATCATTTATTATTAAAAATAATTACCTTTACTAAACAAAATATACTCAAATGTTAAAATATATATATATATATATATATATATATATATATATATATATATATATATATTTTCATATGTTCCAATATGTGTTTTATTTTTTGTTTATCTATTTAGAGGATATTGCAAATATATTAACAGTCAATTTATCTCTAATATTATAATTTGAGAGTTAGAGTTTTTGTTTGTATACAACCCAACACAAGTATTGTCTGTGCAGTACTAATATAAAAGAGGTCTTAGGTTCGATGCTAGACTCGTCGAAGTTTTTACTTTTAAAAATATATATTTATTAAGAGGCTAAATTTTAAATTAAAAAAACCACTGAAGTACTGGTCATTTTTAAAAAACTCCACTAAACTTTTTTATTTTAAAAAAACTGCACTCAACTATATTATCAAAAAATCCACATTGACCGAGTTAACTTCCGTTAGGGTTTATATCACCTACATTGCACTGATGCAATAGTTCAATGAGATTTTTTTAAACATCTGATTAGTTAAGTGAAGTTTTTTTAAACACAAATGAAAGATGAATGTGATTTTTTGGACATAAACCTTAACGGTAATCTAACTCCGTCAATGTGGGTTTTTTTTATAACATATTTGAGTGCAACTTTTTTAAAATAAAAAAATTTAGTGGGGTTTTATTAAAATGATCAATACTTTAGTGGGGTTTTTTAAAATTTAGCCTTATTGAGACATGTATCACAAGATGTAATTGCTAGTAAATGTTAGTTGAAACACCCCCCCCCCCCCCCGGCAAGATGTAATTGCTAGTAAATGTTAGTTGAAACACCAGACACCCCCCCCCCCCCCCCCCAAATATAATTTTTCTACATTCGTCCCTGAATATAATCCCTAAAAATCATGCCTTCTCCATTAATTTCTTCGGACTTTTGTTAAGGGGTGCAGTTTTTTTAGGAGAAAGAAAGGCCTAGATCTTTTGCCATGCTTTCTTTTATGCCCAATTGGGCATATGATTTTTTTCCCAATAGAATCAGGGAGAATGAGATTACATATTTGAAGAGAATCTGATTCCCTAGTTAGCCAAATAAGATAATCTACAAGGTTATCAAAGTGCACCCCATTGTCCGCAAACCAGAAGCCCATATGTTGGAATAATTTTATTCCAATCTTATTATGCGGCCCATATAAGTACAAGTTTGGTAGCATTTAAATATTAAATTCACATTATTGTATATTAAACTATTTAAATGATAAGGTTTTAACCATATATGGTCGTCCACTTGTGATGGTTGAGGGGCTGTAAAAGAGGTTGAAAGTGAATGGGAGTTTGAGGAGATAACCGAATGGGAGTTTGAGGAGATAACCACTCCCTATAACTACTCCACCACTCTCTCTAACTACTCCCTCTTCCTCTGCTTATATACACATATTTTCGAAAGGAAAGAAATATAGAAAATGAGGTCTCCTAACCATCAAGACAACCACAAGGTAAAGCAAGGAGAAGAAAATAAGTCATTCTGCGTTTGGTTGTCTGCAACAGATGAATAGCATGGATCCAGGTAAGTATCACGTTAATGTCCTTCTTTGCGCGTGAATCATCTAGTTGTCAGATTTTAGGTCATTAAAGATTAGAGTAAAATCTATTAAAGCATGAACTAGGATTTAAGTTGAAAGAAATTTAGCAGTTGGTAACAAAGCAACTGTCCATAGTATTGGAATGGTAGTTCGCATATAACAGAACCGCCTGCATAGTTTCATATACATTGACATTAAAATGCAAATTACCTCGTTCATGTAAGGGAATCATGAAACAAGAACAATCAAGCACAAAAATCCTAATGTCTGTAACCCAAATTTCATGCTACACGAAAATTCTTTAATGGTGAATCATGGATGCCTAAACCTGTGGCTCTAATACCAACTGTTAATTTCTTTCAACTTAAATAATAATTCATGCTTTAATAGATTTTAGTCTAATCTTTAATGCCCTAGAATTTGGCATCTACATGACTCACATGCAAAGAATGATATTAATGTGATACTTATCTGGATCCGTGTTATTCATCTGTTGCAGATAACCAAATGCAGAATGAATTCTTTTCTTCCCCTTGCCTCCCTTTGCGGTTTCCTTGATGATTAGGAGACCTCGTTTTCTGTATTTCTTTCCTTTTGAAAACATGTATATATAAGCAAAGGAGAGGGAGCAGTTGGAGAGAGTGGTGGAGTAGTTATAGGGAGTGGTTATCTCCTCAAACTCTAATTCGGTTATCTCCTTAAACTCCCATTCAGTTTCAACCTTTTTTCCAGCCCCTCAACCATCACAAGTGGGCCATATACGATTAAAACCTTATCATTAAAATACATTAAGTTACAATAATGTGAATTTAATATTTAAATGTTACCAAACTTATAGTTACATGGGCCTCATAATAATATTGGAATAAATTTATTCCAACATTTGGGTTGCAGAGTGGTGAATCATGAAGTTCAGCTTTAATGCCATGATTCACCATTAAAGAATTCTCGTGTAGCATGAAATTTTCGTGTAGCATTAAAATTATGTAAGGTAGTTCCTAAGACACCTTATGAGCTGTGGATAGGTAGAAAACCCAGCCTGAGGATCTTCATATTTGGGGTTTCTTGGCAGAAGTAAGGGTGTACAATCCACACGAAAAGAAACTCGTTCAAAGGACTGTCAGTGGTTACTATATTGGCTATCTTGAAAATTCGAAGGGATATAAGTTTTACTATCCTAACCATAGTACAAGGGTTGTTGATACTGACTATGCTCGGTTCAATGAAAATGGTCAAACCAGTGGGAGTGGGGAACCACGAAAGGTGGATGTTCAAGAAATTCAGGTTGAAACACCTTCGCCTGATGTTACTTCTAAAGTTGTTGTTCTTGTTGTTGTGTCATTGTTGCGCAACATGCCGGAATAGCAACCAAATGTTCCAAACCCACATAATGAGAATGTGGTAGATGAACCGGTCACTATTGAACAAAAGGTTAATGAACCATAACAGGAAGTAGCTTTAAGACGGTCTGTAAGGGAAAGAAGACCTGCTATTCTTGATAACTACGTGGTGTACTCTCTTGAGGACGAATGTGACTTGAGCATCGATGAGGACCTGGTCTCATTTAAACAAACCATGGAATGTAATTCTGAAAAGTGGTTTGATGTCATTAAAGAAGGGCTTAAGTTAGTGGATGACAGCAAAGCCTGGGACTTAGTAGAATTGCCTGAAGGTTCTAAAAGAGTCGGTAGTAAATGGGTCTTTAAGACCAAACATGACTCGAATGGCAATATCGAAAGGTACAAAGCTAGACTTTTTGCTAAAGGTTACACCCAGAAAGATGGCATTGACTACAAGGAGACTTTCTCCTCAGTATCAAAGAAAGACTATTTGAGGATTGTAATGGCTTTGGTGGCTCATTATGATTTAGAGCTTCACCAAATGGATGTAAAAAATGCCTTTCTAAATGGAGCCTAGAAGAGGAGGTCAATATGGACCAACCTGAGGGGTTTTTTACCACAGGGAAAGAAAATTTGGTGTGTAAGCTGAGGAAATCAATATATGGACTAAAACAAGCCTCCTGACAATGGTATCTTAAGTTTAACGATACCATTACTTCTTATGGTTTTGTAGAGAACACTGTTGACCGGTGTATCTATATGAAGGTCAGTGGGAGCAGATTTGTCATTTTAGTTCAGTATATTAATGATATTCAACTTGCTGCGAATAACATGGGCATGTTGCATGATGTGAAAAAGTTTCTCTCTAAGAGCTTCGAAATGAAAGATATGGGTGACGCATTCTATGTGATTGGAATAGAAATATTTCGGGACAGATCACGAGGATTGTTAGGATTGTCACAAAGGGGTGATATCAATAAGGTCTTGGAGAGATTTAGAATGGATAAATGCTGCACAAGAATAGTTCCGATACAAAAGGGTGACAAATTTAGTCAAATGCAATGTCCCAAAAATGAATTGGGATGAAAAATGATGGAAATAATTCCCTATGCATCTGTGGTTGGGAGGTTGATGTATGCTCAGACTTGTACTAGGCATAACATCAGCTTTGCTATTGGTATGTTAGGTCGATACCAAAGCAATCCCGATATGGACAACGGGAAGGCTGCAAAGAAAGTTTTAAGGTATTTGCAAGGCACCAAAGAGCACGTGCTTACATACAGAAGGTTCAATCATCTCGAAGTTATTGGATATTCAGATTCTATGCCAGATGCTTGGATACTAGGAAGTCAACGTTCGGCTATTTATTCCTATTAGCTGGAGGAGCAGTGTCATGGAAGAGTGGAAAGTTGTCTGTCATTGTTGCTTCCACTATGGAAGCTGAGTTCATCAAAGGGAAACGGCATTTTTGTACAGGTTGTGCTTGCTGTCCAGAATTTTAGATACTACTTTTTAATAGATTAATTATTCCTATGTTGTATTCTTGCATGAATTAATGTATGTATGTTGCATTGCATGATCCTAATGAGTTATTTTCACTATTCTAAATGTCCTATTCATGTTATCATCCTATTGTTCTCCTATTGATACTATCGTTAACCGAAATGTCCATTAATTGCATGTTGTATTGTTGCATTGATAAATAGTTAACAAGCCGGGATTTAAGGGATTGACTAGAGTAGTTGATGATATATGGACTGTACTCGGATGATGGCCCGTGTTATTATTGATACCGTCATTGTGTAAGAAAGTGCACCTTGGCCCGTGTTATTATTGATATCGTCATTGTGTAAGAAAGTGCACCTTGGCCCGTGTTATATTGTTATCGTCATCATACCCAGTACATGAATTATAGAGTCTACCACTATGGTCTAAACGAAATTGATTGTATGCATCGAACTTGTAGTATGGGATGCAGTAGTACATGCATTAGTTAAGATTAAAATGATTAATAGACATAAGGATTGACACAACATCGACACTGCATATTGTTCCTCATTGTTCCTATTGATATCGAATATTGGCTAAGTGTTAACGTTATTGATTATTGATTATTGTTATTGATGATTAAATCATTGTTTATAGCCATTGCATCAATTATCATGATTATTGTCTCATGTTATTGGTTCCTATTGATCCATTGATTCATTGTTATACCGTTATTCCATTGTTCCCTGCTTTCTCTACTTGCTCTCCATGACTTGCTCTAAGGAAAAAAAAAATTCTTTTTAGATGAAGTGTATACAAGTAATGAAAGCGAATTGTCTGCTGAAATGGGAGAACAAACATTCTGAAGACTACTGCTTTCTAATTGCTTATTGCTTTAATAAACTTAATGTATTGAGACTTGTTATTATTTTGGATTGGATTATTATTGTTTTGGGCTTATGTCCCGAATTTTATTAATGTTTTCAGACGTTGGATTATTATTATTGTATTTAGTTATTTTTATTGTTTCATTCCAAGTACGATTGTTCATGAGATTATTATTATTGCATGCGCAATTGTTCTGTATTGTTTATATTATTGAATTGATCGGATAAACAGCTTATGGGTGACGTTAGTCATTCGCTGGGCCAATTTTATGTACTCGTATTCTGTATTTTTGGGAAGGGACGTGACAATAATATACACGTGCATCGCACGTATTAATTTTTTTAAAAAGTTAAAGTAAAAACTCTAATTTACATGTGCGATGCATGTCTTAATGAATAAGATTATATATTTTTAAAAGTAAATGTGAAGACTATAATGAGAGAGTTAGAGTTGCACGTGCATTGCACGTAAGTAGGTAGATTTACAACTCTAACTCTTCCATTATAATAGTTATCATATATTATATTATAGATAGATAGATAGATATAGATAGATAATTTACACGCGTGATGCAAATTTAATATATTAAAAAAAAGTAAAAAATATAACGTAGTGAGGATTCGAACCTGAGAACTCCTTCATATTAGTTATGCACGTGCAATGCACACGTTGGTAGATTTACAAATGACACTAAGGATTTCTCCCATTATAATATTAGAGATTAGAGATTAAAGATTAGAGAAAATAGTGGCTACCTTTTCCTTTTGATAGTCAATACTAATGTCTAGCTAGATTAGGGGAATTCACAAATCATCGATCATACTCTTGATTATTTGTTCTCTCTCTCTCTCTCTCTCTCTCTCTCTCTCTCTCTCTCTCTCTATCTATCTATCTCTTTTGGGATTATAAATGGTGGGGCAAGAGCGCCCCCCCTGCATTTTATTAATAAGGTGTTTAATGAAATAAACAATCAAAATATGGAGTATGAAGTTCACGTAACCCAACAGGCTGGGACATGATACCCATTCTCCGCCAAAAAATAAAAACCCCTGACAAGCGTTCCCTACCCAAAAAGTATACCTATACATGCAACCAAGAAGAGCGGGCCCAAGCTACCCCGAACCTACCAAAAAGACCGCACTCCCGTGTATGTGGTCATTAACTCTCCACATGCCATCACTCGCAATCATGTGTCCCCACCCTGTCCTCCGAGTCTCCCACGAATGAAGAAGTGGTAACATCTACATAGATCTCCTTGACTCTCTTTCTGGCCTCAGTACCTACTGTTTGAGCCCAAAAGATAGTATTAGCTTTAATCATGTGTAGTAGTTATTGATGCATGAAATGTCTATGTTTGGGTCTAAATATTCTATTATTTCTTTCTAACCATATGGCCCAATAGGTAGCTGCTACCCACACTCCCTAAGGCTCAATGTTGCGTCTGCAAACATTGATCTCCCTTCTCTTATGGGTGGCATTCGGGCTGCCACTTGGGGGGTAGTTTTGTAATTATATAAATCCATTTTTTAAAAAAATCTCAAACAATTAAAAAAAATGGGGCCCTAACGATTGGCCCACGGTTCAGCCTAACCTGGGTTGAATCGGGACTGGGTTGAACTGACCCGAACCGGGCCGGGCCGGTTCAACCCGGTTTCGATTCAACCCAGGCCGGGCCGCAATCGAGCCTGGCCGCCATGGGCTTTCGAAGAGGCAAGGCGGGACCGGCCTAGATGGGGTCTTTTGGGGGTTAGCGGTTGGTTTGGAACCGGTTTGGGGTGGGCCGAACCGAGCCCGGGCCAAACCGGCCCTTTTGCCACCCCTACCTTCACTCCACCCAAACAGACTGAACGGAATTGGGTGGGGGGACAGATATACATAATTTGCGCATTAGATCCTCTTATAACGGTATAGTATACCGGCATATCATGAATAGGTGATCCACCGTTTCCATGTCTTGATCGCACACAATGCATTCTCCTGGACCTGCCACTTGTGTCTTGCCAAGTTATCCTTCGTTAAGATTACATTCCGAACAGCTAAGAAGACATTAAAACCCCTCTTTCAAAATAATTTTCTTTCATGTTCATGTATTTAAAGAGAATAACAAGGTTAGGGTGTCACCTTAGCTGTAACTACTGTTTCCCCATATTTGTATTTTATACTGTATTTTGCCATATTGTATTCTTTCATCTATTTGAGATCCGTATTTTGTTTCTATTCGAATAAAATCGTTATTTTTGTCTCGACTCAATTTTGGATCTTTTTATCAATTCGTTTGTGTGCCATTTTGCCCCGTTCTTCATGAGAAATAGCCCGATTCTTCTCGTTCATCTCTCTAATCCCCATTATTGTGCATTTTGACCATTTCTTCTGTTGGGCCCTTTTTGAAACGGGTCCCCTAAACCCCAAAACCCAATACCCACAAACCCTAGTATTTAAACCCCTACCCTAACCCTAATTACCTCTATACTGTTTAACCCTAATCAAAACTACCGCCGCTAATCATCTTCCCTAATCACCTTCGTCCCGTTCCTTCTCCTCCATTTTCGCAACCGCCCAAACCATCTCCGATCGCCTCCGAGCAATCCCCTCACCTTCGCCATACCCTTCCACCCTCGTCAACCCACTCCTGCTCGCCATCCCTCCACCGTAGAACTCCCGAACCCATCGCCATTAACCCAACAACTCGAACCCATTATCCGAACACCTCCGACTACCTCTACTCGACCCCTCAGCACCACCGCCTCCACAAACCTCCATCGACGTCGCCTCCATCTCCCCACAGCGCCGCCGAGTCCCTGTTTTCCCTCTCCCCTGTTCGAAACCACGAACAGAGCCCGCCGCGCGTCGCTTCTCGACGTCGTCGCCGCCTCACCGCACTCCGTCACCGCCGCAGTCGCCGCCAGCGAACCAACCACGCCGTCGCCCCTCTCTCTCGAGCTCTGCTCAGTCGCACGTCGAACGAAGAAGAAGAAGAACGAAGAAGAAGAGGAGAAAGAGCGGGAGCGATTCTCAGCCGCCAGATCTCATCAAGATTCGCGCTCTTGATCGGTGTTCTGCGTTCGTTCTGCAGCAGATCCGATCCCGTGTTCGCTGTTCTGGGATTGGATCCGGTGCACAGGAGTGATCTGATTGGACGTGTTGCTGTTTCGTGTTCTACCCGCAGCGGATCCGAGCTTGCTGAACGCTGTTTTGGGCCGATCGTGTGTGCAAGGAAAGCTCGATCTTCGATCAATTTTTGGGCGCGCATTTCGAGGACATTTTCGGGGATTTTCTACTCGATTGCTTCAACAAGTGGAGTCTATAATCGTCGATTTAAGGCAAGTAACCTTGTACATCTTATTGTCCTAGTACAAGTCTCCTTGAAATACCACATGTAGTTAGTTTGTGACTCTCCTTTGAAATATCATAGTAAAACAATTTGAACCTTCAAACTCACCAATCTAAGAGTCACAAAACTTCCTCGTATTAAATAATAATTCAATTGGACTCTTTTATCCCCTTGAACTTGTGAATCACATGACATATGAATTAAGGACCCCTAGAAATTGTAGACGCATATAAATTTAGTGTTTTGGCAAATTTGTGATTATTATGACTTGAAAAATATTATTATTCGCTGTTTGATTCCCATTACCATGTATTTGTGCCACATAATGATTTTAGACACCAAATTACATAATTCTATGAAATCTACATTAGTGAATTATTTCCCTATGTTGCTGTCTGGATTTTCTTTTGCGGTTTCGACCCTCTTATCTTTGGAATTTGGGCCCGAGGCCTGAATATGAAACGTAGATCAGGATGTGTAGATGTCGATAGACTCCAGAATGATTGAATTTGGAGTTACGGTCTAGGAGATATGGCTGTTATACTGCAGCTGTGTCAGTAGGCGCAGTTTTGTAAAAACTGCTGTATATATTGACTTTGCGAATTATTTTAGCTGTACAAACAGCGAGCGTTTGACCCCAAATTTTATATGTAGTTGCTGGACACCCTATAGGACATCTCCAATTTTTTCTTAGAATTAATTTATATTATTTCAACCCTGTTTCACATGTATAAATACAAGTACACAAAATCTGCCTGAACAAATATGACAAGCCGGGATTATGGGAAAGACTATAGAGTGGACAATATAGGTAAGTGTACTCGGAAGGGGGCCCGTGTTTCCCAAAGTTGTATGTTAAATGGAACTAAGTGCCACGCAGAACTAAGTGCCACGTCATGGTGACGGGGGCCACCTCTAGAGCCTACGGGGGCCACCTCTAGAGCCCATTATATGATTACATGATATATGTTTGAAATCACCTGGAACTAAGTGCCACGTAGAACTAAGTGCCACGTCATGGCGACGGGGGCCACCTCTAGAGCCTACGGGGGCCACCTCTAGAGCCCATGGTTGATCACCTGCTAGTTTGATGCCTGAGTACACCGCCCTATAAACTCCACTACTAGGTCTAAGCGCAATTGATTTGACTGTAGCAACCATGTAGTATAATGGATGCATGTCGTGCTACCTAGATAGTAATAATTACAAGACTTGAACTTGACACCTGTCACTTGATACCTGATGATATGATACATGAAACATGACACCTGAGACTTAAAGCCTGGAACTTGATACTTGGACTTGACATTTGAGACCTGACATTCAAAATAACATATGACACTAGACTTGAGTTTTGTCGTTTAATATTAAATACCCTTATAGGTGTACCTGACATGTGATTCACCACTAGCAGTTGTTATCCAATCTAGTCATTATGATGTTCCCTCTTGCCAGCTAGATTTTGAATTTGTCACTACTTCTTATAACTCGGTTTATTCTTGATTCCAATTCTTGTTTTCCCCTTTCTTGTACTTGCTTTTACTATTTGTGGCCCTAACTTGCACTAAGGGCATTTTCTCTTGTTTCCCCTCTTGTTTCCTGTTTATATTTATTAAATAGACTTTGGAGACGAGTTATCTGTTGGAATTGGCGAGCAGACATTTCAGGTTTTGCTTGGAGCAAGGACCTGTTGCTTTTCTTAAGGTATTTATTTCTCTGCTGTATAAGACTTGTTCCCGAGTTTACACTTGATCCAGACATGAGAACTATTTGAATATTATTATTTGTTTAAATTGTTTTCTGTTGCTTAATAAGTTATTCATGCATGCTTGGATATATATAAATCTGGTTATATTCTTGTTATGATGCTGAGTCGATCCTACAGCTTATGGATGATGTAAAAATCATTCGCTGGGCTTCGTCACGTGCTCGTATTCCATATTTTTGGGAAGCAGGGCGTGACAAGGTTTTTAGTGGTATCAGAGCTCAGGTTTTGGCTAATGTGTTAGTTTGACTAATACATTAGACAGGCTTGACTCAGTCAGGATTAACTCAACATTAAACAGGCCATGCAACCACATGAATAATTTAATAGTCAACTCGATCTGGATACAAGTCTTATTCCATTCATTTGGTCCCTTCACATTCAATTCTTTGATTCATTGCTTCCTTCCATCTCTTATAGTCATCCTGATTTATTGATTCTTTATTGGGTACAAATTTAATTCTTTCCGTACCCATATTCTTTTGCTTCCGGTGCGAGCATTCTCTTATTTCTGCTTGCCTCGTTAATTCCTTCTTATTTCAACTCGTGTGTCGTTCATTGCTTTCCCTGCCTTGCAATCATCTTCATATGTTGATTCATATTGAGTATCAGGATGGTTATTCATCCTCTGCTATATCTCTTCAATTCCGATTTTGCCCCTCGTCCCTCTTCCTTCGTATTCAATTTCTTAATTTTCTTTCGTCCCTTCTAATCATCATTCTCTTTAACTCTTTATTGGGTATAGCTTCATTTTTCTCCTACTTATTTTTCTCTTTATAATTATTTTTTCCGAATACTTTCTATGTTTCGATTATTAATTGTTATATTTATTTTCGATCTTCTGTAAAAATGTTTCTCAACAAGATTTTATTATTTCGAACAATGGTGTATTCTAACTTCATTTTTATTTTTGATCGACTATATGTTTCTACTGGATTATTTTGATAAGACAAATTCTTAGTTTGTTGTACAATGCCATTATTACTACTATTATTATTATTGCTATTATTTTCACTATCCTTACTAGTATTATTATTATTGTTACTACTATTGATATTCTTATTGTTGTTTTCATTATTTTATTATTATCGTTAATATTAAATTACTTTCACAAAAATGTTGGGCTCAAACTATATCTTGTCTTACATTATGACTTTTACTAATGCTGTTAATATTTTAATATTATCGTTGGTATTATTATTATTGCTATCATTCTTTTTGCGATTACTGATATTATTATTGTTATGATTATTATTCTTAACATTGTTACTCTTATTGTTAATAGTATCAATATTTTGTTATTATTGTTGTTATTGATATTATTATTTTTAACGTTACTATTATTATTATTATTAATTTGTTTTGAGCCTGAGCATGCTCAATTTTATATACATTTCACCATTTCGCTGCAACCTAATGTCGAGATGGCAAATATGCAACTCGATGTCAATGGAGGCAAATTGCAACTAGATATCGGCGAGGCAAAATGTGCAGCCGAATATTTGGACGGCAATTTGAAACCTGATGTCGTGAAGGCAAATATGTAACTTGATGTTAAGGAGGCAAGATTTTCTACCTATTACTAATTTATTTTTCAAGACTCGTTACTTATATAATGAAACTGATGGTAAAAGAATACTTTCGTTATTATTGGTATTATTAATATTACTGTCATTTCAATTGATGTTATTATTATCGTTTTCATCACCTTTACTACTGTTATTATTTTTATTATTATTACTGTTGCTTTATTGATATTATTGTTATTTTTGGTATTGTCGTATTATTATTATCATTGTTGATATTATTTTTAATGCTATTATTATTATTGCATTATTTTCATGAATGTGTTGAATTCTATTTTGTCGTGTATGTATTATCGTTATTATTAGTATTGTTGATATTTTTATTTCATCGTATTATTATTACCTGTATGATTATGACGGTTTTTATTTCTGTTATTATTATTGATATTATTATTATTATTTTGTTACTAATATTGCTAATTTTGTTATTATTATTGTTATTATTAGTTTTTATTGTCATTATTATTTTCTATTACTGTTGATATTATTATCATGGATATTGTTACTATTAGTATTCCTGTTAAAGTCATTAGTTTTGATGTATACTATATATTTTGATTATTTGAATTGAAGCTCAATTTTATATTCTTTGCACCCTTGTTTATATCTATCCTGAACCCATACTCTCTTTGATCTGGTGCCTCATTCCTTTCTTCCTGCTCGGATCGTCGCTTGGTGTCACGTGGTCTACAACATGTCTGGAGCTTGGAGTGTCACCATCAGACTAGCGCAGCGGAAGCGTGGTGGGCCCATGACCCACAGGACCCAGGATCATGTTGTTGTTTCTCCTTTCTTGTATTGTGTTTTGTTCCATCCCTTGCACCACTTGCTGTCCCCTATCTCTTGTTTTGTTCTCATCCATTGACTCATTGCGTGGTGCATTTTTCCCTTGACACTCCCTTCTTCGATTCCAGCTCTTTCTATTTCGTTCACCTCATTGCCTTGTTATCTTGCAAGTCTTGTAGTGTTCAGTGTTCTTCTTCGTTTTTGATACCGGTTATTTCCTTCTTGCTTTCCCTCCTGCCATCATATACTCATTCATTATTGGATTCAATCCTTTCCTGTCTTCCATCTCCTTGGTTTCAGTTCTGCCTACTCCTTCATCGTATTTATTATCTTGTGTTATTTGGATCCTTTAGATGCTGTTATTCTCTTTCATGCCTTCCATTTGACCATCGTTGTTACCCACCCCCTCTTATTTTGGTGTTACCACCAAGTTGACTTTTCTTTGGATCCCTTGTTTGTTACCCGCCCCTAGGTTACTTTACCCTGTCCTATTTACCGCCTAAGCAAATTTCGAGGACGAAATTTTTGTGTAAGGTGGGTAGGATTTGTAACTACTGTTTCCCCATATTTGTATTTTATACTGTATTTTGCCATATTGTATTCTTTCATCTATTTGAGATCCGTATTTTGTTTCTATTCGAATAAAATCGTTATTTTTGTCTCGACTCAATTTTGGATCTTTTTATCAATTCGTTTGTGTGCCATTTTGCCCCGTTCTTCATGAGAAATAGCCCGATTCTTCTCGTTCATCTCTCTAATCCCCATTATTGTGCATTTTGACCATTTCTTCTGTTGGGCCCTTTTTGAAACGGGTCCCCTAAACCCCAAAACCCAATACCCACAAACCCTAGTATTTAAACCCCTACCCTAACCCTAATTACCTCTATACTGTTTAACCCTAATCAAAACTACCGCCGCTAATCATCTTCCCTAATCACCTTCGTCCCGTTCCTTCTCCTCCATTTTCGCAACCGCCCAAACCATCTCCGATCGCCTCCGAGCAATCCCCTCACCTTCGCCATACCCTTCCACCCTCGTCAACCCACTCCTGCTCGCCATCCCTCCACCGTAGAACTCCCGAACCCATCGCCATTAACCCAACAACTCGAACCCATTATCCGAACACCTCCGACTACCTCTACTCGACCCCTCAGCACCACCGCCTCCACAAACCTCCATCGACGTCGCCTCCATCTCCCCACAGCGCCGCCGAGTCCCTGTTTTCCCTCTCCCCTGTTCGAAACCACGAACAGAGCCCGCCGCGCGTCGCTTCTCGACGTCGTCGCCGCCTCACCGCACTCCGTCACCGCCGCAGTCGCCGCCAGCGAACCAACCACGCCGTCGCCCCTCTCTCTCGAGCTCTGCTCAGTCGCACGTCGAACGAAGAAGAAGAAGAACGAAGAAGAAGAGGAGAAAGAGCGGGAGCGATTCTCAGCCGCCAGATCTCATCAAGATTCGCGCTCTTGATCGGTGTTCTGCGTTCGTTCTGCAGCAGATCCGATCCCGTGTTCGCTGTTCTGGGATTGGATCCGGTGCACAGGAGTGATCTGATTGGACGTGTTGCTGTTTCGTGTTCTACCCGCAGCGGATCCGAGCTTGCTGAACGCTGTTTTGGGCCGATCGTGTGTGCAAGGAAAGCTCGATCTTCGATCAATTTTTGGGCGCGCATTTCGAGGACATTTTCGGGGATTTTCTACTCGATTGCTTCAACAAGTGGAGTCTATAATCGTCGATTTAAGGCAAGTAACCTTGTACATCTTATTGTCCTAGTACAAGTCTCCTTGAAATACCACATGTAGTTAGTTTGTGACTCTCCTTTGAAATATCATAGTAAAACAATTTGAACCTTCAAACTCACCAATCTAAGAGTCACAAAACTTCCTCGTATTAAATAATAATTCAATTGGACTCTTTTATCCCCTTGAACTTGTGAATCACATGACATATGAATTAAGGACCCCTAGAAATTGTAGACGCATATAAATTTAGTGTTTTGGCAAATTTGTGATTATTATGACTTGAAAAATATTATTATTCGCTGTTTGATTCCCATTACCATGTATTTGTGCCACATAATGATTTTAGACACCAAATTACATAATTCTATGAAATCTACATTAGTGAATTATTTCCCTATGTTGCTGTCTGGATTTTCTTTTGCGGTTTCGACCCTCTTATCTTTGGAATTTGGGCCCGAGGCCTGAATATGAAACGTAGATCAGGATGTGTAGATGTCGATAGACTCCAGAATGATTGAATTTGGAGTTACGGTCTAGGAGATATGGCTGTTATACTGCAGCTGTGTCAGTAGGCGCAGTTTTGTAAAAACTGCTGTATATATTGACTTTGCGAATTATTTTAGCTGTACAAACAGCGAGCGTTTGACCCCAAATTTTATATGTAGTTGCTGGACACCCTATAGGACATCTCCAATTTTTTCTTAGAATTAATTTATATTATTTCAACCCTGTTTCACATGTATAAATACAAGTACACAAAATCTGCCTGAACAAATATGACAAGCCGGGATTATGGGAAAGACTATAGAGTGGACAATATAGGTAAGTGTACTCGGAAGGGGGCCCGTGTTTCCCAAAGTTGTATGTTAAATGGAACTAAGTGCCACGTAGAACTAAGTGCCACGTCATGGTGACGGGGGCCACCTCTAGAGCCTACGGGGGCCACCTCTAGAGCCCATTATATGATTACATGATATATGTTTGAAATCACCTGGAACTAAGTGCCACGTAGAACTAAGTGCCACGTCATGGCGACGGGGGCCACCTCTAGAGCCTACGGGGGCCACCTCTAGAGCCCATGGTTGATCACCTGCTAGTTTGATGCCTGAGTACACCGCCCTATAAACTCCACTACTAGGTCTAAGCGCAATTGATTTGACTGTAGCAACCATGTAGTATAATGGATGCATGTCGTGCTACCTAGATAGTAATAATTACAAGACTTGAACTTGACACCTGTCACTTGATACCTGATGATATGATACATGAAACATGACACCTGAGACTTAAAGCCTGGAACTTGATACTTGGACTTGACATTTGAGACCTGACATTCAAAATAACATATGACACTAGACTTGAGTTTTGTCGTTTAATATTAAATACCCTTATAGGTGTACCTGACATGTGATTCACCACTAGCAGTTGTTATCCAATCTAGTCATTATGATGTTCCCTCTTGCCAGCTAGATTTTGAATTTGTCACTACTTCTTATAACTCGGTTTATTCTTGATTCCAATTCTTGTTTTCCCCTTTCTTGTACTTGCTTTTACTATTTGTGGCCCTAACTTGCACTAAGGGCATTTTCTCTTATTTCCCCTCTTGTTTCCTGTTTATATTTATTAAATAGACTTTGGAGACGAGTTATCTGCTGGAATTGGCGAGCAGACATTTCAGGTTTTGCTTGGAGCAAGGACCTGTTGCTTTTCTTAAGGTATTTATTTCTCTGCTGTATAGGACTTGTTCCCGAGTTTACACTTGATCCAGACATGAGAACTATTTGAATATTATTATTTGTTTAAATTGTTTTCTGTTGCTTAATAAGTTATTCATGCATGCTTGGATATATATAAATCTGGTTATATTCTTGTTATGATGCTGAGTCGATCCTACAGCTTATGGATGATGTAAAAATCATTCGCTGGGCTTCGTCACGTGCTCGTATTCCATATTTTTGGGAAGCGGGGCGTGACATTAGCTAACTTAGCTAAGGAGACATCTCAAAATTTCATATCTCGCTTTTCTAAATTGAAAATCCATACTGTTAGATATGATCTACATCTTAAAAGTTATGTTTGTACAAAATTTTAAAAGAATTCGATGAGTTTTAACCTTGTATTATGCAACCAAAGATCAACATGTTTATATAGGTTCTAGAATTATTTCATTTTTAGGTTGCATGATGATTGGTTTGTACAAAAATGATTTTTATGATGTAGATCATATCCAACAGTGTTGATTTTTATTTTGGAAAAGTGAGAATGAATTTTGAGGTGTCTCCCTAGCATTTAGCTAGAGCCCCCTTATTCTCAAATTCTCATATTTGATTTAGCTAGATCCCCCTTATTCTCAATTTCACATATTTAAAATGTATTACCTTTACTACACAAAATATACACTTAAATGTTAAGATATATATATTTTTTCATATGTTTGAATATGTGTTTTATTTTTTGTTTATCTATTTGGAGGATATTGCAAATAAATTAATAGTCAATTTATCTCTAATATTATAATTTGAGAGTTCGAGTTATCGTTTGTATACAACTCAACACAAGTATTGTCTGTGCACAACTAATATAAAAGTAGGGGTGTAAAATGAACAGGATGGTCCGTCGTCCGTCCGAGTCCGGCCCAAAAAATGGCCCAACCGTGGACTGTCCGAAGTGTTATAGGAACCGAACTTGAACAAATTATTAGGTCCGATACTTTACCGAGCTTGAGCCGAACATAAGTCCGTCCGATTACTATTGTAGTCTGATGCTTTATCGAACCGAATCCGGACTATAAAAAATTTTCCCGACTTGGACCGAGCCGAACATAACCCCGTCCGAGTAGAATTTCGGTCCGAGCTTGAACATATGGTTGTCCGGTCCCGTCCGGTCCGATTTACAGCCCTATATAACGGAGGTCTTAGGTTTGATGTCAGACTCGTCGATGTTTTCACTTTTAAAATATATATTTATTAAGACGTGTATCGCACGTGTAATTTCTAGTAATTGTTAGTTGAACCCCCAATATAATTTTTCTAGATTTTCCCTAAACATAATCCCTAAAAATCATGCCTTCTCCATTATTTTCTTCGGACTTTTGTAAGGAGCGCAGTTTTTTTAGGAGAAACAAAGGCCTAGATCTTTTGCCATAGTTTCTTTTATGCCCAATTGGGCATGTGATTTTTTTCCCAACAGAATCAGGGAGAATGAGATTACATATTTGAAGACAATCTAATTCCCAAGTTAGCCAAATAAGATTATCTACATGGTTATCAAAGTGCACCCCTACATAGTCCGCAAACCAAATGCCCATAGGTTGGAATAATTTTATTCCAATATTATTATGTGGCCCATATAACTATAAGTTTGGAAATATTAAATATTAAATTCAAATTATTGTGTATTAATATATTTTAATGATAAGGTTTTAACCGTATATGGTCCACTTGTGATGGTTGAGGCCTTGAGGGGCTGCAAAAGAGGTTGAAACAGAATGGAAGTTTGAGGAGATAACCGAATGGGAGTTTGAGGAGATAACCACTCCCTATAATTACTCCACCACTCGTTCTAACTACTACCTCTTCCTCTGCTTATATAAATATGTTTTCAAAAGGAACGAAATATAGAAAACGAGGTCTCCTAAACATCAAGAAAATCGCAAGGGAAAGCAAGGGGAAGAAAATAATTCACTCTGTGTTTGGTTCTCTGCAACAGATGAATAGCATGGATCCAGGTAAGTATCACGTTAATATCCTTCTTTGCGTGTGAATCATGCAGATGTCAGATTCTAGGGCATTAAAGATTAGACTAAAATCTATTAAAGCATGAACTAGGATTTAAGTTGAAAAAATATAGTAGTTGGTATTAGAGCAACTGTCCATAGTATTGGAATAGCAATTCGCATATAACAGAACCGCCTGCATAGTTTCATATACACTGACATTAAAATGCAAATTACCTCGTTCATGTAAGGGAATCATGAAACAAGAACAATCAAGCATAAAAATCCTAATGTCTGCAATCCAAATTTCATGCTACACGAAAATTCTTTAATGGTGAATCATGGATGCCTAAACCTGTGACTCTGATACCAACTGTTAATTTCTTTCAACTTAAATTCTATTTCATGCTTTAATAGATTTAGTCTAATCTTTAATGCCTTAGAATCTGGCATTACATGATTCACACGCAAAGAATGATATTAACGTGATACTTAGTGAATCCATGCTATTCATTTGTTGCAGATAACCAAACGCAGAATGAATTCTTTTCTTCTCCTTTCTTTCCTTTGCAGTTTCCTTGATGGTTAGGAGACCTCGTTTTCTGTATTTCATTCCTTTTAAAAACATATTTATATAAACAGAGGAAGAAGGAGTAGTTAGAACGAGTGGTGGAGTAATTATAGGGAGTGGTTATCTCCTTAAACTCCCATTCGGTTATTTCACTACTCCCTCTTCCTCTGCTTATATAAATATGTTTTCAAAAGGAAATAAATGGTGGGTAAATAAAAATCCCATTTGCTCAAGGAAATAAATGGTGGGTAAATAAAAATCCCATTTGCTCAAACTCTCATTCGGTTATCTCCTTAAACTCCCATTCAGTTTCAACCTTTTGTCCTGCCCCTCAACCATCACAAGTGAGCCATATAAGGTTAAAACCTTATCATTAAAATACATTAATATACAATAATGTGAATTTAATATTTAAATGTTACCAAACTTATAGTTACATGGGCCACATAATAATATTGGAATAAATTCATTCCAACATTTGGGTTGTAGAGTGGAGAATCATGGAAGTTCAGCTTTAATGCCATGATTCACCATTAAAAAATTTCCGTGTAGCATGAAATTTTCGTGTAGCATTAAAATTCTTCAAGTTAGTTCCTAAGACACCTTATGAGCTGTGGATAGGTAGAAAACCCAGCTTGAGGCATCTTCATATTTGGGGTTGCTCGGCAGAAGTAAGGGGGTACAATCCACACAAAAAGAAACTCGTTCAAAGGACAGTCAGTGGTTACTTTATTAGCTATCCTGAAAAGTTGAAGGGATATAAGTTTTACTATCCTAACCATAGTACAAGGATTGTTGAGACTGGCTATGCTTGGTTCATTGAAAATGGTCAAACCAGTGGGAGTGGGGAACCACAAAAGGTGGATGTTCAAGAAATTCAGGTTGAAACACCTTCACCTGATGTTACTTCTAAAGTTGTTGTTCCTTTTGTTGTGTCTACGCAACATGTCGGAACAACAACAAAATGTTCCAAACCCACATAATGAGAATGTGGTAGATGAACCGGTCACTATTGAACAAGAGGTTAATGAACCATACAGGAAGTAGCTTTCAGACGATCTATAAGGGAAAGAAGACCTGCTATTCTTGATAATTACATGGTGTACTCTCTTGAAGACGAATGTGACTTGAGTATCGATGAGGACCTGGTATCATGTAAACAAACCATGAAATGTAGCAATTCTAAAAAGTGGTTTGATGCCATGAAGGAAGAGCTTAAGTCAATGGATGACAACAAAGTCTGGGACTTAGTAGAATTGCCTGAAGGTTCTAAAAGAGTTGGTTGTAAATGGGTTTTAAGACCAAACGTGACTCGAATGGCAATATCGAAAGGTACAAAGCTAGACTTGTTGCTAAAGGGTACACCCAGAAAGATGGCATCGACTACATGGAGACTTTCTCCCCAGTATCAAAGAAAGACTATTTGAGGATTGTAATGGCTTTGGTGGCTCATTATGATTTAGAGCATCACCAAATGGATGTAAAAAATGCCTTTCTAAATGGAGACTTAGAAGAGGAGGTCAATATGGACCAACCTAAGGGGTTTTTGGCCAAAGGGAAAGAAAATTTGGTGTGTAGGCTGAGGAAATCAATATAAGGACTAAAACAAGACTTTTGACAATGGTATCGTAAGTTTAACGATACCATTACTTATGGTTTTGTAGAGAACACTATTGATCGGTGTATCTATATGAAGGTCAGTGGGAGCAGATTTGTCAATTTAGTTCTGTATATTGATGATATTCAACTTGCTGCGAATAACATGGGCATGTTGCATGATGTGAAAAAGTTTCTCTCTAAGAGCTTCGAAATGAAAGATATGGGTGACGCATTCTATGTGATTGGAATAGAAATATTTCGGGACAGATCACGAGGATTGTTAGGATTGTCACAAAAGGGTGATATCAATAAGGTCTTGGAGAGATTTAGAATGGATAAATGCTGCACAAGAATAGTTCCGATACAAAAGGGTGATAAATTTAGTCAAATGCAATGTCCCAAAAATGAATTGGGATGAAAAATGATGGAAATAATTCCCTATGCATCTGTGTTTGGGAGGTTGATGTATGCCCAGACTTGTACTAGGCATAATATCAGCTTTGCTATTGGTATGTTAGGTCGATACCAAAGCAATCCCGGTATGGACAACGGGAAGGCTGCAAAGAAAGTTTTAAGGTATTTGCAAGGCACCAAAGAGCACGTGCTTACATACAGAAGGTTCAATCATCTCGAAGTTATCGGATATTCAGATTCTATGCCAGATGCTTGGATACTAGGAAGTCAACGTTCGGCTATTTATTCCTGTTTGCTGGAGGAGCAGTGTCATGGAACAGTGGAAAGCTGTTGCGCCCCGAATTTTCAATATAATATCTCAGAAATACATGGCACAATTCCCAGCATCAACCTCATTGTAATAGTAAATATAGCCAAAACACAGATAAATTTTTTGACTTTTATTACAACAATTCTTTACAAAGCACAACGGAAAATTTAAACACCTTGAATTACAATTCTTTCTTTTACAACACATTCTTTTACAATTTACATAAGCCACATAATCAATCTAGAACATGCATCCAAATCCCAATGCTATAGGTACCTACCTGTAAAACATGAGGCTAGAGATAATCCTAATCTCCAAAACTACAGGGGTCAGCCATAATGGTGTGAGTGACATCAAAAGAAAAATAACATAAATAAAACATAAAGAATAAACTCATAAACAACGCATACCAACAGTAGATGCAGATGGAATATGAAATGACAGTAAATAAAATATAAAAACATCAAGTGAAACTAGACTAAGTGTCAAGTGTAGGAAAACAAGAAAACAAACATGCATAAAACAAACTCAAGAAAACACAAATGCAGGATGATGACTCTCTAATGCATACTTGTTGGATTGTATGCATTCCATACTACATAGGTCCGATGCAAGTCCTTATCGTTCTCCACTTTATAGGGTTAGATCTCCCGTTATGCAACTAATCCTACTACGGTGACGGAAACAAAATCCAGAATACTCCACAAATAGGTATCACACAATCCTCAATACGCAAGCATCATGTAAGAATAGCTCTAAAAAATCAAAAAATCACCTCCCTGCCGTGTACCCCACTGCCGCCCCTCAACGTGCAAGTACACCGGCACATCTTGTGAATAGACCCGTATGTTCCATGAATAGGCACTGCACACCCTCGACACGCGAACATACTAAATAGTCCTCTCGAGACAGAACACATACAGTCCTGGAACGCATCCGTTGGACTGGACCCCAAGAGCATATTCTCACGTTTCCCAAGTTCCATCACATCTCCATTAGTGCCTGTCTTTACGTTGAATATTATTAAAACACAAATCCCCCTCTCTAGAGTTAGTGTATCCTGTCGGACTTAATTCGACAATAACAACCCCAAGACCCAACTGGTCATAAATCCACAAAATTTCATCTGCTAGTTCACAGGAATCCCACTCAACTCCTAGAGACTCACAAAACGAATATCAACACTAGAACTTTCAATAAAACTTTTAACTCTATTATTAAAATGTTTATATCCATAAAAAACCTCTTAAGTAAAAAAAAACTCCATTTAATGTACTAATAAATTCTAGAACTGAAATAAGGTATTAAATCCATTAAATAACTGAGAATCACATTTTTGAAATCATAGAATATTACAAAACAACAATTTCTTCAAAACTATATATATTTTACTTTATAAGATTATAGAAATATAATTTAAATTCTATTATAACAAAAATATAAATCTCTATAAAATATTGTAATCTGTAGCAAAATATCATCTAAAACAGTAGATCAATAATCCATAAGTTCGAAGAAATAATCGTTCAAGAAATCAGTAAGAGAACTCAACAAATCATCAAAACAGCAGGTGACAGTCGACTGTCGGAAACTGTTCAAAAAGATAACGATCGACTGCACAAGCCCAGAAAATTCAATCTTTCAAATTTCGGTCGACCGCATATCTTAGTTCAAAATGGGACTGGTCGGCCGTTAGCTGCTACTCGATAGTTTCAAAATGGTGCACTTTTTCGACTGATATGTGATTATAATTTTTAAAAACTCAAATCTAAAATTCTAAAACCCTGAGATGATCAAATACAACTTGTCTAATATACTGTAGTTTATAAAACAAATAAAAATCTCATCAAATTTATAAAAGAGTGATTTTTCCCAAAATCTTCAAAACAGTAAATAAGAATGTGCTTACGTGTATATAGGTGTATTCTAGCATCAATTAAAACATCAAAATCATGGTATAAGAGTAGTACAATGTTTCAATCAATCTCGATACCAAGAATAACTCAAGATCCAATTGAAAACTTCACAAAATCACAAAACTTCAATTTTGGCCATTCACAACAGACCCAAAAATCAATTACTCAACCCCTAACTTCAAAACTTGATTCTTTCATTCCAAAACCCCTCTTGTAGTCTATTAAGCACATACACAACCCCTCACACATTAGTTGCCCATGAAATATATGCAATACAACATGTATTAATCGAGTTCTTACTCATCAAAATGCCAAAACAGAGTATATGTTTGTATATACACAGTGTAGATTAGGTTTTTGTTTACTTTTGAAATAATCATCATGCAACCTTAATTTGTGTAATCAAACCAGTAAAGATATAATACAAAACAACATGTCCATGATATATAAGCAAATCACCACAAGTTTCAATCAAGTTTTATCCACCGAAATATCAAGAACAGACAATATATGCATATACACAGTAAAGTTCATCTTTCATAAGTTTTGTTCACTTTCATGCAATAAAATCCTACAATCTCATAGTATTTGGTTCAAATCAGCATGATTATGCAAGAAACAACCTACTTATGATTTCTATTAGGTTCTTTAACAATCTCAAATTATCTATATGAAGTTTTAATCATCAATAGCAAAATTTTCATGAAAGATTCAATTTGTATACATCTATACATCAAGAATTCATATTATCTTCATACAATCCCTAATCATGCTTTCTAATAGACAAATCATCACATACAATATGCATAGAACAATAAGAAACCAAACATATGTCATTCACCTTTTTGAAGAATCAACCAAAATAATAAAGAGAATAAGAAAAGTCCTTCTTTTCGCAAGAAAACCAAGATCCTCGCTTCGAAACTCCAAAAAAATAATAATAAGAAATCCATAGCTGCACTTACTTTTAAATAGGCCAGATTTTAGGGTTTCTAGGATTTTGAATAGGTTTTGCAAAATATCCCTTTGGAATATATCTTTACATATATAAATCCTTATACTTGGAAATTAGATAAACCAATTCAATTAAGATTTAAAATAAAAAATAACTAACCTAATACTGGCTGGCACTACTTTCAAAACCCAGAAAATAAATTTGTACATGTTGCCTCTACGTGGCAATTTTGCAAAAAGACCCTTCTTTAAGAATTTTGCAAAATAAACCAAATCTATTAAAACAAAAAGTAAAAATTTTACCTCTGAGCTGGCTAGCAATCATGCTCAGCCCAAAAATCCAAAAATCTAGAGTTTTTACTCCAAGTGGTAATTTAACACAAATGCCCCTTCTTTTTGTAATATTTGCAAATAGGTCAAATAAATATTAGATTAATTCAAAAAAATCACAAATATTACCTACTAGTAAATAATAGGTTTCTCCAAAATAATTTCTAACTTTGAACTTCTCAAGAAAATATTTGCATGTATTTTGCACGTGTAAAAAGATAAATTTCAGAAAAATATTTATTAAATCATCAAAAATCATTTTAATCCATTTATTAATCTCAAAAACATTATTTAAAAATCTAGGGTGTTACAAAAGCAGTCTGTCATTGCTGCTTCCACTATGGAAGCTGAGTTCGTGGCATGCTTTGAGGCCACTGTTCACGGATTGTGGTTGCGGAACTTTATCTCGGGCCTTGGGATTGTCGACAGTATATCCAGGCTGCTGAGAATTTATTGTGACAATTCTGCAGCCGTCTTCTTGTCAAAGAATGATAAGTACTCTAAGGGTGCTAAACACATGGAATTGAAGTACTTGTTGGTTAAGGATGAAGTGCAGAAGTGGAGAGTGTCTATCGAGCATATCAGTACTAATCTTATGGTAGTGGATCTACTGACAAAAGGGTTACCGCCCAAAATATTTTCTGGTCATGTTGAACGAATGGGCATTATTGATAAAGCCTTGCTCTATTGACAGTGATTTATGTACTGTGGTTGTTATGTTTATTTTTATTATGACACTATGAACTCGCTTATGGCTATGTTTCTTTAACTTGTTGTCATTTAAGTATCTTTGTGCACGAGTTGATGTGTGATGACAGGTTATGTCGAGGGTTATAGTTTTCCTCAATTAAGGATAATGTTGAATTGGAGATGTTTTGTGATACGTGGAAGGAATCATGTCGATGAATGACGTGTGACCGCCATGATCCGATCAATTCTAATTCAACTAAGTTTATTAATATAACTGAATTTGATGTATGGAGCGTGCTTACAGTTGTTATTAAATCGTAAAGTCATTACAAGGGAAAGTGGGAGAATGTTGGAATAATTTTATTTCAATATTATTATGTGGTCCATATAACTATAAGTTTGGTAACATTTAAATATTAAATTCACATTATTGTATACTAGTGTAGCCCTGTGCAATATTGCACAGACTTTAAAATGATGGTGATGAAAATAATAAAAATCGCTCTAAAAAATTATGTATAATTAATAGCTAAAATAAAAACATTAAAAACTATATTCGTTTTACGCTATCTTAGTTTTAAAGAGACTGCAAGGTTATCAATTAGACTGCTAAGTAGCTAGAAAGAAAAGGGGTCGATAAGTTGAAACTTTGTACTCATGAATTACAAAAATATGGTTGAAGATCTTGCAGTTGTGTTCCATGATTTTAAAATTCTCGAAGGGTGAAATAGGTTATTTTTTCAGTTATCTCCATTAGCAGAATCATTGGTCACCATCTAGCCTGCTTGTAAATAGTGTAAGGCTGATAACATGTCTTGCCAAATAGCCAGAGCTTCCGTATGTCCAACGATATTGGAGTTCACTTACACAACACATCACAAAGACCTTGCTTGCCACGGTTTCTCACATATGCAATAGTAGCTAAATTTAATGTCACCATAGTTAAGTGTTGTTGACTTTTCGGATACTATAGGGCGTGCAAAGTCACCATTCGAGCTTATGGAAACGTGATTTTTTAGAGAGATGATTTTAGAGGCACACAACTTAATAAAATAAGTTAATAATTGCATAAAGAACACAACTTAATAAAATAAGTCAATAATTGCATAAATGTATTTTTAGTTTGGTTTTAAATGAAATAAGTCAATAACTGAATTAATGTATTTCTATATCGGTTTTTAAATTTCAAATTTTGGAGATATTCAAATTGAAAATCAAAGAAATTTTTAAGAGGGAAGAGAGAGAAATGAGTGGTGGCATGAGTGATCTCCTACTTTTCCTCTTTTTTTCCTTTTTAAAATGGAGAAATGTAAAACATCCTGGGATAAAAGTGGTTTAGCATAATATATTGTATATAGATTAATATATTTTAATGATAAGGTTTTAACCGTATATGGCCTACTTGTGATGGTTGAGGGGCTGGAAAAGAGGTTGAAACTGAATGGGAGCTTGAGGAGATAACCAAATGGGAGTTTGAGAAGATAATCACTCCCCATAACTGCTCCACCACTCCCTTTAACTACTCCCTCTTCCTCTGCTTATATATACATGTTTTTAAAAGAAAAGGAATATGGAAAATGAGGTCTCCTAACCATCAAGGAAACCGCAAGGGAAAGCAAGGGGAAAAAATAAGTCATTAATTCTGCATTTGATTCTCTGTAGCAGATGAATAGCATGGATTTGTTATCCTTCTTTGCGAGTGAATCATGTAGATACCAGATTTTAGGACATTAAAGATTATACTAAAATCTATTAAAGCATGGACTAGGATTTAAGTTGAAAGAAATTTAACACCATATTCTTCCAGTGCAACCCTATCCAGTCTGCCAACCAAACACCCTTATTCTTCTAATACAAGCCCAAATTTTCTTTTTGGCTATGCATGTAAAACCAAATAGAAAAGCCCGATATCATAATACAAGTATAAACACCCAATATATGAAACCCTAATTAAATTTATTTTTTTTTGATATATCGGATAGAGCCAAAAGGCTCCAGCCATCAAAAAATATATTAATCAATAAAACAGTTAAGATACAAACAAATAATCAATGGTTTTACAAGAGGTAAAACAGAAATAAGTGAACAAAAAAGAAATACAATAACAGGCTGAAAAAGCAGCAAAGCAGAGAGCAGAACCATAACAAGACGCACCACACCGATACAAGAGAGCGGAGCAAACGGCCCGAAAAAGCAAGCAATGAGAAGGAGACAAATCAGACTGCTGCACTCGAGAGAGGATCTGGACCTAGGCGACCGATCCAAGAAAACTGGAGGACTAAACTCCCCCCACGACAGAATCCAACTCCACTAGCAGTCCAGAGAGACTCTAGCGGCACAACGGAGGAAAAGCACTGCCTACACCAAGGATGTCAACGAGAAGGCAAGACTCAACTGAGCCCTAGCTAAAGAGCTGACACGGAAGTTGCTTTCCTCGCAAGAAGCAGAGCACTCACTAGAATCTTCGAATGATCAAAAACTTTCTTATTGTAACCTCGCTTGACGGGGGGAGGGGCAACCCTCACCGAAGGGGGCGAAAACGCCGCAAGGTCAGATGATGAAGCATCTACTATGAGAGGGCACGAAGGGAAAAAGAGACCGTTAGGGGCGACCGATGAGGCAGATGGGATGGTCTTGGTGGTGCCGGTCCAACGGGGAAGAGAAGGGACATCAAGACTCATAGAATACTTAAGGGGAAGGAAGAGCATGAAAAGATTAAATGCCCTCAGGACCTGATAGAGCCATGACTGAACTCCTAAATGTTGATACCAAGAGAATAAGCATCCTGGATAATGAAAAGAGAACGCAGAACATATGGGCTCAGAGATCTTCAAAGCACAAGGATAGTTATAAAATAAAGAAGGGGCCTTAAAATTAATTATAGCTCTGTCGGGATGCAATAGGGGGTCAGAAATGCGGGAGTGCAGAGCAAGCTCCCTCGCACAACTAGACCACGAAAGACGCGAGAAATAGGATTTAAACCAGTCAGGATTTTTATCCAAAATTCGATACAATGACGGAGCCGCTGAGAAAGGGCGGGGACGAGCCTTGTAAGAGCCCCGGCAAGGGTAGGAGACAAGGTTCGTATATACTTTACGACCCTTAAAAAGGATAGCAATATTAGGCAGATGAAGAGGAACAAGAGATACACGAAGAGGAGAGATAGATGTGGAGGAATACGTCGCTGACAGAGAAACAAAAACTGAGGAGTCGATGTCCTTGCTCTTAACCATACTACACTTTCTAACCAAGCTATCCAGAAGCTTGCACTTTAAGAGGGGGTAATTAAGAAAGGTGAGGAGTTTGGCCGGTAAGGAATGACCTCTGGGAAAGCCAAGAAGTTTTTGAAGGGAGAAGCATCGACTGCGAGAGTGACCGAGCTTATCACAGAATAAACACTTCATTTTATTCATACATTCACGCGTAAAATGTCCAGGAAGGAGGCACCTGAAGCAACCCGATGATGATTGGGCCTACCAGGCGAAAGGGAATTAGAGAAAATGGGAGAACCCCGAGAGGGGTAGATGATATCCAAAGGAGAAAGGGACTCAGTCTTTTTCTTAACAGATTTCTTTTTAACAACTTCGACCCATGAGAGATCCATGGGCTAAAAAAACTGGATCTCAACAGACAGGCCCACAAACGAAAAGCAATAGGAGGAAGCTCTAATGGCGATCGCGAAACCAGCAATCGCGATGCACGGCTGAGAGTAATAAGGGTCGGGAGAGAGAACCTCAACGACCAAAAGTCAGGCAGCCCGAAGGGAGCCAATAAGAAACGCTAAAAGCAAGAGAGATAACTAAAAAGCCAGACGGGCAAAAAACAGGCCCCAAACGAGAATAGATTGGAGAAGGTTGTCGGCAAACTTCACCGAAGGATAAGGAGAAGATTCCGAAAGAAGAGAACAGGGGGAGATAGACTCACCACCAGGAAAGTCGATGCCGCTAACAGAGAAACGGCAATAAGCCAAGAAAAAATAACGAAGCAATAACAAACACTCTGAGCGGAGGGAGAGCTCCGAGGATAAAAAAAACAATAAATGAACAGCAATAATAGAGAACTGAGCGAAATACTTACAGTGATGGCTATGGAAGTAGGCACCGATCTCAGAAAGCTCCGGTGAGAGAGGATACCTGGTTGGAGGAAGCTATACGAATGGAAGGAGAAGGATGCTAGCCAGGAGACCGGACCGATCACAGACGAGCAGAAGGAAGATGAGACACCCGGTACAAAGAGAGGAGATCGCCAGAGGGCTACGGGAGGGCGGGGCCTCCGACAGAGAAACAAAATGAAGAGGACCTCTGAATAGTCGGAAAAGGGGGAAAGGAGAGGAGGGGGACTAAAGTCACGAAAAGAAAAGGGTTAGGAGATCTGGAGGAGCTGAGCAAGATTAATGAAAGCAGGGTGGGGAAATATTGGGCGAGATCACCGGATCTGGGGAGGAAAGGGATCAGCCAAGCTCGTGAAAACAAAATGAAGAGGACCTCTGAATGATTGTTAAGTTCCTAATTAAATTTATTAAATGAAAAAACCCACCTCTTTTACGGTTTCACCTTATCTGAAGTCTCTCAACTCTCTCCTCTATTCTATCTCATGCACCCACTCATTGCAACATCCAAAGCCAAGGACTTAACCACATTAATCGGGGTGGAAGTAAAATGACAAAAAATCACTCATTTTCAAAGCACGCAACATGTTGGATGAAATGCCTGAAAAAAAGAGCTGTGGAGTGTGGACTGCCTCCAACCCTTTCAGTAGTCAGTTTGGTAAGCTCTAGTGGCATTGAATATGATCCGTTTATTAGCTCTGGCACAAAATACTCTGCTTCCATTTTCAAAACATATAGTAAAAGTTTGGTGATAGTAGTATTTTTAGTCACCGAAGTGATTGGTTTACCTTGATATTGATAATCTGATATACGAAATAAAGTAAATGCTACACACTAAAATCATCTCTGTTCAATGTTTTTTAGACCCAGTTCGGTCTCTCTAATATGATAAGTTCGATCTCGGAGCAATCCTAGTCATGCATCATTCGACTATTCTATATGTAGACTGAAACCTAAATTAAGCGGTTATACAAGAATCTAGGCTCTGAACTCAGATGGGCTCTCTACTCAGGGCCGGCCCTACCCTAGAGGCGGGTAAGGCGGCCGCCTTAGGCCCCCGGAGATTTCGCGATTTTAGAGACCTCAAATTTGAACTTCCCTTGTAAATATAGGCACGTATTTTGTGCGTAAAAAAAAATGTTATTAGGGGCCCCCAAAATAATAATTTGATCCATTAAATTTTTTTTTTTAAAATTATTTGAGTTTATGTTGGAAGGCTTGATTGAATTTAAGGTTTTAAATTTGGGTGATGTAAAACAAATCCACATTTAAATGGATATAAAACCCGAACCCCACATTCAATTAAAAAAACCCACATTCAATTTAAAAACCCACATTCATTTATATTTACAACCCACACTTGATTACCCAAACCCTCTTTTAACCCGAAACCCAACCTGTTCCTTCTTTTCCCCAAAATCCCAACCCGAAAGCCCCACTCTCACCTGTTCCTTCTTTTCCCCATAATCCTAACCCTAAGTCCCGAACGAAACGTCGAAACCCTAACGGCTAACGGCGTCTGCGTCGTCCTCTGGTTCTCTTCGTCGTCCTCTGGTTCTCGTCCCGGCCCTGCCCCGAACGAAACCCTAACGGCGTCGTCGTCCTCTGGTTCTCGTCGTCGTCGTCGTCGTCGCTCGACTCGCTCGTGAAATCGTCGTCGACGTGAAATCACCATCGTCGTCCTCTGGTTCTCTCTCTCCTCTGAGTACCATCTTAAGTATTACTTAAATATTTATTTAATTTCATTTATTTAATTAGGTTGAATGTTAAATTGTTAATTTGAGTTGAATGTTAGGTTTTTTAATCATCTTCGTACTCAATTTTAGTTGAATGTTAGGTTTTTTAATCATCTTCGGACTCAATTTTAGTTGAATGTTAGGTTGAATGTAAGTTTTTACATTTAATTTTAGTTGAATGTTAGGTTGAATGTAAGTTTCTACATTCAATTTTAGTTGAATGTTAGGCTGAATGTTAGCTTAACATTAGTTGAATGTTAGGTTTTTTAATCATCTTGAGTTCAATTTTATGTTAATAAAGCTGAATAGATTATTGAGTTATTGAGTGGCTTAATTTTATGTTAATTATGTTAATTAAGTTGAATAGTTGCTTAATTAAGTTGAAAATTGATATGTTAGGCTTAATTCAAAATTTTATTTCTTTTTCCAGTTTTATCATGTCTCGTAAATATATGTCTGGCGCGTTAAAAAGAAAGAAGAAACAAGAAGAAGATAAATTTATATAATCTCAAGTTGGGGCATTTGATCAATTTATTACCAACAAACCAATTTCAAGTGGTAAAGCTAATGAAGAAGAAGTTCACGAACATCAAGAGTTGAATGTGGGTGTTGAAAATGAAGAACCGGTTCAAGAGTTAAGTGAGAATGTTAATTTGAATGCGGGTGATGAAAATGCAGAACCAAATCAAAATAAAAAATGTAGGCCTATAAATATCTATGATCCAATGAATTGGGAGATTATTGATCAAAAAGTTCGGGATTTATTAGTTGAAAGAGGGCCCATTAGAGTTACTATTGATTTTCCTAAAGATGACGTAGGTCAACATTTTTCTTGTGTACACTACACACGATTGTTGTTAAATGGGGAAAAGTGTGACAGAAGATGGCTTGTTTATTCAACTGGTTTGGATAAAGTGTTTTTTTTTGTAGTAAATTGTTCAAGAAAGAAGGGAACAATAATCAATTGTCAAGTGAAGGGTTTAAACAGTGGCATAATATTAGTCATAGACTTCAAAGCCATGAAGAGAGTGAATACCACATTAATTGCATGACAAGTTGTCTTGAATTGGAGACGAGATTGCAAAAACGTGAAGTTATTGACAGATGTATGGAACTACTAATTATAAAGTAAAAAGAACATTGGAGACATGCTTTGTTAAGAATTATTGCTGTAATTAAAACATTAGCTAAAAATGCACTGGCATTTCGTGGTGACAATGAGAAGATTTATGAAGAGAATAATGGTAATTTCTTAAGCATGATTGAAATGATTTCCGAATTTGATCCTGTCACGCCCCGCTTCCCAAAATATGGAATACGAGTGCGTGACGAAGCCCAGCGAATGATTTTAACATCATTCATAAGCTGTAGGATCGACTCAGCATCACAACAAGAATATAACAAGATATATATATATATATATATATATATATATAACCAAGCATGCATGAATAATTTATTAACAACAGAAACAATTGAAACAATAATAATATTTAATTAGTTTTCAAGTCTGGAACAAAAGGAAAACTCGGGAACATCAGCCCGTTACAAGTCTTAAGTAACATCAAATGAAATAACTCAAATACAAAATGAAATGATTAAAGAAAGCTTTTTCCAAGCAAGGCCTAGAACGTCTGCTCACCGATTCCAGCAGGTAGCACGTCTCCAAAGTCTGCTTAATGAATATAAAAGGGAAAACATAGGAAAAACAAGAGAAAATGTCCTTAGTGCAAGTTAGGGTCACAAATAGTAAAAACGAGTACAAGTAATGGGGAACAAGAATTGGAATAAAAAATATAACAGGGATACAACAAGTAGTGAAAATCCAAGGACTAGCTAGCAAGGAGGATAACTCAAGTGAGCAGACTGAATAACAAATTCTAATAATGGAGCACGTGACAAGTCTCAAGCCTAATGTCAAGTAATAAGTGCTAAGTCTAGTGTCAAGTCTCAAGTAACAAGTTTTCAAGTATCAGGTAACATGTATCAAGTTCGAGTTTTATATTTCAAGTCTCATGTATCATGTTTCATGTATCATATCATCAAGTATCAAGTAACAGGTGTCATGATCAAGTTTCATATTCAAGTCTTGTAGCTATTACTATCTAGGTAGCACTTCATGCATCCATACTTTTACTACATGGTTGCTACAGTCAAAGCAATTTCGTTTAGACCTAGTAATGAATTTTATAGGGCGGCGTACTCAGGTATTAAGTATCAAGCAAGCACGGTTTATGAATACGAAAATAAATAACAAGTTCACGAAGCGAGTCCGTGAAAACTAACAAGTTCAAAAACCACACAGTGGGTTCATGAATACAACAAGTTCATGAACCAAGTAACTGACTCCATGAATACATCAAGTGCAACAAGTTCATGAACCGAGTACTGGGAAACACAGGCCCCCTTCCGAGTACACTTACCTATATTGTCCATTATTATGATCCTTCCCTTAAACCTCGTCTTGTTACTTTTATTAATTCTTATCAAGCAAGCATGCAGGTGTGTGAAACAAGGTACGAGAAAGTGGTGGGAACATGTGTCCAGCGAATTACATAGTTAATGTGTTCAGACAGAATTTATGAATCGAAGTTTAAACATATGAAACAGGGTCGAAATATCGTTAATTAATTCTAATAAAAATTGGGGATGTCCTATAGGGTATCCAGCAACCGCATATAAAATTTCAAGTCAAACGCTTGCTGTTAACATAGTTAAATTAATTCGCAAAGTAAATGTGTGCAGCAGTTTTACGAATCTGCGTCTACCGACACAGCTGCAGTAAAACTGCAATAACTCCGAGATGGTAACTCCGAATTCGAAACTTCCGGAGGCTATCGACATCTAGACATCTGGAGCTACGTTTTCTATTCAAGGCTTGGGTTCATATTTTAATGTTAAAGGGGTCGAAACAGCGAAGCAAGATTCAGAACAGCAACATGAGGGAATATCTTACTAGTATAGACTACCTGAAAATTGGTTATTAGGTGTCTAGGTTAATGTGTGGTATAAATACAGGGTAATGATTACCAAAACAGCAAGTAATAATTATTTTTCAAGCTAAATAGTTGCAAGATCATCAAATACAAAATATAACATGTGTCTACAAATCTAGAGCTCCTTAATTCATGTGTCCATATGTTCAGGGGTAAAAGAGTCCAAGTAATTATAATTTAACACAATGAAATTTTTGTGACTCTTAGAATCATAAAATTTTGGAGGTTTAGTATTGATCAACAACGATAGTCAAGGAGGAGTCACAATTCTAATATCTGTAGTATTTTTTAAGGGATGCTTGTACTAGAACAAATAAATTGTACAAGGGATACTTGTCTAAATTAACGACAATTAGATCCGATTATTGAAGGAAATGGGGTCGAAAAATCCCGGGCGAAGTCTTCCAAAAGCATGTGTGAAGCACGTGCGAAAATCAACCATAGATCGAGATTTTCCAACACTGGATCCTGCCATAACAGCGAACAGCGGCCTGGGATCTGGCGCGGCAAAACAGAGAACACCAGATCCAGCGAATAGGATTGCGCCCTCGCATCGGATCCGATCCAAACAGCGGACAGCGATCTAGGATTCGCTGCGGGCGAACACGGAACAACGATCAGAGAGCACGAATCCTGGCGCGATCCTACGGTCGAGATAAAATCCCGCCAATCCCTCCTTTCTTCTTCTTCGTTCTCTTCTTCGACGAACACAGAGCGAGAGCGAGTGTGGCGACGGTGGGGACTTCGTCATGGCGACACGACGGCGGCGACCGGTCGGGAAGCGACGCAGCGCGAGGTAGACGACGGCGGAATCACGGCGCGACGTCGAGAAGCGACGCGCGCGGTGACTCTGCTCCTTGGGTTCGAAAGCAGGGGGGGAGGAGAATGGGGATTGGGTTCGGGGCGTTGGCAGTGGACGGAGGTCGAGGAGGAGGAGGGGGAGATGAGGCGATGGAGGGTGAGGGGATGGCGAGGCGATGGGGTGGTTGTCGAGGGATCGGGGAAATGGCGGAGTTGGGTTCGAAGTTTGGGTAATGGCGAATGGAATAGGGGACGACGATGGTGGATTGGGTGCTGTGGTGGTGGTGACGATGGTGATGGAGGGGCGATCGGAGGTGCGAGGTGGATTGGGTGGTGGTGATCGGAGGTAGGGAATTGGTTAGGCGATGCGAGAAGAGCGGAGGGGAAAGAAATGGGTAGCGGCGGTAGGATCTGGGTTAGCACAGTAATAGGGTAGGGGTTAGGGTTAGGAGGTTTAAATAGTGAGGGTTTCGGGTTTAATGGGTATTAAGGTACCCGAATTGAATAGGGCCCAACAGGAGAATTGGTCAAAATGCAATAAAATGGGGAATAATGAGACAAATGAGAAGAAATAGTCGATTCTTCATGAAGAACGACACAAAGCACATACAATTGAATTTGGTAAAAGGACAAAAAAAATTGAGTCGAGGCAAAATAATAATTTTATTCAATCTGAACAAAATACTGGATCACAATTTGATAAAAGAGTACAATAAAAGAGTACAATGGGGCAAAATACAGTATAAAAATACAAATACGGGGAAACAGGAGTTACAGATCCCATCTTGAAAGAACACATTAGGAAATTCCAAAGCGGTGAATCTTGTAAGCATTATCTTTGCCACAAAATCCAAAATGAATTGATAAAATTGTTGGCAAGTGAGGTAATATGTGCAATCATTAAAACAATCAAAGAAGCAAAGTATTATTCAATAATACTTGATTGTACTCCAGATGCAAGTCATGAGAAATAGATATCTCTGGTCATACGGTGTGTTGATGTTTCAAAAAGTCCGATAAAGGTGGAAGAATTCTTTTTAGAATTCTTAGTTGTAGATGATACATCCGGGTTGGGACTTTTTAAAGTGCTTGAAGATGTTCTGATGGTCCTTGGGCTTGATATTTTTAATGTTAGGGGACAGGATTATGACAACGGTTCCAATATGAGAGGAAGAACAAAGGTGTGCAAAACAGATTAATTACTGTTAATCCTAGAGCTTTTTACACGCCCTGTGGTTGTCACAGTCTTAATCTTGCAATTTATGATATGGCCAACTGTTGTATCAAAACTGTGTCTTTCTGTGGAGTTGTACAACGTTTGTATACGTTGTTTTCATCTTCTACAAAGCGATGGAAAATTTTGAAAAGACATGTGTCAAATCTTACGCTTAAGACATTATCACAAACTCGTTGGGAAAGCCGTGTTGAAACTGTTAGAGCAATAAGATTTTAACCCGTGGAGATAAAAGATGCATTAATTGAATTGGCAAACAGTGATACAAATCTCAAGATCAAGAGTGAAGCTGGTTCCTTAGCAACGAATGAGATGGAGAATTGGGAGATTTTACTAGGTATCATTATTTGGCACAATATATTATTTACTGTTAATTCTGTCAGTAAATACTTGCAAGAGGAAGACATGCATATTGATGTTGCTATACTTCAATTAAAAGGGGTCATTGCATTTTTTGAAGAGTACAGAGAAACTGGTTTTATAGAGGCTATGACTGAAGCTAAAATAATTGCAGAGAAATTGAGAGTTGAAGCTGTTTTCGTAAAGAAGCGTATCGTCCATAGAAAGAGAATTTTTGATGATAGTGGTAGTGAAGAAACAACACAATAACCTGGAGAAGAATTTAGGATTCATTACTTCATAACTGTAGTAGATCAAGCTATTTTTTCACTCAACTGTTTGAACAATTTGAGAAATATGAACAAATCTTTGGTTTTTTGTTTGATTTGGAGTAGTTGAGAAGTCCACATGATGATGAGTTGAAAGATTGTTGTGCCACTCTTGAAAAGTTTCTACATCACGACTCACATTATGATATTAATAGGAATGATCTGTTTTTAGAGTTGAAGCGCCTCAGATTAATTGTATCATCGGAAGAAAAAAAAGTAATTGATGTGCTTAATTATTTGCAAAGGATGGATGATATATTTCCATATGCATGGATCACATATCGGATTTTGTTGACTATACTAGTAACTGTTGCTTTTGCAGAAAGAAGTTTTTCAAAGTTGAAAATTATCAAGTCGTATCTTTGATCAACCATGTCTCAAGAGAGATTAAATGAATTAGACCTACTATGTATTGAGAAGGCGATGGTAGATAAGATTGATTATGAACTTTTGATTAGTGAGTTTGCTGCACGGAATGATAGAAGAAGTCATGCATTGGGATGATTAATGATACATGTATAACTCCTTAATGTTTATATTTCTCCTATGTTTCATTTCTTCACTTCAGTGTTATTTCATTTTTATTTCATAATTTTTTGTTTCTATTTCATAATTTTCATTTTATCTATGTAGATAGGGAGGTGAATTGTTGAGACAGTTTCATGCATTAAATAAGATAGAATCAGAGCTTTCCATTAACAGGTTTTGCATTTTTGATTATATGTTTTGACTCTACTTTGCATATATGTTTGATGCTTATGCGGAAACTTGTTATTCAATGATATATATTTTGCATATTTTGCTTTGAACAATGTGCAAATTTTTTTAAATATGTTTTTTTTTAATGTATGGGGGCGGGGGGGCCATTTCGGAAGTTCGCCTCGGGTCCCCGAGAACTCAGGGCCGGCCCTGTCTCTACTTATATATACTAGTTGTTTAGCACGTGCAAGGTACACATTCCTAAATTTAATGTTATGGACTTCGTTTTTTTTGTAGAATATTTAGGATGGTTGATAGAGATTAGAGTTTTATATTGATAATTGACAATTGACGGTCTTCTGCAATGTAATGCAATGCACACAACTGCAACTCTCTATACTAGTATTATACATGTGCTGTGCACGTGGGGAAAAATTGGGAGGAATGAAAAGGGCAAAAAAAAATTTATCTACACGTGCGTTGCACGGGTTGGGTTAAGAACAAAGGCCTTCTCCCATTATAGTAGTAGAGATTATACACGTGCTGTGCACGTGGGGAAAAATTGGGAGGAATGAAAAGGGCAAAAAAAAATTTATCTACACGTGCGTTGCACGTGTTGGGTTAAGGACAAAGGCCTTCTCCCATTATAGTAGTAGAGATTTACTGTTAATTCTGTCAGTAAATACTTGCAAGAGAAAGACATGCATATTGATGTTGCTATACTTCAATTAAAAGGGGTCATTGCATTTTTTGAAGAGTACAGAGAAACTGGTTTTATAGAGGCTATGACTGAAGCTAAAATAATTGCAGAGAAATTGAGAGTTGAAGCTGTTTTCGTAAAGAAGCGTATCGTCCATAGAAAGAGAATTTTTGATGATAGTGGTAGTGAAGAAACAACACAATAACCTGGAGAAGAATTTAGGATTCATTACTTCATAACTGTAGTAGATCAAGCTATTTTTTCACTCAACTGTTTGAACAATTTGAGAAATATGAACAAATCTTTGTTTTTTTGTTTGATTTGGAGTAGTTGTGAAGTCCACATGATGATGAGTTGAAAGATTGTTGTGCCACTCTTGAAAAGTTTCTACATCACAACTCACATTATGATATTAATAGGAATGATCTGTTTTTAGAGTTGAAGCGCCTCAGATTAATTGTATCATCGGAAGGAAAAAAAGCAATTGATGTGCTTAATTATTTGCAAAGGATGGATGATATATTTCCATATGCATGGATCACATATCGGATTTTGTTGACTATACTAGTAACTGTTGCTTTTGCAAAAAGAAGTTTTTCAAAGTTGAAAATTATCAAGTCTTATCTTTGATCAACCATGTCTCAAGAGAGATTAAATGAATTAGACCTACTATGTATTGAGAAGGCGATGGTAGAAAAGATTGATTATGAACTTTTGATTAGTGAGTTTGCTGTACGGAATGATAGAAGAAGTCATGCATTGGGATGATTAATGATACATGTATAACTCCTTAATGTTTATATTTCTCCTATGTTTCATTTCTTCACTTCAGTGTTATTTCATTTTTATTTCATAATTTTTTGTTTCTATTCCATAATTTTCATTTTATCTATGTAGATAGGGAGGTGAATTGTTGAGACAGTTTCATGCATTAAATGAGATAGAATCAGAGCTTTTCATTAACAGGTTTTGCATTTTTGATTATATGTTTTGACTCTACTTTGCATATATGTTTGATGCTTATGAGGAAACTTGTTATTCAATGATATATATTTTGCATATTTTGCTTTGAACAATGTGCAAATTTTTTTAAATATGTTTTTTTTTAATGTATGGGGGCGGGGGGGCCATTTCGGAAGTTCGCCTCGGGTCCCCGAGAACTCAGGGCCGGCCCTGTCTCTACTTATATATACTAGTTATTTAGCACGTGCAAGGTACACATTCCTAAATTTAATGTTATGGACTTCGGTTTTTTTGTAGAATATTTAGGATGGTTGATAGAGATTAGAGTTTTATATTGATAATTGACAATTGACGGTCTTCTGCAATGTAATGCAATGCACACAACTGCAACTCTCTGTATATAGTAGTAGAGATATTGTTCAGGTAAAGGTGCCGACTAGGACTACATACACGATGACTGGGACATACAGTACAGCTGTCCTACGCCCAAATTTTTTGACTAGGATGAGATATTTGACTCCCTACAATTGCTGAGGTAATAAATGTTAGGTAATAAATTTGATTCATAAATACTTTCGGATCAAGCATGACTACAGTCATGAGTTTTCTGGGAACGAGGCAAACTTTCGAAATAGAATCTTCATAAAAAACATGTAAAAAAAGTTTTTTGAAATTTTTTTTACTGTAATTCTTTAAAAAACGATATATATAAAAAAAATAGATGGAAATTTAGAAATTTAAGAAAAAAAATCTTCATACAAATTTAAACATAACTAAAATAAAATTGTCCAAGTACTAGTTTTAAAAACAACAGGCCAACAAAATAAGATTGGGGCCCCCAAAAAAATTACACACAAAATACGTAAATATAAATACAAGGAAAAATAATTTGGAGGCTTCTAAAATTACGAAAAATTCGGGAACCCGAGGTGGCCACCTCCCCTACCTCCATTGGGTGGCCGCCTTGATCTTGTGGTATGTATGCTTAAACTCATTAAGACTTGATGTTGCTCTATTTATACTACTACTTACTTCCCTTCAATCATAAACAAGGTTTAAAAAAAAAAAATTTAAAAACTCACTTACATATTGCTCATTTTCAAAAAATCACACACAACTTTTTTTTCAAATAAAAACACCCATCAATTATGTTTTCAACACAATTTTTGAAAAAAAAACATCAAACCGTGCTTGAAAATATAGTTGAAGAATGTTTTTTTATAGAAAAAAAGGGTTCGTGTTGAGATTTTTTTACAATTAGCCCATAAACAAATAAATACAGAACTGATAATTACCTTAAGGTATGGCTTGTCGAACATCCAACTACCGGTCTCTCTCAAACTTAATGCTCATTTTTTGCAAATCAAGATTATGTGGTCGTCGTCATGCAATCCAGCACAAGCTCTATTTTAAAATTAGGTATCGGGCATTCAACGATCACCTTATCATTGACTAGTGTAATGCACGTGCGATGCACGTGGAAAAAATGGGAAGGAAAATGAAAAGGACAAAAAAAAAAATCTACCAACACGTGTGCTGCACGTGCTGACACACACACACACTAAAAAATAAAAAATTATTTATTTGTTTACAACCCCATCTTTCCCATTATAATAGTTATAGATTTATAAATATAAAAAAAAAAATCATTAAGTTCACCTGTAGCCACTACCCACTACTACTAGGGAGTAAATCCTCCGGATCCATAAAGTTCGCATTCAGGGATGAAGGAGATCCACCTTCGTATTTGGTTCTAACTTTAGACATGAATCTGATTGCAATATTATACCAGAAAAAAATATTGTAGGGTCACCACTTTTCCTACACAATTGGAGGTGAGGTCCCTCCTCCTTAAGAGGAATTCTATTATGTAGACTTTTCTCTTTGTTTGACCACCTAACAAACATAACAGTATATATATGGACTTTCAGAGTATATGGGCTTTGAAAAAGAGCCACAATTATTTTTGTTTCTTCCACACACACAAACAATATTTCAGGATACACGTAGTGCGTGTTGAAAGAGAGAAAGAGAGATGGGAACTGTTGATGTGAATTTGAATTCAGTCGATTTGGGAGAAAAGAAGTCGACAACCTCTTCAGTGTCTGAATCTCAAACTCAAACTCTTGACGCTGGAGCTCTCTTTGTGCTCAAATCTAAAGGTACATAGCAGACTCTTTTTGTGAATTATTCATCGTCTTTTCTTAATTTCTTATATGTGTATTGTTACATAGATCATCCATTGACCTGGCCGGCGTCCCAAAGGAAAAAGGACATGGTTTATTAATAATTAATTACGTACTGTGAAGATTGATTCGGATCATTATAAGTAGACGCATGCACAACTGTGGGAATTAATCGACTTGGTTTAAATAGTAAACTTGTAATCTCGATCATTCCGATCGAAACACATATATAGCAGCTTAGTCTTTCAAAACCATGATGGCAGGTTTCCCTGAATATTGTTACGTACGTACAAAAAGATTATTTCTGCCTCCGTAAATCTGTCCTATAATTTTATCCTTGAGAACAATTGGGTAGATTTTCCAGATATTTGAAAGGTATAGTCCATCGAATTTGAGAGTTGGTCTTGGTTTTTGTTGTTCATATATATATATTATATATATTTGTGCAGGTTCATGGGTGCACTGTGGGTACCATCTGACCACATCCATAGTTGCTCCGGCGCTGTTGAGCCTGCCATTCGCATTCGCGTCACTGGGTTGGGTCCCGGGAATTCTGACTCTGATTGTTGGGGCCGCCGTCACCTTCTACTCCTACAACCTCCTCTCCCTCGTCCTCGAGCACCATGCCGACCTTGGCCACCGCCAGCTTCGTTTTAGAGACATGGCCAATGATATCCTTGGTATGTTCAGTTTTTCACTTAGTTTACTGTTAGTCTCAATTATTTTCTCATAATTGACATCATGTTTCCAATCACTAAAGCTGACTTGCTTAGAAATTTATGAATAATTAATATGGTAATTAATTAAGTTGTTTCCATGAATCTAATTAATTGGACCTTCATAGTTCACATAGCTGGAAAATATATTCGTTCTTCAAGATGGGCCAAAAGAGTCAACTACCGTCACATGTCACTCTCGATCGAATATTGACTCCTTGAATAAACTAATGATGAAAGCATCCACGAAAAATAATGCAAGTAAAAAATATCCAGATTTTTTAGGATTCATTTAGAAGTTGGAGAGTGATTGATTGATTGACTAATTTCATATGGAGAGCTTGGAACCGAATGCGGTTTGGAATTGTATTTTATACCCATTTAAGTCAAAGAAGAACGTAATAGTCGATAGTACCTCACTGAAATTTGGCAGCTTGTTTAGGAGAATCTTATTAAGAATTCTATTAAACTCTTGTTTACGAATCTGTACAAGTAGATGAAGTGTGTACTCTTATATATAATGGAGACAAAATTTAGGTACACCAATTTTTTGGGTCAGATTCAGAATAATGAGAGGTCAATAGCAAAATCACATACGTATGAGAGATTTGAGAAGTAAGAATAATGGGAGGTCAATATAGCAAAATCACATACGTATGAGAGAATTGAGAAGTAATTGTTGGATATATAGGTATATTCTCACTATATGAATAATATTATGTGTAATATTATTCTATGGATAACATGTGTGTTACACGTACTAATCGTATGGATATCGGAATGCGGGTTGAGTGGGTTGAGAACCCAGTACTCAAACCAGTATTTATCTTATAAATACTGGCTTGTGATACTAGTCTAGGTATTCCAAACTTGATACTTAAGGTAAATATCTCAAGCACCTTATGTTGGGATTGGGGCGTCAACAAACGCCCTCTGGTCGCAGCGGAACTAATTAGAGTAATGAGGAAGACGAAGTAGACGAGACGAATAAATTGAGCAAGCAAGTAGATCCACCAAACTAACACAAACACAACAACGATGACTTATCCCGGTTAGCATTTGCTTAATCCGGGGGAAAATATAGGAAAATCTAATATTCAACTAGAAGAGATTACAAAAAGTTACTGATTCACTTGACACAAGGAATTAAACTCACCCACCAAGAACTATTTCTCTCTAGAGCCTTTCTTTGCAATGGAGAAAAGAATCTATGAAGTACTCCCTCTCATATTGGAGGAGTTTACAATATATATAGAAAAATAGAGAGAAACATAGGTCTAATCTTGATCCTCAGTCGTCCGATATAACCTGGAAAAGAAGTAGCTGAATAAGAGCCACACGGTCTAACTTGGAGTTGAAGATTGGGCTGAAACGACCTAACAAATCAAAGCCCAAAAATGAACACAATGCCGCGGGCGGTCGACCGTCCAACAAGACTGGTCGACCGTACCATTCTCTGACATTCCCTGTACTACAAGCGGTCGGAGGTGCGGTCGGGGGGTGCGGTCGACCGCAATTTGGGACAATCAACCGCAACTATGCCTGCACCTTGCTGTTGTTGTTTTCCCTTCTACTCACTTCGACGCTTCGACCTCCGTACTTCATATTACCTTCTTCTAATCTGAACAACGAGTATACAAGACACAATCCTAACAAACTCCACCTTGGATTGCATACGAGTGCTATCACATGATGTGTTACTCATCTCCAAACTCTAACAAATTCCACTTGCAAAGAAAATTTAGAACAATAGCTTCTTCTTCTAATTGAAATGATCTCTACCCAATCTCACCAAATCCAGTGTCGCACCTCAAAGACACACCTCCGTAGATGTACTCACGAAGTTGCCAAACTCCGCACGAACTCCACCTATCCGTAGGCTTTTTCCACCTCTCGACGATATTCGAATGTTGTGGTCTCGTCTCGATGATTCTAATTGCGGCAAACTGGCTGAGATTGCGGGAATAATGGGAAAAGAACTATCAACCCCTGCGTAGGATTTTCGAATTCCCCATTACTTGTAGAGATTATGTTGGCATGGCCCAACCACTCTCATACCTCTAATCACTTCACGACGACCTTGAAAAATAGACAGAACTCTACCTCGAACTATGTACCTGCAGCCCCGTGCATCAAGAGTTCCCAAGAAAATCAGATTCCGTTTCAGTAGAGGAATATGCAAAACATCCCTTAAAGTGAACATGTGTAGACCTGGCATCTTCAACTCAACTGTCCCCTCACCCACTACTTCACAAATTTCTCCAGTTTTCGTTGTCACACAACGCCCCTAGTAGACTTATAAGTAGAAAACAACTCCCTCTTGGAGCAAATATGGGAAGAACTCCCTAAGTTAAGAAACCAACTAGAATCCACTTCTAAAGAATTTGAAACAAGAAGACACGAACCACCTGAATCAAAGGCACCAAAGGCACTAACTACATTAGCGGCTGAACTCTCGTTCTTGGCGCTCTCTTGATTCTGTAATTTCCAATAGTCTTTCTTGATATGTCCTGGCCTCTTGCAATATCGGCAACGGATCGAATCCTTTTGCAAAGCACTTTGTCTTTCTTCCGAAGGACCATCCACTGCTAGACAACTTGTAGGAATAGACGATGAAGATTTATGGGTCTCCTTCCAAAGTTAATTTTCTTTCAATGCTTTGATTACACCATTTACCGAAATACTCTCCTTGGCAGATCTACCGTGTAGCATGGTCGTGATCAAAGGCTCGTACGAATCCGGCAGTGAATATATCAGGTTGAAAGCTTTATCTTCCTCACATACATCTGCGTTGATCGCCTTAAGTTCAGATAATACCTTATTGAACTCTGTAATGTGGTCTTGGAGATCGGTACCTTCCTTCATAGATAAATGGAACAACTTCCTCTTCCAATACTTCCGATATAATAACGACGAACTAGAGTAGTCAGCTATGAGTCTTTCCCACAAACTCGTCGCGTCAGTTTCTTCAAGAAATCTGTACTTGACCTCATCCGCCAAGGATAGTCAGATTAGACTTATGGCCCTTTCACGAATATCTTCCCAAACATCATCCTTCATATCAGTTGGCTTTTCCTTCTTCTTAACTGCTGACTGCAACCGTTCTTGAATAAGAACATCATACATATCAGTCTTCCAAAGATTGAAATTGATCTTACCATCAAACTACTTGTTCTTCAAAATATTGTGGCCTATCATCTTAACCAAGGAACTTGGCAACTTGAAGCTTTGATACCAGTTGTTGGGATTGAGGTGTCAACAAATGCCCTCTGGTCACAGCGGAACTAATTAGAGCAATGAGGAAACCGAAGTAGACGAGACGAATAAATTGAGCAAGCAAGTAGATCCACCAAACTAACATAAACACAACAACGATGACTTATCCCGGTTAGCTTTTGCTTAATCTAGGGATAAATATAGGGAGATCTAATATTCAACTAAAAGAGATTACAAAGATTTACTGATTCACTTGACACAAGGAATTAAACTCACCCACCAAGAACTATCTCTCTTTCGAGCCTCTCTTTGCAATGGATAAAAGAATCTATGAAGTACTCCCTCTCATATTGGAGGAGTTTACAATATATATAGAAAAATAGAGAGAAACCTGGGTCTAATCTTGATCCTCAGTCGTCCGATATAACCTGGAAAAGAAGTAACTGAATAGGAGCCGCACGGTCTCACTTGGAGTTGAAGATTGGGTAGAAACGACCTAACAAATCGAAGCCCAAAAACGAACACAGCGCCGTGGGCGATCGACCGTCCAACAAGACCGGTCGACCGTACCAATCTCTGACATTCCTTGTACTACGAGCGGTCGGGGGTACGGTCGACCGCAACTATGCCTGCACCTTGCTGCTGCTGTTTTCCCTTCTACTCACTTCGACGTTTGGACCTCCGTGCTTCATATTACTTTCTTCTAATCTGAACAATGAGTATACAAGACACAATCCTAAGATATTAACCCTAATTTCTATTGTTATAATCTCTCATAATAAGTAAAGATGGTTATGTAACCTGATCCTGGCAGATATAGAATATGATTCCATATCCAACCCCTAGTTTTCTGGTTTGGATCTTGATTCCTCAATTCCTCAGTGAATGGTCTTTATGCATATGGGTTTTCAAATCTAAATTCATTACTTATTACATATGATCCTTTTTCAATCCCTCTTGGTTTTGATTCTTGAAAAATGTGTGTAACTTCTATGTTCCAAAAAAATTATTAATTTTCCAAAACTGTATAAATGTTGGCTCATGTTTTTTGTTAAGGGATATCTTGCTGTTTAGCCTTAAATAAATGTGCAGTAGTTTAGCCATTCTTGAAGCAAAATACTTATATGGTCAAACCCTGATGCGGATCTCATGGTTAGCCTTATCCTTGTATTATTTTATTTTGTTTAGCCTATAATAGGTAATGAGATATCAAGTAGGACGTACATCAACAAGAAGATAAATTAATTAATTTGGAGAACCATGTACAATGTTATTTTTATTAAGGATTTTAACAATAATCAGTTGAAAGAATTTTTTTTTTTTTTTAAGGAAAAGGTGGAATAAGGTCACCCTGTTTCATTAATGAGAATTAACCAAACAAACCAGAGTACTGGGACAAATTACAACCTACAGACAACAAAATAGAACATGAAGCAATATAACCAATACATACAATCATGGCTCACTCTCTTAGAGAGTGGGCCACAAAAAAACTACAACTAGGACGAACCGACTACAGCTTATCCCCGACCTCCACCAATGCTGTACTGGACCCCAGCTTGGGCCCAGTCACATAGCGAGTACCGACTAATTGTATGTACGTCACATAAGCTTCGTGCACCGCCTCCACAACGCGATCACACCCACCTGAAGCGAATCACACGGGATTTGGGTATTTGCCAGTCCTAACCTTCTCCCCCTCTCCCACACCGTCTCCAACAAACTCACTTTCTGCCCAGTCGAAGTCACAACCAAAGTACAGCCATGGAGAGGATACCTTCACATCTCTCACGCTTTAGCTTTCACAAGCGATTTCTCACTAAGCAAAACTCTCACTCACCCTAACCACGAACACAGTCCAAGACACAAACAGACACCTGCATAGAGTAGTGAGAAGCAACATCTTCACTCTCTCACTCTCTCACTCTCTCTCTCACGTAAAACCCGAACGAAATCACAACCAATCTGAAGAATCACCTTCACCTCTCGCCCCTGCAGGCGGTGGATGTTGTAGATCTTAGGGTCAATGACGAGGGCGTAGTGGCGGTGCAGTTACAAAGTCTGTGGTAGTGAATTAAATGAGGTCGAGTTCAGGGTGTGACTTACATACTGCCGACCAAAAACACAAACATCTCCCCTCTGTGCACCTCATGGGGGGACCCCTTCTGCGGGTCCAAGTTCCACCCTGTGCAGTAACAAGTGAGCACCTCTCATGGGGGGACCCCGTCTTCAGGCCCTAGCCTCACAACCGTACTACATCTCATTCTTCACACTAAATCAAACCCAACTCTGACAACTCCTTCACCCCCCTAATAATACCTCACTACTACCACACTTACTCTCTCTTGATAGCAATAGAGAGGCAAACCCCGGCTTCTTCGCACGCACTACCAACCCTTAAAATCCCAATCAAAGGCACAGATCGCCGTGATTGGCCCTGAGAGCATGGACATGGTGGCGGCAGCGAAGAACATCCGGGTCCCAAGAACAAGTTGGAATGCCGGCGCCGACTAGGGGATGGTGAAGCATTGGTAACAGTGAGCGCACACCACGGAAGGACCCCATCTTTGGGCCCAAACTCCACAATCGTGCAAAACATCATAACCCACATGCCCGGCTTCTTCACACACACTACCAACCCTCGCAAAAACCAAATCATAGCCACAGATCGCCATGATTGAACCCGAGAGTATTGACATGGTGGTAAGCGCTAAAAACATCCGGGCAAACATCTACCAAGGCCAACCAACCCTAATCTAACCCCAACCCCAACCCCAATCAAACCACCCCCAAACCCCCAACTCCAAAAGCAACCCAGATCTCAGATTTGGAAGCAAAAAGCGTACAGAACTGGAGCGGAAACCCCAACCCACCAACCACCTTACCTGATGGCGTCGGTGACTGGGCGTTTGAGGCCGCGCACTCCTCGACGATGACCGGAGGCTTTCGCGATGGAGGCATCGATGCTAGAGCTCGGTAGCTGTGGCGCGAGCACACACAGACCATGGGTTCTGCTGTGCGGCGTCTGCGACGGGAAGAAGAAGAGGTTTTTGAAGGCACATCGATAGGGGAACTGCTCTGGCAGAGGAGGCACACACAGATAGGTGCTTCGATGGGGGCTCTGCTTTGGCGGAGGAGGAGCATCGACGGCGGCTCGCTATGAGGCGCGACGTCCTCCTCGATCTGGGTCGGCGATGGGAAGAAGACGCACGAACCCAAGGCGCCGCACGAGCCCTAGGCGGCGACTTCTCACTCTTGAGACTCGACGAGAAAAAGAAGGGAAGGTGCTTCAGTGGGAGAGGAGCACCGGGGCGGCGGCGATGAACCCTAGCAGCCACCCCCACGGCCAGATCGAGGGTTTGCTCTCTGTTTCTTTTTTAGCAAAATGTTTCCTAGTTGAAAGAATGTTAACAACCCCTCCTTATCTCTGTAGAATTTCTAAATCTGTTGCAACAACGTCCTGTTGCAACAATATTCTCTTGTAAGCTCTAAGCCTAAATGCTATAAATACCTATGTAATCAATAAGAAAGTGTACTGGAGAATAAAAATCATCTTCTATCTTTTATCTTGGTATCATAGCATTCGTTTCTTCACGATCTCGATCCAAACTCTCTCCCTCCCACCACCACAACCTCCATCCAACCCTTATGGCAACTCTTAACATCCAAAACATTGCCCATTTCGTTCTCATTAAGCTCACCAGAGAAAACCATCTTCTCTAGAAATTACTCTTCATTCCCATCCTCCAGAGCTATGACCTTCAAGGCTACGTCGATGGTACCGAACTTTGCCCACCCAAGTTCCTCGTTAATTCTAACGGAACCACAGTCACCACACCAAATCCTTCTCACACAAATTGGGTTAGGCAGGACTAGATGCTTCTAATCTGGTTCAATGCTACCATTTCTGAAAATCTGTTGCCATATGTTGTTGGTTGCAAAACATCCAAGGATGTATGGGGAAACTTGGAGCATTGTTTCATGACGACGTCTCGATCTTATATCATCCAACTAAAGACGCGTCTTCAAAATGTGCAGAAAGGAACCAAAACCATTGCTGAGTTCCTAAAAGAGATCAAAGAAATCTTTGATGCACTGGCAGCTGCTGGTTCTCCAGGTGCCGATGAAGACCTGGTGGTTTATATTCTACGCGGTCTTCCTGCTGAATATGATGCATTTTCTACAGTGATCCGTGTTCGCGGTCGAAGAGCTTCATGATCTTGTTATTGGCGAGGAGCTATCAGTTATGGAGCGCACTCGCATTCAGGCCTCTCCAGATTCATCCACTCATGCACTGACTTCTGTTATCCACACCAACAATAATGGAGTCAGGCCCTCCTAAGTGAACCCTAACTACAAGGGTAAGCTTCGTAATTACATTCCTAATTATAATCCAAAGACTCATGGTGTCAGGTCTCGTTCACCCAAGTACACTTCTCCGGCAACAACACGATCCACCATTACTCGCCCAACATGCCAAATCTGCAAAATTGCTTTGTACATCATTTTGTCTTTGATCATTATTGCTCTTTAATCTTTACAAAAACCAATTTCTTTGTCAAGGACAATCGCACCAGGTAAATTCTTTTTCAGGCGTCGAATAAACATGGTCTCTACATCCTTCAAAACTCGTCCTCTTCTTCAACCCTGGTAGCACTCCTTACTCATGATCCAGGCACTACACTTTTGCATCACAGATTAGGTCATCCATCTCCTTTGGTTCTTCGTCGCATTAAGTCTACATCAGCAGAGTTTTTTCCAAGTTGTCTTCATATAGCACCATCCTCTTCATGTCAAGCTTGCAACTTAGGAAAAAGTCACAAAATTCCATTTAATCTTTCTATGTCTAGGTCTCTTGTTCCTTTAGAATTATTGCATTTAGATGTTTGGGGACCTTCCCCTGTAGTTTCTAATTCTGGTTTTCGATTTTATGTTCTCTTTGTAGACGACTACTCCCGATTCTCATGGATCTTTCCTTTATATAATAAATCTGATGTTTATCAAGTATTCGTTAACTTTAAATTGCAAGTTGAGAACAGGTTCAATACTAAAATTAAAACTCTCCGATCAGACAAAGGGGAAGAATATTGCAGCACCAAGTTTGAGAACTTTCTTCGACAACATGGAATTGCCCATCAGTATTCTTGCCCATACACACCAAAGCAAAATGGCAACTCAGAACGCAAGCATAGGCATTTGTTTGACATGAGCAAGACGATGTTAGCTCAATCAAGCGTACCCTTTTCCTTTTGGGTTGAAGCATTCTTGACGGCAGTCTATACTATTAACCGGCTTCCTTCACCAATATTACAAAATGCCACTCCATACACTCGTCTATTTGGGAAGCCACCATCAGTTGAACACTTACGGGTATTTGGCTCATGCTGCTATCCCTGGACAAGACCTTACAGCAAGCGCAAACTTGACCACATGAGTTGCCAGTGAATCTTGTTAGGATACTCTAATTTATACAAAGGGTATCGTTGCTTTGAAATAGCCACATCCAAAGTTTTACTCTCCAGGCACAAAGTGTTTGATGAAGATTATTTTCCATATCTCGACAAACCATCTACACCACCAACTTCTCCCTCTCCATCAGTCATCACGGTTCCTTCTTTACCTGTTTGTCACCGTGTCCCATCACAGCAACAACAAGACCATTAGACCAATTCGGATACTAGCATTTAACATATTTCTCCCTCTACCTCCCACAATCCACAAACATCTTCAGAAACAATACCACCTCCATAATCCACTCCACCATCTTCACCTTCAGTACCTACAACACCACCATCTCCGCCTCCATCGCCACCACCACCACCACCACACCATGCCCAACATCTTCCACAAACAATATCCATCCAATGAAAACCAGATCGAAAGAGGGCATCTTCAAACCTAAGGTGTACCTAGCCACCAAACATCTCCTCTGTCTCTGCTATTTCCAACTCTCTACCATCGATACCAGAGTGCTAATCTCAGGCAATCAAAGATCCTAAATGTCTCAATGCTATGGTCACCGAACTCAGTGCATTAATGAAAGCTAACACCTGGAAGCATCGACCAATTGGCTGCAAGTGGATCTTTAGAATCAAACAACACAAAGATGGGACTATTGATCGATTCAAAGCTCGCCTCATTGCCAAGGGCTTTCTCCAACAACCAAGCATTGATTATGGAGACACATTCAGTCCGGTTGAGGCCGCAACGGTCCATTTACTTCTTTCAATTGCGGTCACGTATAACTGGCCGCTCAGACAAATAGACATCAACAATGACTTTCTTCATGGAAATTTGGAGGAGAAGGTCTTTATGGTTCATCCACCGGGGTTCCAGGATCCCCACTTTCCCTTTCATGTCTGTCTTTTACAACGTTCAATCTTTGGCCTTAAACAGGCACTGAGAGCTTGATATCAATGTCTCTCCACTACTTTGCTCGACATGGATTTTCTCATCTCCCCAAGTGATGCATCTCTTTTTGTTCGACGTTCTAATGGATCCATCACAGTGCTTCTAATGTATGTTGATCTTAATCACATGCTTCTCTTTGGATGTGTGCTCCACTATCATTCAAGACCTAAGAAAAGTGTTTCCTCTCAAAGATCTTGGCACTGCTCGTTATTTTCTTGGCTTGAAACTTACCAGGAACTCCACAGGTATGATAATCTCCCAAACAAAATACATCACCTCCTACACAAATCTCACATGGACGGTGCAAAGCCTTGTGGAACTCCAATAGCAAGTGATCAAAAACTTGATCCAAGTTCTGGTGATCCCCTTATTGATGTCACTGAGGATTGCCAAATCTGTTGCAAAGATAAGGAGGGGTTGTTAGCATTCCTTCAACTGATTATTGTTAGGATCCTTAATATTGTTGCAAAAGATTTAGCAATCCTGTAGAGATAAGGAGGGGTTGTTAACATTCCTTCAACTGATTATTGTTAGGAAAAAAATCAGCTTATATCTTTTATCTATTTTCCTTTAAGCTTTTTTGTGTGGATAAGTAGATGGGATTGAAGCCCCAGAAAAATTCTTTAAAACTCATAAATAAAATCCATTACAGAACCCACTTATCAGTGAAAGAAAGTGATAATCAGACATCCAGAAGACAGAAAGCATAAAGAAAATAGGTTTTAGCATACATCCCAACAGAGTCTCAGTAGTAAAACAAGACAATGAAAACAAGCAGTGGATAGACTTTATGATAATACTCTCGACCATGATCCCCAACAGATGAATTTCCAGCTTGAACCACAGAGAAATAAGTTGAAGTCCTAGTAAGAGTAGTGCAAGCCTCTGAAGATACAGTGTTTGCATTCCTTGAAATCACAGAAGTAGCAGTAGTCTCAACCACAACACCCTCAGCATCCCTAGTAGAAGATGCCCTCTTGTTGTGAGCAGAATCAGTAGATTGGGGGACAAATTGTCGAATAGTACATGAATAGCAGAAAAATCCACCTTGTTCCTGTTAGATGCTAGAAGAATATCTGTCTAGGAAGAAGAAAAATAGCAAATTGAATAAAAGATTTTAACAAAATCAGAATCCTTTTTTGGGAAAATTCTTTGATTTCTCTCCTTCCAAATTACCCAAACCATAGCCATCATGATCATATTCCATTGCAACCTAATATCATAATTTACTCTCCTCAATCTCCAAAGTCCCCACCAAGATTTAATAGGAGGATAGCCCTTGATCTTGCATACTTTAAAATAAACCAAATTTGTCTAACAAAAGGGCATTTAATAAAAATATGCAAAGCTGTTTCATAACCAGTAGGACAGAGAATACATTTTTGGCCAAGTGCCAAATTTATTTTATTAAGATTGTCAACAGTAAGAAGTTTATTATGAATAGAGAGCCAAACTAGTATTCCAACCATAAGAAGAGCAATATTTTGCCATATACTATAAAAAAAACATAGCTCACCACCAGAATTCAAGAATTGATAAAAGATTTAACAGTAAAAGTACCAGTAGAGTTCCATCTCCTTCTTACTCCATTTCTTGGTTTCCAATCATGATTACTAAGTAAATGAAGCAGAGCAATAAAATCATGTTCGCTCTAAAGACAGAGTTCTTCTAAAAGAACTATTCCATACTTTGCCAAATCTATTTGTGGAATAAAGTGAATAACAGTAGCATTAGGAAATACAACAAGGTTAAAAAGTTCAAGAAAAGATGAAGATAAAGAACACTCTCCAATCCAAATATCAGTTCAGAATATCACTATTTTCCATTTCCACAAATTTTATGTAAATTACATTTGAAGGGAGCTGCCACCTCTTTCCAGAAGGAAGAACTAATTGTAGGTGGAATATCAGAGAAATCCCACAATTGTTTTCTCCTAAAGTATTTTCTTTTAATAGTTCTAATCCAGACATGATTATCAGAGGTAATGCATTTCCACAACCATTTACCCAAAAGGGCAAGATTGTGATTTCTCAAGTTAGTCACACCTACCCACCTTCTTTTTTCTTTTTGCAAACTCTATCACATTTCATAAGGCATTTACCAAGATCAGAATATGAAGAAGAGCCAACCAAAAAAAATCTCCTAATTTGATCTATCTTTTTAATCACCCAAGTTGAAATATAGAAGTAAGATAGTAGATATAACGGAATACTAGAAAGAACATAATTAACAAGAGTCAATCTGCTTGCTCTGGATAAAGTTCTACCTGTCCAACTATTGAATCACTTTTCAATTTTATCAATGACAGAATTCCAGTTTGACTTATGTAAACAACCAAGCCTTAAAGGCATACCAAGATAAGAAAGTGGAAAAGAACCCTTAGGACAATTAAAAAATGCACCAACTTCATGCTGTCTATTCTCATCTCCTCCAATCCAAATATTTGATGACTTATAAAAATCAATCTTCATACCAGAGACACTTTCAAAACAATAGAGAAGAAACTTTAGATTTCTCAATTTAAGATCATCACAAGTGGAGAATAAAATAGTATCATCATCATATTGTAAATTTATAATACCATTAAAAGAAGGAAAGCTACCTAGTCCTTCAATAAGACCATTATCTCTTGCTAGAGAAACCATCTTGTTAAAAACATTAGCAATAAGAACAAAAAGAATAGGACAATAGGATCACCTTGTATGAGCCCTCTCTTACAAGCAAATTTCCTATCTTCAGTATTATTCACAATAACTGAAGAAGTACCAGAAGAAAGACTAAGGAGTATCCAATTAATCCAATTTGATCCAAATCCTGTAGCAATCAACACTTTTCTAAGAAATTCCAATTTACTCTGTCATAAGCTTTCAAAAAATCTAATTTTAAAAGAATTCCTTCATATTTATCTTGATGAATAGAATCAATTATTTCCTGAGCAGCTGCAACACTATCTAATATAAATATTTCTTTAATGAGACCAGATTGAGTGATATCCACAAGATTACCCAGCACTTCTGTCAGTCTATTGGCTAACACTTTCATTTAAATTTTGAATATCACAATAGAATCTTATAAGTCTACATTGTTTGACCTAATTAGCACCAACCATTTTAAGGATTCATACAATATGAGCATAATTAATTCTAGAAAAGTTAAGAGAATTATTATGAAGTTCAGAAAAAACACCCACAGTATCCTCTTTCAAATCCTCCCAGAAAGTACTATAAAAGAAAGTTGGGATACCATCAAGACCAAGGACAGAGTCTAAAGGCAGATCATAGATTGGATGATGAACTTCATCTTCAGTAAAAGGAATGTCAAGTGCAGATAAATCATATATGGAATCAGGAAGGTATAATTTATCCCAGTCAATATTCAAAAATGTCTCACCAGTACACCCCATTAAATTTTTTAAAAGAAGATATGAAATTCAGTATGAGTGAGAGACATATCATAAATTTTCCATTCTTTGTCTAGAGAGAGACAATTTTATCAGCCCTCCTTCTATGGGAGGCATAATTATGAAAAAATGTAGTATTTCCATCACCCATAGATAACCATGTAATCTTCTCCATATTTAGTAAATGTAAATATTCCTTTTGGAGATCCAATCTCTTTTGTCCATCAGAGAGAGATAATGAAAAATTTTCCTCCAAAAGATCAAGAGAGGATATCTTACCTAATAGCCATTTTTTCTTCTCATTAAGTGGACCGAATCTTTCTGTTCTCCACAATTTGCAACCACCCTTAAAACATTTGATTTTGTCTAGAAGTCTATGTAGACCAGGTCTACAAGAGGCAATAACAGAATTAATACAAGAGTGAATCATTAAATAAAAGGAGGATCTTGTAGCCAGTATTTCTCAAATTTAAAGTTAAGATATCTAGGAGAAGAGGAATGAGAGGAGAGAAGTAGAGGAACATGTTCAAAAATAATATTGGTATATGCCTGAACATAAGAGAGTGAAAAGAAGAGTTCCATTGAGTAGATACTAGGAATCTATCCAGCTTAGTAAAGCTAGGAAGTATTCTTTTATTAGACCAAGTATATTGTCTCCCTAAAATAGAATAGTCATTAAGTAAAAGACCCCTAATAACTTTATTTAAGTTATCAGAGTTCCCTCTATATAAGAATACCCACTCCTTTTAGATAAGAATCTAACAGCATTAAAATTGCCTCCAAAAAGTCACCCAACCATTCATGACATTCCTCCAATCCAAGAATTCTTTTCAAAATTCATCCTTAAATTTAGAGACACATGGTGCATAGACTGAAATAAACACTTATAAGTTTGCAATGCCAAAAAGAATTTCTTTCTAATAATATTGAGAGATTTGTACATACTATCTTTGAATCCAATAAGCATACCCCCAGAAGCTCCAATAAAGTCTAAAGAAACTCATTCAGTAAGTAGAGAACCACCTAAAGCCCTATATAACAAAAGAGTAGAAGAAGAAATTTTAGATTCTGGAAGAGCAATAGTATCACACTGAGAAGAATTAATAAGATCAAAAACAACTACCCTCTTATCATTATCCCCCAAACGGGCCTAAACCTCTAATGTTCCAAGTTAATATCTGTTAGGAAAGTTATAGGGTAGAAGCTACCCCACAACTAAAGTGAAATTGAGAAAGTGAAGAATAAAGTGGACATAGATATTTTATGTGGAAAACCCCCAAAGGAGAAGGAGTAAAAACCATGGGCAAGGTAGTGAGATTTTACTGCTGAAAGTAGGGATTACAACATTCTCTCTGAATATAAGGAGAGTATAATTTTCACTCTCTCTTATAATAGGAGAAACACGATCTCACAAATTTGAGGGAAAATTACAAGCATACAAATTATCTCCAAGGAGATACAATTTTATCCCTTTTGAGAACACTCTTGTAATACTCTCTTTCTTTCTTAATTCCTCGTTTTTTTCTTAATCCTCATTGAGCTCTTGTTGCTCTGCTGCATCTCAAACCCTTTCCTCCAACCCCCATTTATAGTCGAAGGAGGAGAGAGTTCAGTTTTGATTTTTCCTTGGCCTGGGGTAGGTGGCTTTGACAAAATTGAGGGGCTGCACCTATTTTTTCCACACAAGGTTGGTGACCCTGACCCACCATCTTTTGCTGACATTCTTCCACTTGGAAACTTTATTGAGGATTAATCATGTCTCCACACATTCCATTCTATCTTGCCAAGCCCATGCTGCTTATGTTTCTCCTAGGCCGCACGAAGCTCTACACCATTCAAACTTGCTAGTGTTGACTGGTTTGGTCATAACATCTGCTAGGTTCTCAACAGTATGAATCTTGTGCATATCCACACTTCCTTTCTCCACTACTTCTTGAACAAAGTGATACTGGACTCTTATGTGTTTTGTCCGTAAATAAAAAGCTGTATGTGCAAGGCACTCTGTCACAAAACAGAACATTCTTCTCATGTTTGTGGCCGAGCTTCTCTACTAACCTTTGAATCCAGACTGCTTCCTTACAAGCTGCTGTAGCCGCCATATATTCTGCTTCTGTTGTAGATAGAGCCTGAACAGTCTGCAGTTTCGCAACCTAGCTTACAACTCCCCCCTGCAAGTGTAAACACATATCCCGTAGTGGATTTGCTTTTGTCGAGATCTCCTGCAAAATCTGAGTCCACAAAGCCTCTGACAGTTAATTCTGATCCTCCGTACTATATTGCAGCATCTGAGGTTCCTCTGATGTATCTCAGAATCCTCTTCATTGTGCTCCAATGCTTTCTACCAGGATTCGCCATGTATCGACTAACCGCTCCCACTGCTTGTATAATGTCTGGTCTTGTACAGATCATAGCGAACATCAAACTTCCCATTACTGATGCATACGGTACTCAAGACATCTCATTCCTCTTTGCTTCATTGCAAGGACACATCTTGGAGGATGACTTGAAATTAACAGGAAAGTGGGGTCGAAATTGGCTTACAATCTTGCATGTTGAAGCGCCGCAAGATCTTGTTGAAGTAATTCTTCTGGGAAAGCCAAACCTTCTTGTTATTTCTATCTCGGTGAATCTGCATCCCTAGAATCTTGTTTGCTGGTCCCAAGTCCTTCATGTCAAACTCCCTAGCCAACTGTGCCTTCATTTCTTGGATTCGATCTTTGTTGGGGCCTGCTACCAACATGTCATCCACATACAACAGTAGGATAATGAAGTCATCATCACCATCAAACCTTTTGTAGTACGTACAATGGTCTGAACTGAGTCTGTTGTATCCAAGGCTAATAATGAAGGAATCGAATCTCTTGTACCAACACCTCGATGCCTGTTTGAGACCGTACAAAAATTTGTTCAACCTGCAAACCAAGTTCTCCTTGCCTGTTTCAACAAAACATTCTGGTTGGAGCATATAAATTTCTTCTTCAAGATCTCCATAAAGAAAAATAGTCTTCACATTTAACTGCTCTAGATGTAGGTCAAGCGTAGCACTCATCGCCAAGACTACTCTCACTGTCGTGAGTGGAACCACAGGTGAAAATATTTCATTAAAAATTTGTTCAACCTGCAAACCAAGTTCTCCTTGCCTGTTTCAGCAAAACATTCTGGTTGGAGCATATAAATTTCTTCTTCAAGATCTCCATAAAGAAAAATAGTCTTCACATTTAACTGCTCTAGATGTAGGTCAAGCGTAGCACTCATCGCCAAGACTACTCTCACTATCGTGAGTCAAACCACAGGTGAAAATATTTCATTGAAGTCAATTCCTTCTTTCTGAGCATATCCTTTCACCACCAATCTTGTACGATACCACTCTACTTGGTCATTTCCATCGCGCTTAATCTTGTAGACCCATTTTTTGCTGATGGCCTTCTTTCCTTGTGGTAGCGTAACAAGATCTCACGTCTTATGCTTGTGTAGAGCTTCAATTTCTTCCTGTATTGCTGCCATCCACAAGGATACATCCGAGCCATTGATTGCCTCCTGAAAGGATGATGGATCCTCATCTTCTCTTAAAAGACAGTATGCAACATTGCTCTCTGTAACATTCTCCGAGTGCCAAGTTGGCGGTCTTCTCTCACAAGTTGACTGACGAACTTCTGGAGCCTCGAACTCGAATGGTTCTTGTACATCGTGCTCTGGTGCTGCTTCAGAAGAAACTAGATCTTCATCTGGTTTATCTTCCACCTGAACTATAGTAGTCTCTAGATTCTCCTTTGACGTGTCATCACTTCCATCTTTATTTTGTAGCTGATCTTCTACAAAGATCACATCCCTGCTGACAACAATCGTGTAGGTAGTGGGATTCCACAGGTGATACCCATTCACTCTATCAGCATACCCCAAGAACATGCACATCTTGGATTTCGGATTCAGCTTCATTCTTTCTTGAGCATTGTACATCACGTACGCGGGACATCCGAACCAGTGTAAAGTAGAGTAATTCACCGGCTTGCCACTCCATATTTTCATCGGTGTCTTCAGCTCAATTGTCATTGATGGCAACCGATTTATAACATAACAAGCGGTTTTGGCTGCTTCTGCCCAAAAAGAGTTGGGCTAACCTGCAGTCCGCAACCTAGGTCTCATCCTTTCTGCAAAAGTCCTATTCATCCGCTCTGCCATGCCATTTTGCTGAGGTGTATATGGGACTGTGAACTGTCTTGTGACACCTTCCTGCTTACGAAGTGGAAGAAACTCGCCGTCTGTATACTCCCTTCCATTATCTATCCTCAAGCACTTGATATTTTTCCCAGATTGAAGTTCCACATGCGCTTTGAAATCTTTGAACACTGGAAACGCATCTGACTTCTTCTTGATTGGATACACCCACAATCTCCTGAAGTAATCATCAATGAAAGACACAAAGTACTCTGCTCCTCCTAGGAACATTTCCGGTGATTCCCATACATCAGAATGAATCAAGTCTAGAATGTATTTACTCTTAGCTTCAGATCTGCTGAACTGCAATCTATGCTACTTACTTATAACACAATACTCACAAAATGGTAGATTCACCGATTTGAGCCTCGGAAGCAGCATCTGGTCGGAGAGAATCTTCAAACGGCGTTCAAACATATTGCCTAGTTTGAGATGTCACATTATTGTCGACTCTTCTCCCTTGCTGGTCGATGCGACACACGCATCAGCTTTCTGTAGTGTTTCTCCATTAAGCATGAATAGATTTGCTATGATCTTTTCTGCCTTCATGACTATAAACACGCCTCTGACAATCTTCATGACCCCATTTTCGATATGGGTCTTGCATCCAAGGCTATCTATTTCTCCCAAAGACAATAGATTCTTCCTCAAGCCCTTCACATGCCGTACCTTCTGGATGGTGCAAACCGTACCCTCAAACATTTTGAGCTTGATAGTACCAATACCAGCGATTTTCAAAGCATGATCATTATCCATGTGTACAGAACCTCCTGAGATTGGTTCGTATATGTGGAACCACTCTCTTCGGAAAGTCATGTGCCATGTTGCTCCTGAGTCTAATAACCAAACGTCAGCGAACTATTTTCTGCCTCTAACCACCGTTGTTGCCTCGCTGTATAGAACTTCACCATCATATTGGGTACTCGCCACATTTCCTTGAGCATTTGATGACTTAGGGTCTCCACTCTTCTTCTTGAACCAACAATCCTTCTTGAAGTGCCCTTTCTTGCCACAGTTGTGGCACTTGTAAGTCTTCTTACTTATGGACTTTGATCTACCATGATTCTGACTCCCACTGGGGCCACGTTCTGTTGATCTCCCTCTCATCACCATCAAAGCTTCCACTTACTGCGAACTTTTCTGTCTGTCTTCCTTATTCTTGCGCCTGGTTTTTTCTTCTGTCCGTCAGGATATTGTTCATCAGGTTGATGATGAGTTGATCATATGAGTCAGGTAGACTTTGAAATAGAAGCTCCGTACGTTCAGTTGTCTCTATTTTGCAACTCATTGATGTCAGTTGCGAAAATAAAGTATTCAGGGTGTTGATGTGGTCGGTCACCGATGTCGATACTGCCATTCGAAGAGTGCACAATCTTCTCCTTAAGAAGATCGTGTTGTGAAGTGACTTGGCCTCGTACAACCTCGTCAGAGTATCCCAAATCTCCTTTGTTGTCTTCTTTTCATCCACACTGGATAGCACACCATCAGCTAGTGCCAAGTGCAGATCGGCAATTGCATTGCCGTCCATCTCGTTCCACTTGCTGTCGTCGGTGATCTCCGCAGGCCTATCTCCAATTGCTGCCAAGCAATTATCCTTTCTTAAGATTGCCTTGATTTTCATTTTTCACAACAAAAAATTACTTCCGTTGAATTTCTCAACATCAAACTTTGTTGTAGTCGATATTTCTGCTTCACACCCCGCAACCAAAGCTCTGATGCCACTATTAGGAAAGTTATGAGCAGAAACTACCCTACAACTAAAGTGAAATTGAGAAAGTAGAAATAAAGTGGACACAGATATTTTACTTGGAAAATCCCCAGAGGAGAAGGGGTAAAAACCACGGGCAAGGTAGTGAGATTTTACTGCTGAAAGTAGGGATTACAACATTCTCTCTAAATAGGAGAGGGATAAAGCAACTTTGATAGAAGCTGAGTTTCTCTATCTAGAATTCTAGAGAGAGAAGCTCTTCAAAACCCAAAAAGCAAAGAGAGAAAGTTAGAAGCTTTTGGTTGGGGAGGGGGAGGACCCCTCACCATCCTCCTCCTCCTTCCCCCCCACCCCTCATCCCGCCACCGGAGCGGTGGTGAGTTGGTATCGGAGCTCCAACGTGGAATAAAGAATTGGGACTTTTTCCCTTTAGAGATGTGATGTATAGAGGTGGATGGCACAGTGGGAGATTTGACGCCTAGATGGAAGGCATCGACGGCTGATGCGGCCCACTGAGTGAGGTGGAGGCTGTGCGGGGACGAGATTGGCTGTCGGCGGCGGGATAGAACGAGGGTGGCGGCAGGGGTTGCCGCTGAGATCAGGCCATCATAGGTTGGCGCCTGACGTCAGGGGCAGGCTGGGCGAGTGCGTCGATCGTCATCGATGGCAGACGCTCGGAGGGATTAGTCACCGTCAACGGGGCTGCTGGTGTTGTGTTGGTGTTGGGGCTGTTGTCCGCCATCAGTTGACGGCGACGAGGTGGTGGGGTAGGCTTATCAGAGGTGCACGACGACACCACCGACGTGGTGATGGACGACAGTGTCTGGGCCGGCCGGGGTGATCGGGGTTGGCCAGAGAAAGGCTAGGGGAAAAGGAAAAGATTTGAGATTGATTGATTAATTGATGATTGATTGATTGATTGATTGATTTTTGAATTTTAAATTAGGGTTTGAAATTCAAATTACATTAGAGAATGAGTTAAGGGGATATTTGAATTTCAATTTAGATTTTTGAAATTCAAAATATTTCAAGAGAGTGGTGAAAGGATATGTGGGGCGGTGGTTAGGGTTGGCCGGAGAGAGGGTATGGGTCGAGATGGGGCTTTGGTAGGGATTGTTCAAGGGGAAAGGTGCTAGACCTGATGCTAATTGAATTGAAATTGATTGATTGATTGATGATTGATTATTGATTATTGATCGATTGACTGATTGATTGATTGGTTGGCTAGTTTCTGAATATTTGAATTTCAAATTAGGGTTTGAAATTCAAGTTAGATGAGTCGGGGGGGGGGGGGGGGGGGGGGGGGGGCAAGCGTTACATTTGTTGGGCGGTGATGTTCGCTAGTGGTGCAGATCATCTGTACCATCGGCCTGATGGTTGAAAACAATGACTACTGTTGACGATTGGATTTGGCGCAATCAGAAGAGGGCATCGCAGTGGGGTTGGTTAGGCTGTTCCAATATGACAGCGTCATTGGGAAAGGAGTAAGTATACCAGCAGAAGACGGTGGCGGTGTCTGTTGTCATGGTGGATGCTTGGGGGAAGATGGAGGGAGTGTATGGGGGGAGAGTTATTTTGATGGAGTTTGAATTTCTTTTTAGAGTTTCGAAACTCAAATTACAATTGGGAGGTGATGAACGTGTGCGGGGGCTTTCATCTGGGCTCTTGGTCGAGAGTAAGAGGTTAGATTGAGTTGCTTCTTTTTGTCCTTCATTGAACGATCGTTGGTAATGTTGCTAATTCTCACCGATGCGGTGTCCTGATTTTGTCAACATCGTTGGGATGATGTGCGAGTCGTCATATGGTGGAGGACGTACGAGCTGTGATAGTTGTGATAGATGTGCAAGCCGGCGCAGATATGGTAGATGTGCGAGTCATCGCTAGGTTGGAAGTTTGAGCGAGGCTGTTGCTGTGGAGAGGGTGATGTGAGTCGTTGCAGGTCTACTGGTGGCAAAGTCGTCAGACAGAAGGTGTTCGGGCTAGTCATCAGCGACGTCACGAACGGAATGTCGGCCACCGTGATGGTGAATGAGCAGAGCATTCCAGACTAGAGAAGTGACAAGTCGTCACTGAATGGATGGAGTGGCAAGTCATTATTAGAATTGTGATTAGGAAAGTTATTTCCGGTATGTTGTTCTGATTAGGTGTCATCGAATGGGGTAGTGAAATTGGTGCTGAAGTGGTGTTCAAGTTAGACATCGCTTGAAGGTGCATGGGCAAGTCGTAACTATGGTTGGTGATCGATGAGTCGGTATCTGATTGTTCAATAGGAATTTGCATGCGTCACATCTGATAGGGGGAGAACAGATTACATGTGGCTTCGTCTATAAGTTTAGCTAGAAGAGGGATTGGTTAATGTTGTAGGCTTAACTGAGTAATTGTTTTCTGTGGTTCCGTTCTAGGAACAGATAGATGTTATATTTGTAATACTTGTTTCGTTAATAATTTATTAATGAAGCGGTGACGCGGTCAACTTTTTTTTCAAAAAAAAAAACACTTCTCTTTTAATATAAGGAGAGCACAATTTTCACTCTCTCTTATAATAGGAGAAACACTCTCTAACAAACTCTTTCCTCCAACCCCCATTTATAGTTGGAGAGGTGAGAGTTTGGTTTTGATTTTTTCTTGGTCTGTGGTAGGTGGCTTTGACAAAATTGAGGGGCTGCACCTTTTTTTCTCCACACAAGGTTGGTGGCCTAACCTTCTTTTGCCGACAATATCAACATTTTAAACACTTATCCCCTCCCCTAGTAATTTCGAGTATCTTAATTCTTGAAAAATCCTCAGATGAAAAAGCATGAAGACCAAAAGAACTAGTAAAATGATCTAACTCCTCAGCAGAAAAAGAATCAAAATGGCATGTAGATAGCCAAAAGTGGTACCTTCCGGAGACGAAGAAAAACGGGGGCAGGGATTTCCAGATTCCTTATTTGAGCAATAAGAGCTGCTTTCTCCATGATTGGCTGATGTGCATCATTTTTTATACCTACTCTGATACTTCTTCTAAGTGGCCAGAAGCTTTGCTTTTGTTCTTCATTTTCCTTGTAGTCTTAAGGGAAGAGCGATTGGAAGAATTATTCGATATAGGAATAGCAGTCTCTGAGTTAGATGTAAGCAATATAGTTAGTTGGTAAATGGTAGAGACAAGGAAAGTAATCAATTTGATTAACTGAATCGAGGAACTCAGTTTCCTTTTTCGTTTGGACAGTCTTTATGTCCTGTGCTGCAAAGGTTACATGGAAATTTTGACCCTTGGAATTCAAGCTCAGAGGTGAATATGTTGTTGAATATTTCAACTCAAGGATCAACCTGAAACCTGCTACACGGCAATTTAATTAATAAATGAGACAAATCTATAGGATTAAGGATTTCAGAGATGAAAAAACATGATTGTTTGGATGATCTAGCATGGAATAGACCAATAGTTGACATAAGGATTCAGGTCATATTCTTTTGTGATCCATAGGTTGCATCCTTCATCCATCTGCATCCTTTCGTTCATATGATACATCAGATACATGCGAAGGTGTGCCGACGTATGCAACGTAAGTCAAGTCTTATTGAGTAAATGTTGTATAGCCCATAAGACGGTCTCAGAAATTTAATCTATATCACCTTCTTTCCTTTGTTGTATTCAATATGGGACTAAACATTCTATATAAGACATAAGCAAAGGAGTGATACAGCGCATGCAATATTCCAGGTTACATATATTATTTATACAAAACCCCCAAATCATTTTAAAAAATTCAACATATCTGGAAAAATTAAGTTAATTTACAATTTCAATGATGATACAGGGCCAGGATGGGGGCGCTATTGTGTGGGTCCGATTCAATTCATGGTGTGCTTTGGCGCTGTCATTGGTTGCACCCTTCTGGGAGGCCAAACCATGAAGGTCTCACAGCTTGCATCAATCCTTTCCTTTTTTAGTTTTCCTCAATATGTATTCACAATTAAATCTGAAAATATTAGCATATATTTATTTCTACAGTCCCTGTACCTGATATCGAACCCAGCTGGAACAGCAAAGCTCTACGAATTTGTGATAATTTTCGGTACATTCATGCTGATGATGGCTCAGATACCATCTTTCCATTCGCTAAGGCATATCAATCTCATTTCACTTCTCCTCTGCGTCGCTTACAGCACTTGTGCTACTGCTGGCTCCATCTATGCAGGTTTGTAGTATGTAGGTTTTTTAGGCTAGCTTGATAACATGATATAGATTTCATCAGCTACCTTAACTAGTATATAGAGAGCAATATGAACTGAATTTTCCTGACCAAGTTTTTGTGTGCTTGTAACAGGACATTCCAGTCGTTCCCCAACAAAGGATTATTCACGCGTGGGCGATCAACAAGATCGTGTCTTTGGAGCATTCAATGCAATTGCGATTATCGCCACTACTTATGGGAATGGCATCATCCCAGAAATACAGGTTTCCCCATCTTGTTATGACTTGCATCTTTCTGTTATCAAATAGCTTCTTCAAAATGTAAACGGTAATCGGATTAAAAAAATGATACTAATTAACCACTATTATCTGATAATTATGTAGGCGACAGCGTCACCTCCTGTAAAAGGAAAGATGTTCAAGGGCTTGTGCCTTTGCTACGCAGTGGTAGCGATGACATTCTTCAGTGTTGCAATATCAGGTTATTGGGCCTTTGGCAACCAAGCACAGGGCACCATTCTCACTAATTTCATCGTCGATGGCTCCACTCTTGTACCCAAATGGTTTCTGCAAATGACCAACATTTTTGCCCTCCTCCAACTGTCTGCTGTTGCAGTGGTAATTACTTTAACATCACTGATTTGTTTATACGATCCATCTGTAGCTCTAACTAATTAATGGAGGGGGTTTGATTGCAGGTGTACTTGCAACCAACAAATGAGGTATTAGAGGGAGTATTTTCAGACGCAAAAAAGGATCAGTATTCTGTCAGGAATGTGATCCCAAGGCTTGTTTTTAGGTCACTCTCTGTTGTATTAGGTACACTCATTGCTGCCATGCTTCCATTCTTCGGAGACATCAACGCTATTATTGGAGCATTCGGGTTCTTGCCTCTGGATTTCATCATGCCCTCCATTATGTACAACATTACCTTTAGGCCGTCAACACGCAGTGCTATCTTCTGGTTAAATGCTAGTATAGCTGTTGTATTTTCACTGTTATCGGTTCTTGGTTGCATATCGGCAGTGCGGCAGGTTGCTGTTGATGCTAACAACTACAAATTGTTTGCAAATGTATAAATACTTGCTATTATTTCAGATTATTATTCTGAGCATGCGATGATTAGCAAGGCCAGAAATAGAAATATGAAGCTCAAGCAGATAATATCATGGAGAATATGATTTCAAGCTTTGTATATCTTTTCGTTTGACTATTTATACTTGACACAACCCTTGAATACTGTAATCAATCTGTAAACCTGTTCCTGCGAGAAACATGTCAAATGCTAAGGAAGATAAGGAGAATTAAATCTATCAAAATTTTCGGAAGCCCGAGAAGTGCTGTTGACGAATGAGGAAGAGATTAGTGTTTGCATCCACCAACTGCGTCTTTGACGAGCATTTCAACACGGCGTCGCGTCTTTGACGATGCAGAAACAAATGTCAGAGTGAGACAAAAAGCAACATTTGTGCTTGCCTCACTATTTTTGTGGTTAGATCGCGAAGTAGTTACCAAGATGTGCAATTCCCATGCCTCCATCTTAATTATCACATTTCTGTCATATGAAAACTGTATTTTTTTTTGCATAAAGATAAAATATACCAGCGAAATTCGAATTTCTGACAACTTGCTTTCGCTGGGCAGTAGCGGAATTTGCAAGAGAACCATTTTTACGTCGAGGATTATATAATTTTTTTAGTACAGGAGGGGTTTATAATGCAACAAGAATCATATTTTTTTACAACTACCTAAATAGGGTCGTTCACAATTAGGGTTTAGGGCTCCCCCTTCATCTACACCCGCCTCCACCTCCGCCTCCTCTGCCACCTCGACCACCCACCCAGTGGCCGGAGCGCCTCGGCCGCCCCTCCGCTAGCCGGCCAGCCGGCCCCATTCTTTAGTTCGATGCCGTTTCTTTATGTATTTTGCAAACAATCACACACAAAATCAAAAGAAATCGAAATTAAAATCATTCTTTAATATTTTTTAAACCCCCGTTTTCGATTTTAGGATTTTCTTTTCTCAATTCCTGTCATTTGAGTTACCTGATTATTATTTTCTTGTGTTAATCATTCCAATTGTATTCTTTCAATCGGATCGTTTTTTTTTTTATTGAATCATGCAATTCTTGTACACCTATTCAATTGTAGCATATGGACTATTCTAAAAAAATATTTACCAAACAGGTCCACTTTCGAAAATATTTACCAAAGTAACCCAACACGTGCGTTGCACGGGTTGGGTTACTGACGCGGTTACTGACTAAGGGGTTCTCCCATTATAGTAGTAGAGATATTCTTAAATTTTTTTTTATGGCATTTTAATTCCAAACCCGTTAACCCAAATCTAAATCCGCTAACCCAATTTTCCTAATTGCTCAGTATCCTAACCGATATAGGTCAGATGACGTAGTCTCTCCTGGGCCACAGGATCCTCTCAAAAACCGCTCACCCCTGATCATCAGATCAGCCCTAAGCCCCATGGGCTTCTGCCACGTCAAGCCCACGAGCAAATGGGTCCAGATCCGGCCCAAACGAATCCAGACCCGTTTGTGCCTGCCTATAAATACCAGACGCTCTCCCCCTTCACCAGGTAATCAATCTTTCCCCTCTAAAAACCTACCTACTGTTACTCTTCAGTAACTAACTAGACCGTCGGAGGGTTTGTCACCGGAATCAACCCCGGTGTTCCTAAGCCGAGTGCAGGTTCACGAGACCAAGCCGGGCCTCCAGATCCGAGCTGAGCATCCGACCACCACCTCACTCCTGCCTACTCCCGAGCCACTCCCTCAGCCGAGGGTCGGGCGTATAGTCAGTACTGTGACTTCCACTTTACAAATAGAAAGAACTCACACCTGTTGCAATCACCCCCAAAAACAAACTGCATCAGGTTGGCACCGTCTGTGGGAAACCTCGGTATTGACCTTAGTCCGACCCCGGCCATTAACGACATCCCTTCAATCCGAGCTCTCGAATGGCACCCAAGGCCAGAAGAGCTGTTACCTCTGCACGTCGTCCGGATACTCCTCCCCAGGACGTCCCCACCGACACTCATGGGCCCAACCATCCCAGGGTCAACGGCGGACCGGGGCCGGGCGCTCCTCGCTCGGTCGCAACCGACCTTTGAAAAGTCATCCAGAACCGACAAGCCAGCCGAACCAGAGGGGCCGCTTCCAACTAGGCCCCGAACCATTCCAGGCATCCAGCCCGAGAGCTGGATCCGGAACTCAGCAGCACCGATCGGAGACCGCCACCTCAACGCGACCCGGCCGGACGAGCTCCAGTCACCCACCGCGAGTTCCAAAACTTCCGGAACGAGATCCTGGAAGCCATCTTCGAGACCCTCGTCAACGAAACACTCCATCGCTCTCACTTGTGGTCGGGCGCCAGAGCCAGCGAGTCTCACAGCCTAACCCGCCCGCCAGAACAATGACGAGGACGTACTAAGATGCCTACAGGAAATGGAGAACTGCCTCGACCATTTCGGCGACGGCGGCTCGATGCCGGCTCAGGGTCATAGGTCAACCCGACCTCCTTTCTCCACTGCGATCCTACAAGCAGAAATACCCCGAAATTTTTGACCTTCTCAGTTCAAGACCTATGACGACGAGGGTGATCCTGCTGATCACATGGAGGGTTTCAAGACCCTCATGATGATTCACAGTGCTTCGGATCCCCTCCTATGTCGTGCCTTGCCCGCCACCCTCCGAGGTTCGGCTCGGGAATGGTTCTCTAAGCTCATCCCCGGTTCGATCTACTCATTCGATCAGCTTGAGGTAAATTTTTTGGCCCACTTCATGACCAGCAGGAAGGCCGAGAAGACGAGCGCGTCCCTACTGGACCTCCGACAGAAGGAAGGGGAGTCACTCTGTCAGTTCATCCGGAGGTTCACCGCAGAAGCGAGGTCGGTCTCCTCCCTTGACGTTGGGGTCGCCTCAGCAGCATTCCGACACAACGTCCGACACGGCCAGCTGAAGGCGTCCCTGGCCAAGAAGCCTCCCCTCGATTTCCCGGACCTACTCAATTAGGTCGAGAAGTACATCCGGGCGGAGGAGGCCCGAAATCCTGAGGACACCAAGGAGGTCTCGGAGAAGGGGAAGCGCAAGGCTGATGAGGCAGAGCCAGCTAAGAAGGTCCCAAAAGATGGGACCGGCATGAAGAGGGTCCTCCGATCCCTGCGCTTCGAGAGGTACACGCCACTGACACAAAACGTGTCGGCCATTCTCTTAGCAGTCGAAGACAGGGACCTCGTCCAGATGCCCCCTCGACCAACCAGCAACAAGAAAAGGGACCAGCGATTCTACTACCGTTTCCACCGGGACAATGGGCACGACACCCACTACTGTCGGGCCCTGAAGGACGAGATCGAGGCCCTTATCCAACGAGGGTATCTTCGGAAATTCACCCGGGAAAATGCCCGGGACCGAAGGGACATGAGGAACCGGAGGCTTTCTCCTCCTCCTCGCACCCCCAAACAGCATCCCGAGTGGGACCCCGAGCCTGAAGAGACCGAAGGTCAAGCCATTCTACATTCTGTCCATGGGGGGCCTATGGGAGGAGAGTCTAGCACTTCCTGTAAGGCGTTCGTCCGAGAGGTAAATGCCATCTAGGATCTCCCTTCCCCCCAAGTTTAACAGCTCCCTGTCTCCTTCTCAGGGGAAGACCTGGAAGGGGTCCTGGCTCCCGCACTGCGATGCGCTCGTCATCAGTCTTGTCATGGTGAACTACGTGGTCTGTTGGAACCTTGTGGATAATGGGAGCTCGGTGAACATCCTCTTCCTGGAAGTGTTCGAGAACTTCAAGCTCCCCCGAGATAAGCTGAAGCCAGCCGGGTACACCCTGGACGGGTTCTCCGGCGTCCCGGTGTCAATAGAGGGGATCGTGACCTTGGATGTCCGACCCCCCACAGATGGACCGAGTCGATGGACTTCATGGTTGGGAACGTCAAAGCGACTTACAATGCCATCCTCGGCCGACCGGGACTCTGCTTCTTCCAGGCTGTTCCCTCGGCCTACCATCTGAAATTGAAGTTCCCCACCGAGTCAGGTGTCGGGGTCGTTCGGGGGAACCAAGAAGCAGCACGATCGTGCAATATGACAACGGTCGGGAGTGGTGTGTTCCCCCTGGACGCCGTCGAACTACAACCCGAACGGAGCCAACCCGAGCCCGAACCCGCGGACGAACTAGAAGAAGTCTCGTTTGAGATAAGGGGACAAGTCAAAGTGGTTCCGCATGAGCTGCTCCCTCACGCCCGACCTCAAGTCCAACCTAATCGACTGCATTCACTGCAACGTCAACCTCTTCGCTTGGATGCCATCCGACATGCCCGAGATCTCCGAAGACTTGATCATGCACAAACTAAGCGTGATCCCTGGCTCGAAGCCGATCGTCCAGAAGCAACGTAAGCCCGGAAAGGCAACAGGCTGTAAAAGTAGAGGTAGACAAGCTCTTGTCTGCCCAGTTCATCCAGGAGGTCAGCTAGCCCGAGTGGCTGGCAAACGTCGTGATGGTGAGAAAGGCGAACGGGAGCTGGAGGATCTGCATAGACTTCACCGAACTCAACAAGGGGTGCCCCAAAGACCCATTCCCTCTCCCCAACATCGATGCTCTGATCGACGCCACGTTGGGTCATGAGCTCCTGTCTTTCATGGACGCCTTCTCAGGCTACAACCAGATCCGAATGTTTCCCCCTGATATAGCCAAGACGTCCTTCATCACCGACCAAGGTCTTTATTGCTACTGGGTTATGCCCTTCGGGCTGAAGAATGTCGGTGCTACCTATCAGAGGCTCGTCAACCGAATCTTCAAGGACCAGATCGGTTGCAACATGGAGGTGTACGTCGATGACATGCTCGTCAAAAGCCAGCGGGGATAGGACCACGTTGCTGACCTGGAAGAAGCCTTTGGCATTCTTCGGACCCACAACATGAGGCTCAATCCGGTGAAGTGTGCGTTTGGCATCTCCTCGAGAAAATTCCTTGGGTTCGTCGTCAGCCAGCGTGGCATCGAGGCGAACCCCGAGAAGATCCAGGCCATAATGGACATGGCCCCTCCAAGAAACATCAAAGAAGTCCAACGGCTCACGGGAAGATTGGCGGCCATCGGCCGTTTCCTCTCCAAGTACGGAGAGAAGTCACTCCCGTTCTTCAAAGCTCTGCGCAGAACCGGAGGCTTCGAATGGGGTACTCAGCAGCGGGAGTGTTCGCCCAATTGAAAGATTACCTCGCCAATCCTCCGCTCCTTAGCAAACCCGAATCGGGCAAGCCCCTCTGGCTTTATCTTTTGGCCTCGAAATGCGTGCCTAGTGCCTTCCTCGTTCGGGAAGAAGATGGAGTCCAAAAACTGTTGTACTATGTGAGCAAGGTTCTGCTCGCGACTGAGACCAGATACGCAAAAATGGAAAATGTAGCATACGCCCTGATCATGGCCGCAGCGCAAGCTCCGCCCCTATTTCCAGGCACACTCAATTCAAGTCCTCACGGACCAGACTCTGAAGGCCGTGCTCCACAAGCCCGAGAGCTCCGACCGACTGGTCAAATGGTCGATCGAGCTCAGTCAATACGACATCAGCTATCAACCAAGGACAGTAATCAAGGGACAGTCCCTCGCCGAGTTCATCACAGAATGCACCATCTCCGAGCAACCCGGAGGTGCAGAGGCCAACCCTGACGTGGGAAGTTCACGTCGACGGCTCTTCCTGCGAAATGGAGAGTGGTGCAGGCATCATTTTGCGAGGACCTGGCAACTTCCTTCTCCAATATTCCCTCTGCCTCAACTTTCCAGCCTCCAACAACGAGGCTAAATACGAAGCTATGATTTCCGGGCTCACCCTGACACACCAGGCAGGCACCAGGCAGACCAGGGCCTTTAGGGACTCTTAGCTCGTGGTCAATCAGATCACCAGAGTGTACGAGGCCCACAGACGATCAGATGATCCGGTACTTGGCTGTGGTCCAGTAGCTCTTAGCATCCTTTGACGAGTCTGCAGTCTTAAGGATCCCAAGAGAGCAGAATGCCCAGGCCGATGCCCTATCAAAGTTAGCCTCCTCGTGATTCGAAAGTCTCGACTGCACCGTTCTGATTGGAGTACTCCTGAAGCCGAGTATCGACCTCCCCGAGACCTTCTATATAGACGACGGAGCTCAGCCTGATGATTAGACCACTCCCATCTGAAAGTTTCTAATCAAAGGAGAGCTCCCCGAAGACCGAGCCGAGCCGAGGTGGATCAGGGTCCGCTCAGAGAGGTTCGCCATGATCAGCAAAACCCTCTTCAAATGCTCGTACACCACGACGAACGGTGGACCCTACCTCCGCTGCTTAACCCCCGACGAAGCCAAGTATGCTCTCAAGGATCTCCACGAAGGAATTAGCGAATTCCATATGGGGAGCCAATCGCTTGCCCGAAAGGCTCTGAACCATGGGTATTACTGGCCCACGATGCTGCAAGATGCCCTGGCCCTGATCAAAAAGTGTGGCTCTTGTCAAAAATTCTCCTCGGTGAGAAGGGTTCCCCAAGCAAACCTCTGCACTGTGTCCAGTCCGACCCCCTTTGCTATGTGGGGGATGTACCTGGTAGGCCCATTTCCGAAGGCAACGGGCCAAAGAAAGTTTCTGACAGTAGCAATCAACTACTTCAAAAAGTGGATCGAGGCAGAGCTCCTGGCCACGATCACCGAGTAGTAGACCCAACAATTCTTCTAGAAGCACATCGTCTGCTGATTCGAAATTCTGCACATACTCATCACAGATAATGGGACTCGGTTCGCGGGTAAGAATTTCTGAAAGTTTTGCGAGGATCTCAGGATCCAATAATGATTCTCTTCGGTATGCCACCCGCAGTCGAACGGTCAGGCCGAGAACGCGAACTGCCAGATCCTTGACGGCCTCAAGAAACGCTGCACCCGAAGTCATCGCCGCTTGCCGTGAGTCACTGCTGTCGATGCTTGCGTCACCGCTGTCGCTTGCTACTGTTGCTGTTCTTATTGCTGCTTGGCTCGTTGTTGCTGTCTCCGTTGTCATCGGGACTCTCGTTCCCGTTATTCTTTCATATTCGGAATCGTCATCTATAAAGACAAGTCTCTCTCGAACAAACTCAATGTTTTTGTTCAAGAAATATGTATGATCTCCACAAGTAGTTCCTATTTCATTATCATATTGTATTTGTTTGATACCTTTCAAAGAAACTATTAGAGATTCATCGGCGAAACCAAATTGTTGTTTTCTTTTCGTGCTATATTCTTGAATATAATCTAAGCCGTGTTACCGTTGTCATATGCATACACCACACTATTCAATGTAGAAATATATGTTAGTCTAGTATATTTTGATTGCATGCATTAGACTGATTTTACTATTGTTGATAAATTATATACCGTAAAAATGACGAGTTTCTACCTTGTTAACCGTAGAAATGCACCCGAAATACTGGACATGAATACTTGTAAACTCTCATAATAGAATATGCATTTTGTACATCTCGATTGTTGTTAAATAAAATTTATCATGTCACTGCCTTGCTGTTTAGTCTGTGTTATTGTGAATTTTGGACCCTATTAATTTTAGAATTAGATTGAACTTTATAAATGAAAGTCATAGCCCTCTGAATCTATTTTTTAGAACTTTTTACGAGTCAAAATTCCGATATATAAACTGGAAGGTATCGTATTTTTAACACTGATAGGTTTTAATTTTTAGATTGTCGTTTACTAGCATATCGACATGAATTGTTAATTGAAATAATATGTTAACAATGGTCTTAGAACTTGATATTAACTAGGTTGCTACCCGACATGATTAGGAGTCACCTTAATATTTTTATAAGAATAATTGATGACTTTCTATACTCGTTATGCATACAAGAACATGACCCTAGATCGCTGACAGATCACTAGTTCAGTAAAGAACCAAACTTTTGACCTTGTTAAAGTTAATATAAAACCAGTAAAGAATAGAACTTTCCACCTAGTTACTGTGATTATAATGTATTATGTGAATATGTATTAGAACTGGCAGTAAGTCTAGTTTCTAGAATGTCTGACGTAACCTGATTTGTTTTCCAATAGCAGCGGGAAATTCGACTTTTGTACAGCAACGTCTTACTGTCCAGAATTTGTATTCTTCATGTTTAATTGTAAATATATCAAAACCTTGCATTGCACTATATATCACTCATTATACAGTCATTGATACCTCATTAACATCATTTCTTGATTATCATTCTATCAATTGCACATTCATGATCCATGTTAATAAATTAATAATAAGCCTTGGAAATAAGGGCCGACTTAGTACTAAAAAATCGGAGACTGTACTCGGATGAAGGACCCATGTTTCCCTATATTGTTATTGTTATAGTATATCGTATTGTGGAAAATTTCTCGTTATGGATCGTTGATTGTGGATTCTTGTTATTGATTATCATGCCGAGTACATGATTTGTAGAATTCACCACTATAGTCTAAACGTTCACTTGCTTGTATGCACCGAACATATGGTATGGAACACAATATTACGTGCATTAGATAAGATAATAAAACATGATAGTCCTAGGATTGACACTTGCATTAATCTTGGTTATTGTTATTGACTTGATTCTTGTTTTATTGTTATTGTTAATCGGCGAATTGTTGATTATATACCTTGCCTTGTTATCGACATTTTCATTGATAATTTATGTAGTTCTAGTCCTTTGTTCCTTGATATTTATATGTCCTATTTTATTGTTCCTTATTTGTAACTACTTACTGTCCGTGACTTGCTCTAACGTACATTTCCTCCACTATAGACCAAGATCTTGTAGGTACACAAGGTGAATTATCCGAAGAACTTAATGAGCAAATCTTTTAGGGATTTGAGCCAAATTATTGGCCCACAATAATTGTCTCATCCATGCTATTTTGTATTTTGGATTTTGTTGACCTGAAGTTTATTTCTTTCCAGATGTTCGTTATTTTTGAGATATTTCATGGATTATTATGTTATGTGATTTCATTATAGCATGCGTGGTTGTAACTGTATTGCATATTGTCGAGTTAAATATTACAGCTTATGAATGATGCAAATCATTCGCTAGGCCCTTGTTACGTGCTTGCATTCCCGTATTTTGGGAAGTGGGGCATGATAATGTTCCCCAATTTGCTTTTGTATACCTTAGAGCATCCACAGTGGTTTGTTAAAATTGGCAAATTGCCATTTTATAGCAAACGATGGTCTGCAACGGTTTTCTATTTTGCCAATTTTTGGCAAATTCGCTATATCTGTTTCTCATATATGAGAAACGAAATAGCAATTGCCAAATTATGAAGGACGGTATAACATATACCGTCCCTCCGATTTTAATATATTTTAATCCCGTCAGACAGTATAACATATACCGTCCTTCCCTAATTAAATTAATTTTTCCCGTCAGACGGTATAACATACATCGGACGGATATGTTATCCCGTCCCAGGAGTTTTCCTTTTTTTTAATTTTTTTTTTAAATGAACGGTCAAGATTCGTCCGATCGGAAAAAAAATAAAATAAAAAATCTTCCCGTCAAACGGTATAACATACATTGGACGGGATATGTTATCCCGTCCGAGGAGTTTTCCCTTTTTTTTTTTAAATTTTTTTTTAAATGAACGGTCAAGATTCATCCGATCGGAGGAAAAAAAAAATTTAAATTGTCGGACGGGATATGTTATCCCGTCCTTGATTTTAGGTGGTAGGTAGGTTTAAGTTAGGTGGTAGGTAGGTTTAAGTTTATTAATTAGATTTAGTTAGTTAATTAATTAGGTTTAGGTATTATTATATTATTTATTTTATTTAATTAATATATTTTAATAGTTAATCTGCAATTAAATTTTTTAATTTTTTTTAAAATGAGAGAGACGGTATAACATATACCGTCCCACGCAATTTTAAAAAAAAAGCACAGAATATAGCAAACAACCACTGCAGCCTTTGTCGCTATTTGCTATTACTGTAGCAGCCATTTTTGACAAAATGAGAAACACCGTTGTGGATGCTCTTACCGTCTGCCTTAGTGCGAAAATTTTTACCTTTCAATACCCTAATACACTTTTTTGAGTAGTGCTAATTGCACATTTGTACTGCTTCTTTTTGTACTACTGTCACTACTTGCATGTTATTGGACTCGAGAAGGTGGTGCTGACAAATAAATAATTTACATGGGGTGTACCTTCTCGAGTGTAGTACTGTGTAAGTAGTGTAAGAGCATCCACAGTGATCATTGTGTAAAATATGCATAAATGGATAAATGCATATAGCATTTGACAAGTTTGCTGCAGTCGTCGAAGGCAATTTTTTACCTATTTAAATTAAAATAATAAAAATCCAGATCAGACGAAACTAGATGTTGCGTCGGAGGGGAAAAAAATATTTTTAAATTGAGCGACGGAAGATCACATTGGGTTGGAGGAGAACATTGCGTTGGAGGAGAAAAGCAAGAAAAAATTGCCAGTGCGTGGCAATTCAGGGTAATTCTAAATAGATACTTCAAATATTTTTTAAATAGACATTGAATAGATATTGAATAGATATTGGTTAATGAAGTAGACACTCATGCATTAAAAAAAAATCTATTGAATAGATATTGGTTCACCACCATTTACTCATGCATTTTTAAAATAGATATTGAATAGATACTTGAATATTTTTTAAATAGATACTTCAATATTTTTCCAAGCTTTAAATAGATACTTCAATAGATACTTTAAATAGGTAATTCAAATTTTATTTTTTATTGTTTTTAGAAAAAACCCAACGGACGCTACATGATGTTGCGTCCGAGGATTACGGAGATGAAGGGATGCAACATCATGTTGCGTCGGAGGGTTTTTTTAATTTTCCGGCCTTTTCTGTTTTAAAAAATTAATTTTTAATCGAGCGACGCAACTCGAAGTTTCGTCCGACGATTTAAAAATAATATTTTTCAAGCCATGCAACATGATGTTTTGTCCTTTAAAATATGCATAATTCTTAAATCCTCTCTCCGTATATAGCAATCTACTGTAGCTGAATATGCAAAATATGCATATTTAGCGAACGACTGCAGCGATAATTTTTAGAAAATATGGATATTATGCATATTTAGCAAATGACTGCAGATGCTCTGAGTAGTATGATTGTATAAACTATCTGAGTAGTATGATTGTATAAACTATCTGAGTAGTATGATTGTATAAACTATGAAAGTAGCATACTTAGTATTTTTCTTTTGTTCTTTATCTTTTGCTACCTTCTGTTAGTATTCTCTTAAATAATATACAAATGTGATACTCGTATGACTTATTTCCACCCAATTTTTCTTTTTTCTTTTTTTGGCGGATATTCGCAATTTAGGGTATATATAGGGAAAGTAGGGGGGAAATCATGTCGATCTTAGCTGAGAAGGATTTGAAGCGTCTCAAATGAAGGAATGTAGGGAAAAAGCATTTACGGTCTTTCACATTTTCTGTAACAGGTAACGAAAGATCAGAAAAAAACATTGGGGTATTAAAAGGTAGAGATTTCTCATGGTGGTATTTATAGGTAGAGGTAAGGAGCGTTAAGCTATATAAAGGAAAATCAGCCATTGTTTCATTTGATATCATAGGGATGGCAAGTGGGCCAGGTCAACCGCCGATCTGTCCGCGACCCGTCCGTATAATCCGGCCCGCGAAACGGCGGTTTGGGTTCAGGTCGAACCCGTGAACAGTAACAGGTCGACCCGGGTCGCCGAAATATCGGATCCAACCCGTCCAATCCGGCCCGCGAACCCAGTTAAATTTTCCAACCCGCCGACCAACCCGCGGGTCGACCCACGGGTTGCGAACCGTTCGGTTGACCCGCCTCAGGTCGACCGTTGACCCGAACGGGTCCAACGGGTTGCAAAAGGAGGCTGCCGTTAGGGTGCTGTACAACAGAGAGCCAAAACGGCTCTTATAGCCGTTTTTTTTTGGGGTTTTTTTGGTTTTTTTTGTTTTTTTTAAACCTATAAATACCCCCCCAAAACTCCATCAAAAAATTCACAAAAAACTCTCTTACTCTCTCTACTATTATAATTCATTTCTAAGCAATTTGTGAACAACTGAAGTATTCAACAAGCAAGTCTTCAAGGCATATACACGATCAAATTCTGATCGTATCGAAATCAAAATTCAACAACGTCTTCCACCCTTCAACTCTCGTCCAACTCCAAGTGATCAAGTCTTGAACTCTCCTTCAAGCTCTCCTCAACTCTTTAATTCCGGAATCGCTTATTTCTACTTCTACTTCTATTCTTATTTCACGAATTTTTTTATATACGCGTATCCACGGTGAACGGTATCAAAATTTCATACCTCTCTTCTTATTTAATTTTTGTTGTAGTTATAATTTTTGTTGGTTTTTCGATCTTCTCTATCTCAATCCTCTTGTTTTCTAGATTTTTTTTTATAACTCATCGCTCCTACATTGTGTAGTTTTTTTTTACATACATTACTACATTATGTCTAGATCACGCGGTAGCGGTTGTAGCCAAAGTGGGCAATATTCCACCGGCACTTCCCGTTGGCCACCAATTGTCCCAATTAGTGAGCCCGCCGAAGAGTACCATGATCCTCCTACCCAACAATGGGGTACACACGATGAGGTTGTAGGAGACATACAATTAGAAGAAGAACAACAACAACAACAACCAACCGAAACAACACAACCCCGTAGTGGTAGGAAAAGTAAAGGGAAAAGTAGTGATAGGCATAAATTTTACGATTTTATCCCAGACGAATGAAATTCGGGTATAGGTTTGAAAGTTTGTAAAACATGTTCTTAGGCATACAAATTCAAGAGGGGTGACGGCACCAGTACAATTAGTAGACACATCCAACATAACCATAAAGACCTTCTTGTTGACTTACCCGGCCAACAAAAAATCAATCCTAGGACCGGTCTAGTTGATAGCCACCCTTATGATTCCGATCTTGTTCGTCGGGAAATGGCCCGACTAGTAATAAAGGAAGAAATACCATTTTCCTATCCCGAGAGTAGGGACTTGGAAAATTTTAATCAAACGGCCTTAAACCCTCATTTTAGAAGAATCCCGAGAAATACTTGCAAATCGGATTGTTTTAAAGTTTACAATGAAATGAAGGATGCTTTGATTGCAATTTTATGGAATTTAACTTGTAGAGTTAGTTTATCTTTAGATTGTTGGACGGATGTCAATAATATTCCAATAATGGGAATAACCTGTCATTGGATCGACAATGATTGGATTCTTCAAAAAGAATCATATCACTTGTCGCGTTGCCCTATCCTCATAGTAGGCGCTAAAATAGCAAACCGTATTTTAGAAATTTGTGATGTTTTTCATATTCGCAATAAAATTATGTGTATTAGTTTTGATAATGCATCTAACAACAATGCAGCAATTACTACCTTAAAATCCGCATTAAACCCTCCATCTGACAATATTTTTCATATTAGATGTGCATTTCATATTTTAAATTAAGTGTTCAAGATGCATTAAAAATAGCCGATCCATATATACTTAAAATTAGAAATTGTGTACATTTTATTGCATTAAGTCCCAGCGTATTTCAAGAATGAAAAAATTGGTGTAGGATTTCAAATGTACATTTTAGAAGATTTTCAAAGGATGTTAAATACCGATGGAACTCTACTTTTGATTTACTATATGTTGTCACCGAATATAAAGCAGTTGTAAATGATTTTTGTATCGCAAAAAATATACCAAATTTTGAACTAACTCCCACCGTTTGGTTTTATGCTGAATCTTTGTTGAAATTTGTAGAACCTTTTAAAACCGCAACTTTAAAATTTTCAAAATCATACGAATCTACTTCTAGTAGCATTTTTATTTCAATAGTTACTATGATGCAAACATTTAACGAAATGTTAAATGATACTTTTGTTGGTGATATTGTAAAACCTGCATACAAAAATTTTTTGAAGTATTTTTATCCTCCTCCTATGTTGATTTGTGTTGTTACCGTTATGGATCCTCGTATCAAAGTAGAAGGTACGGAGAGTTTGATTGAAATATTTTTTATATTACTTGGGGAAAATGTAGAAATAGAAATAGAAATTGATTGCGCTTCTTTCTTAGTAAAATTTGAATCTACATTAAATAACTTGTATGATTATTATGACAGATCTTTTGCTTCTAGTAGTACAACTTCTGTAGTTAGTTCTTCTTCTGGTAGTTCCAAAGGTAAGGGTAAGAGTAAATTTGATGATAGAACATTTAATTTACTTGCACAAATTCAATCCAAAAACCTAGGACTAATCAACCAAATGAATTAAATTGGTATAACCAACAAGATTCCGAGTCTTCTTCTTCTTCACTAGATATTTTACAATGGTGGAAATGCCATGAACACACTTATAGTATTTTTAAATATATGGCTAACGATTTACTAACTCCTCCTGTATCTATAGTTGTTTCTGAAAGTGCATTTTCTTCAAGTGGCAGGGTTCTAACTGATTACAGGAATCGCTTCAAGCCCGACTCGTTAGAGATACTTGTTTGTACAGAAGACTGGCTGAAGGCTGAAGATAGGATACAAGAGAAAACATTATCTACGTCCACAATATTTGATACATGATATCAGATATCATGTAGATTGCGTGTGGTAAAGGTGCTAGTTGTTTTAATCTTAGGTGAAGGGATGGCTGCAATCCTTGTGATCAAGCACGGTATTTGCCACAGTCCTCATTTCACTGTTCTTATGGAGGCACTACCTTGGCTTTGTATGTTGTCTTATCTCACATATATACTATATATATATATATATTTATTTATTTGGATTTTTAAATTATTTTGACTTATATTAATTTTTTGGATTGGATTTGTAGTTTGGCTATTAAAGGCCAGCTCCCAAGTGGACTTATTTATCAGGTGTGCTTGCTTGTATTAATTGTTTGTGTTATTGTTGGATTATGTAGGACGAAGGCATATTGAAATGAGGTATGTACATGTTTTAGTGTGCTCCAGTTGATACACCAACGGCAGTGGATAGATTTTTAGGGCAGTGGAACCCATCGGCAATATTTTTGATGGAGAGTGAATTATGGCCAGATCTTATTATTTCAGCATCTGAAAAAGGAGTAAGTTGCTCTCTTTTTCCACTCACTGGGAAATAATATTACTGAATATATAGAGGAACTTGCAAGTAAGGTGGCACAAGAATTACGATTGAGCTTGTTCATATTGCTTCGGAGGAGGTATTCATACACATCACATACAATTTAAAATTTTAGGTTTCTTTCAGTAATTTCTTTTATATTTCAGGTTAACATGCTTTGATTTATCTTATTATGAGCTTAAATAAATGCATAACGTTTCTTCTTTACTATGATTATTTGCCCTTGAGTGCTACTTCACCAATTCATATAGTGACAAAGTGAAACTAAAGACTTGCTTAGTTCTGTTGTGAACTCTGTGTTGGATGTTTTTTTACTCAATCATACAATGTGTATGTTTATCAATATATCTCCTATTACTTTTGACTCATCAGTTAGAACTCAGTCAAGCGCTTTACCCTTAATAATCTTAGTTTCCATGAATGCAGAAGGCATGTGCATCTTGTGTTTCATTCGGATTATTATATTTTCTTTATAGCATCAATAAGTAATTATTCTATTCAATTTTCTTATACGTTCTGCTTCCTGATTAATGCAGGGAAATAGCTGTTGGCTTGACAATGATGCACCATCTTGTGTTCCTTTCAGATACCAGTGTTGACTTCTAGTTTGGTGTGCACAAAACGTGCTCACTCATACTAATAAGGTTAAATTTAGTGTGTCAGATTTTCAGGATCAAATATTATCAAAAAGAGATCCAAGAGAGATTCACAAATATACAAATAAGGAAAGCAATAAATAATAATTGCGAAAGAGGAAGCTATTCAAAAAGAATTCATGATTAATTGGTCCACAAGTAAAAGAGGAAGACATCAAGAGCTGTATTTTTCTTTCTAAATTCGTGAGATTATAATTGTATAAGATTGATTTAAGAATGATTAGTTTATGGTAAGAAAACAGACTGGATTCGGAATAAATAGCTTGTGACCGGTCGACCGCATGGCAATCGACCGCAACTTTAGTTGTTCGATGAGCAATCGACCTTTCACCTCTCTACATTACGTCAGAGAGTTGAACGGTCGACCGCACCAATATGACGGTCGACCGCACACTGCGCTGTGAATATTCTTGGAAAGTATCGTTTCCGTTTTTGGATTGATACTCTTTCCCGTCTATTAATATTGACGAATCCACTCTGTCATTCTCACCTTATTACTTCTGGAAAAAAACTCTTGAGAACTAATCCTTCAGTAAATCAATCCGAGTGTGAGCGTTTATTTGGTTGTATTCTTCAGTCAAGATCTTTAACGATCTTGAGGTTTTCTTTTCATTTCTTTTCCACTTCGGTGAGATTGACGAAACTTGAATTAGAAGTCCTGTGGGTGTAATAGGTCTCTCGGCCTGAATCCGAGAATCATTGTACAAGGGTTTTGAGTATAGTGGAACGCTTGTGGCGGAGAGTTGCTACAAGTAGGTGGTGTGGATGTAGACCTGGGGGTCGAACCACGTTATATCGCTGCGTCATCTGTGTTTACTTTTCTTATCACTCTTTTCTTTACTTTACTTTGTTTTAAAATTTTTTTTTAATTCCACACGATCACCCTATTCACCCCCCTAGGATGATTTACAATGGTATCAAAGCGATGTGCTTATAAAAAGTTTAAAAGCTTAAGCAAAAGGTCCAATGGCCAAAATCCCTCCTCCCCAAAACTTGTACTCATCGGAGCTTTCGTCTCCAATGGGACAAGTCTTACCCGATCACCTTTTTTTGATGGAAAATGCTATGACGTCTGGAAAGTTCATATGTCTTATTTTTTAGAGATGCTCGGAGAAGAGGTATGGAATGTATGTATCAACAAAATAGAAATCCCAGTGAGCGATGGAAATAAGGCATTCACACCGGCGGAGTTATCTCTCAAAACAACAAATTCCAAAGCCATGACAGCTCTTTATGCAGGGCTGAACAATGAAGAGCTAATGCGATGCGGGCGTAACTGCAAAACAGCCTACGAGATCTGGAACAACATGCTGAAGCGGCATGAAGGAAGTGCTTCCGAGGTAAAAGCTAAAGTGAATTTGTGTTTTTATAAATTTGATGTGTTCCGCATGTTGCCAGGTAAAAATGTGGACCAAATGCTCGCCCTTTTTGATATCATTGCCTACGAGCTAGAGAGCTTGGGTATGGGGCTTGATGATGACCGAAATGGAAAGCTCATAAGCTGTCTCACGCCAGAGTGGGATGTTAAGGCTGCGGCAATGAGAGAGACTCTCGAAGAGAGGGAATTGACTACTATACATTTCAAGGAAAGCTAAAAACTTACGAGATGGAAATGATGGAGACAAAAAGATACATGCAAAATATCGGGATTGAACGAAAGACTGAGGAGAAAACCATTGCACTAAAGGCAGAAGAGGTCTGACCATCAAAAGCTGATTCAGATCATGAGGAGTCAGACGAGGACATTGCTCTATTAACAAGACAATTTCGTAAGTACCTCAACAACAAAAAATATGGTAGGTATCAAGAAGAAAGGAAAAAGGAGAAGGAGGATGTGTGCTACAAGTGCAAGAAGCCCGGACACATCCGTGTAAACTGCCCCAGTCAACAAGACAGGAACAGGGAACATTATCGCTCAGATTCAAGTCAGAAGAAGAAGAAGGTGCTAAAGACAACTTGGCTAGACTCGGACTCAAGTAAGGAAGAGCAAGGCCACGGCGACGTCGGCTTCATGGCTCTTGGGAGTGGTGAGGTGCAATCACCTTCTCAAGAAGAGGTAATCGAACAATCAAATTATGATGAACTCATAGATATATGTAATGTTTTGAAAGACTACGCCAAGAAACTAAGTCGTGAACTTAGACAATATAAACAAAATTCTAATGAAATACATGACGCCTGCATAAAAAAAAATCAAAAACTGAAAAATAAGAATGCCTTAATTTTGTAAAAACTTGAGTCATGTCAAAAAGATCATGATATTTTGCTAGAAGAAAATGAGAATTTAAAACAACAAATTTGTCAATCGCTAGCAAAGCATGATGATCACTTAGAGAGATTTAGGAGAAATCTGTTTCTATTGCCAAGCTCACAAATGACTTAGATGAATGTAAAAGAAAATTTGATGAAGTAGTGGAAGGATGTAATGAAGCCCTTAAACAAAATATGATTCTTGATGCAACACTAGATACTCTTTGTTGGAACACAAAAAACGATGAGATAACTAGAAAAAGACTGTGTAAAAAGATAATTGAGGTTGAAAGATTGTTGAAAAATATGAAGGGCCCAATTACTTTATTACTAAAGATTCAAGATCCAATCATGATAATCGATGGCATGGTTACGAAGAGCCAATACATCATCAAAAGTGTAAATCATCAAGTCACACATACTTGCATAAAATCCAACTAAAGCATAAACCAATGCAAAGCTATGCAAGTGTGCATGACCCAAGGCATAGTCGAATCACATGTAATTTCTGCTATAGACTCGGGCATATTTCTTATAACTATTCACTAAAAATGAACACTAATCTTGTCTGGATAAGAAAGAATGTTGATGCAGGCTCAAAGCTCACATGGATTCCTACAAACATACAGGTGGGCAGTACGAAGTTTTCAACATAGAAAAAGGGAAAAAACCTTGATAGAAGACGCACAAAACTCAACAGGCATAGTAGTAACCTGCATCTCTATCAAGGAAATAAGTGAAGAACGGTGTTCTTCAAATAAGCACAGCACCGGGTAAAATCTATACTTGCTTAAATTTATAATAAACATTGATTTATGAATTATGATTACAAAAGGTGAGTAACCGGTCGACCGTACCTGCTAAAAATTTAGTGTATGTCGAAACTGGACCGGTCGACCGAACGGTCGACCGTGCACCGCTTTGTCACAAATCGCTAATTCAAAATCTTCTATTTAGTGTTGAGCGGTCGACCGTATTGTTGAACCGGTCGACAGATCAAGTCGGCTGATCTGCCTATTCCCTCTCTAATATAAATACTCCTTCACCCCCAACCTCTCAACCTCACACTGAAACCCTAGCCTACAAATATAAACCCATCGTGTAAACTCTCATCTCTTAAACTTTTCATCAAAATATCTCAAGTAATCTCTCATCCTCTGTCTCAATGGCTTCCTCCTCTCACAAATCAAAGGGCAAGAAAGCTGTTGCCTCCAAATCCATCACTAGAAACGGTATAATTTTCCGCAACTCACAGTGTGCTAATATTTACTTCTCTTCTCTCAATAATGCCCCCGTTGTTGCAAATCGGGTTATTAACCTGTCATCCTTGGGTGGGCAATTTTCAGTCATGGTTAGAATTCTTAGGGAGTTTGGATGGGAAAACTATCTTGCTACCCCAAGCACTCACTCCGAGTCTCTAACTCAACAATTCTATGCTAATCTTGATGGACTTCAAGATGATGATCTTACTCTCTCTTCTATCATCCTTGGCCGTAGGGTTAAAATCACTCCCGAATATCTTCGAGGGAGAAACGAGTTTCCCGAAGGGGAGTTTGATGCGTATCGCCTAGATTTTAAAACTCTCAATTATAAGCCCGGTCACAATGAAAATACTGTTAAGTCAATGATTGTCCAACAAGAATTTTCTCATCTTCCTCATCCCGCTCCTACCAACTTTACTGATACCGCTCGTGTTCTTAATAAAATTGTTAATGCTAATATCTGGCCTAAGAAAAATGCCAAATCAGAAATTAGGGTCGACCAATCCTTCATCATTTTTCTTATGCTGGGGGAGTATAAGTTTGACCTTGCTACATTCATCATTCGTACGATGAATTATTCTACCTCTTCAAATCGTGGTAGTCTCCCTTTTAGCTCACTCATCTACAACCTCGCCATTGATTCCTGTATTGAGATCAGGAATTATTTGCTCAGTAAATGTCCTATGTTTTCAAATGACAGGTAAGATGTTAAGTATATATTTCTTTGCAGTCTGCTGTTGGTACTGCTGCATTCCTGAGCAGGTGCACATATGAACAAGAGTTCCTCTCAATTCACACATCCAGTATATGTGATTAAGTAGCAGTTGAGTGTTGTGCATGTGTAGAGAATCAATTTTCTATATACCTACATAGGACCCATTTCTACTTGGTGCATATCAACAAAAAGAGGATTTTATAGATGTAGCTTATACATACTCCTATTCACCAAAGTATTTAACTTCTACATATTTTTTTTTCAATGTTTCACGGCCATCAGAAAAGGGGATTTTTATCATACATCCATATATATCAGTAGAAGCCATTCTCTATAACCCCTACAACCTGTAAATGGTGAGATTTTGCTCATAAACAGAACTGGTCTTTCAGTATCTGCGGTCGACCGTGCAGTCGACCGGTATGCTCTCTGGAAATCTTTTGAAACCGCAGAGTACGGTCGACCGGTTCTCTCTCTGACCTATGTTTTCAAAGCCCTCCAAAATTACAGTTCCTCTCTCGAAATTTTGATTTTCTTTTGTTGATTTCATGTGTATTGGGGAGAATTTCAAATCTATGATATTATGAAGAGCTCTCACTGTATAGCAAAGAGTCTTGCTACCAACGGTATCATGTAAGAAGATTCTCTTCCATTTCTTTAACAAGATTGTATTCATTATAAAATCATTATATGCTTTCAATTTTGGCATCTTATTGATGATTTATTCTATGAACTTTCCAAGATTTATCTTTGAGCTTATGTCTCCTCTATTTATCCCCTCTTGGTGTGTTCCAAAAAGGGAGAGAATTATAACTATTGAATGTTTTCAATATGACTTCTCTTTCTCTTTTATTTATATGAAAATCTTCTCTTTCTGTTTTATTTATATGTGCTAAATTCAGGGGGAGTATTCATATGTGTGCTTTAAATTTTCAAACATTCATGCATGTTTTGTTCACACCAAAATGGGGAGATTGTTGACTTCCAGTTTGGTCTGCACAAAAACGTGCTCACTCATACTAAGAGCATCCACAGTCGTTTTTCTCATATGTTAAAAAATGGCAGCTACAATAGTAGCAAATAGGGATGTTTGCTGCAGTGGTCGTTTGCTATATGTTTCTCATTTTTTAGAAAATAAGCGAGCGACAGTATATGTTATACCGTCTCATCGTTTAAAAATAAATTTAAAAAAGTTAATTACTTATTAACTATTAAACTATATTAATTAAATAATATAATAATAACTAAACCTAATTAAACACTAACTAAACCTATTTAACTACACCTAACCTACCCACTAAACCTATTAAACTATATTAACTACATATTGGTCAGCCGGTATAACATATACCGGTCGGTATAACATATACCGGCCGGTATATGTTATACCGTCCTACAATATTTTTTTTTAATAAAAAATCTGACCGTTGGATTGGAAAAAAATTTTAAAAAAAAAAAATTTGGGACGGTATATGTTATACCGTCTGACCAACTTTAAAAAAAAAATTAATTAATGGGATGGTATAACATATACCGGACGGTATATGTTGTACCGTCTTTCAAAATTTGAGAATCGCTATTCCGTTTCTCATATATGAGAAACGAATATAGCATATTTGCTAAAAAATGGCAAAATAGAAAACCACTCCAGCGATCGATTTGCTATAAAATGGCAATTTGCCAAATATAAGAAACCACTGTGGATGCTCTAATAAGGTTGAATTTAGTGTGTCAGATTTTCAGGATCAAAGATTATCAAAAAGAGATCAAAGAGAGATTCACAAATATACAAACAAGAAAAGCAATAAATAGTAATGGCAAAAGTGGAAGATATTCAAAAAGAATTGTTGATTAATTGGTCCACAAGCAAAAGAGGAAGACATCAGAGCATCTGTAGTCGTTTGCTAAATATGCATAATATGCATATTTGGTTGAAAACAGCGCTGCAGTCGTTGGCCAAATATGCATATTATGCACATTTCGCTACAGGAGATTGCCATAAATGAGAGGCGGAATGAGAAATATGCATATATGAGAGACGGCACTTGAAGTGCGGTCGCACAAAAAAAAAGTTTTTTTATTGGTCGGACGGCACTTGAAGTGTCGTCCCTCCAAAAAAGATTTGATTTCGTAATTAAAAAAAACCAGAAAGACCCCACTTCTCGGACGGCACTTGAAGTGTCGTCCCTCCACTCATTGTAGTTTTTTGCAATTTTTTGTAATGTTTTTGTAATTTTTGTAATTTTTTTTGTAATTTTTTTTGTAATTTTTATAATTTTTTTGTAATTTTTGTTTTGCACTTCGAATCCCTTTTTTTCCTCCGACGGCACTTCAAGTGCCATCGCACCTATTACCTTTTTTTTCACTCCGACGGAACTTCATATGCCGTCTCACCATTTTTTTTGTTTTTTATTTTTTTCCTCTCCGACGGAACATGAAGGACCGTCCCTTATTATTTTAATATAAAAAGGTAAAAAATAGCATTTGATGACTACAACAAAACGATTGATTGCTATTTCCATTTATTCATATATGCATATTTTATCCCTCAATGACTGTGGATGCTCTCAAGAGCTGTATTTTTCTTTCTAAATTCATGAGATTATAATTGTATAAGATTGATTTAAAAAGGATTAGTTTATGGTAAGAAAACAGGGTGGATTCGAAATAAACAACGTGTGACCGGTCGACCGCACTTCGTGACCGGTCGACCGCATGGCAGTCGATCGCAACTTTAGTTGTTCGAGGAGCAATCGACCTTTCACCTCTCTTCTTTACGTCAGAGAGCTGAACGGTCGACTGGACCAATATGACGGTCGACCGCACACTCCGCCATGTATATTCTTAGAAAGTATCGTTCCAGTCGGCCGCATGGCAGTCGACCGCAACTTTAGTTGTTCGAGGAGCAGTCGACCTTTCACTTCTCTACTTTACGTCAGAGAGATGAACGGTCGATCGCACACTGCGCTGTGTATATTCTTGGAAAGTATCGTTTCCGTTTTTGGATTGATACTCTTTCCCGTCTATTAATATTGACAAATCCACTCTGTCTTTCTCACCTTACTACTTCTGAAAAAAAACTTTTGAGAACTAATCCTTCAGTAAATCAATCCGAGTGTGAGCGTTTATTTGGTTGTATTGTTCAGTCAAGATCTTTAATGATCTTGAGGTTTTCTTTTCATTTCTTTTCCACTTCGGTGAGATTGACGGGACTTGGATTAGAAGTTTTGTGGGTGTAATAGGTCTCTCGGCCTGAATCCGAGAATCACTGTACAAGGGTTTTGAGTATAGTGGAACCCTTGTGCCGGAGAATTGCTACAAGTAGGTGGTGTGGACATAGACCTGGGGGTCGAACCACGTTATATTGCTGCGTCATCTGTGTTTTCTTTTCTTATCACTCTTGTCTTTACTTTGTTTTGATTTTTTTTAATTCCGCACGATCACCCTATTCACCCCCCTAGGGTGATTTACAACCAGTTGGCATTACTAAATTCTCGGATGTCTTTAAAATCTTTCAGATGTTGGTCAAGAGCAATTGCAGTACCATTGATCGCACTGATGTTATCAAATATTTATTTGATTGTCCCATTGGTAAAAGCCATCTTTTTTCTTGTTTAATTTTTAGAATTATGTAGTTCATATTTGCTTATTCACTACATTTTGCAGCGCACAGCTCACGCTATCTGATTTCAATTGCTTCAAGCACCACCTTCGATCATCCATTTTGCAGGGGATTTAAACTATGGTATGTTATTTTGTCCCAGGAGCTTTCAACTCCATTGTAGTTTTATGCACTCACTAATGTATACGGAAAGAAAATTTACTTCAATTTTAGCATTTTTCAAACTTTTCAGAAGATTTAGGAGGCAGGCATAAGTTCATCCCTAGCATAGCAAGTATGCAATTCCCTTCTCCCTCAACTCATCCTTCAGAGCTATTAGAGATGTTATATTGGAATAGTTGAGTATTAGTTTAGTCACATGCGGGTAATACACGTGTTTGTAATAAGAATAATATACATATGTAATAAGTGTGTATTGTAGAAATGAGAATTTAATACCAACTCATTAAGAGAACATAACTCAGGTCGATTCTATAAAGACGGGTGTCCCAGCAGAGAATGTAAATTGAAAGGCGTGTAACCACTTAAGTAAGCAAAAGAGGTAGGGACACCACCAAGGTGATAGAGACCATTAGATTCACGGCTTCTACCAATCGTCTGTCTCATCCCAAGCTCCTGAAACACACGGTGATTAGGATAAAAGGTAATTGAACAGTTCAAAGATTTAGTAAGGTCATTAACAGATATAAGGTTGAAACAAAAATTAGGCATATAAAGAATATAAGTAAGAGGTGAGTGAGGTCCCCCCCCCCCCCCCCAAATTAGGGAGGTAGAACCATCAGCTAGACAAACAGGTGAATAAAATGACTCTCTAATTGTTGACAATATACTTGAATTTTCATTCATATGATCTGAAGCACCTGAATAAATTACCCATGGTGTAGGATCAGTGGTAGTCAAGTAAGCGCTACTAGACCTGGCTAATGTGGTAGAAGAAGAAGGCTAGCCCTAAGAAGCACAATATCGTTGGAGAGCCTGAAGTTCTCCTGCATCTAATGGAACGTTGGTCAAACTAGAGGCGACATGTGCAGTGTGTGATGGTCGAGTGTTCTGAGAACGCCAGTTAGGGAAATACCACTTTGTATGCCCAAACTCCTTACAATAGTTGCACATGATATTGAGAAGTGAAGTGTCTGAGTGTTGTTGTCACTACTAGCACTGCTACCACTAAAACAACCTGTGTGACCACCACGACCATGTCGTCCTCCTCGACTAAAACGAGGCTGAACAGCAGCCAATGTAGATCTCTCTTCTTGAGTGTCGCTAGTGACAATTGAGGGAAGGTGAAGAAACATATCCTTAACAAGTTTGTAGGCCTCTAACGAACTCCTTGGAGGTTGGACCTCCTATTACCAAAGGTTGTGCAGCCTCATGAGACTTTGGAAGCCCCCATATAAAGGTGAGAACATGTATTCCTCATGAGACTTTGGAAGCCCCCAGAGAAAGGTGAGAACATGTATTTGTTGTTGGCGCTCTCGCATCTATTTCAGATCAGTGCTTAATTGAAAAGGTTCTTGCAACTCATCACATGTCTTCTTGAAGATGTCTTGGTACTCATCAATACTCTTACCACCCATCTCACTACGCCAGTAAGCCTGCCGAACACTGTAGGCATGTGTCATACTGGTCAAACCCGAATAGGTTGACTGAATATCACCCCAGAGCTCCTTAGCCGTAGAGCAGTGCATCTGAGTATCAAGAATATCGGGCACCATGGATTCCCACATAATGCTCATGATCAATCTATTATCAGCTTCCCAATATTCTATCATAGTTTTAGGTGGGTCATCAAATAGATGTCCCGAGCAACGAATACCTTTTAGTTTGACTGTAAACATATTGTCATTTTTGCCAATTACTATCTCAGTTTTATACTTAATAAATAGAATGGAAAGGGGGGAAGAATAGTTTCTGTCCCAACGAAGTTATCATTCACATCGGTTTCACCACTATTCTCTTCGTTCATCTTGCAGATCACAACAAATCAGTACACAACCAAATTCTTCAGAGGTGAAGAGAGGTGAGGTAGGGTAGGTCAGAAGAGGCTCGAAAGTTGGTCGGATCTGGAGGGGTTCACACACCTAAAGGTAAGTCATTTTCTTTGTGGCAATTCATCAAACACCTTATGTTCTACTCCAATATGGCCAGATTCAGATTCAATGAAAACTTGGATCGAAAATTGGAACTTTCCATTCAAGGAGATGATGGTGTTGTCAGGCGATTGTGGAGATGGCCCCGGAAGTGGGAGAACAAGAAGAACAAGAAGAATTGGATCTGGCGGGGTTGAGTCGGGTCGGTCACAGCAGTCAGGGTCGGTCTCCGAAGTCGGGTCATATTAATAACAATAAGAGAGGCAGGTGCAGCATTGGATTCGGTTCAGGTTAAAGCTGGGCGCAACGGGTCACTCGCTGGAGTTCAGTTCAGATCAGAGCAGGCACAATTAGGATTTTGATTATGGCTTTTGGATTGGATTTGGGATTAGTGATGGGGTTGCTTTGGATTTTGATTGGATTTGAGATGGAGGGGGAGGTGGAGAAGGTTGAAGGAGATCTGGGCTTCGGTGTCAGCTCTGAAAACATGAAAACAAGGTATTCAACTCATTAAGAGAAAATAACTTGGGTCTTAACTTCTTCAGATTCTGTAAAGACGGGTGTCCCAGCTGAGAATGCAAATTGAAAGACGTGTAACCACTCAGGTAAGAAAAAGAGGTAGGGACACCATCATGCTGATAGAGACCCTCAGATTCATGACTTGTGATGATCGTCTGTCTCGTCCCAAGCTTCTGAAACAAACAGTGATTAGGATAATAGGTAACTGAACAGTTCAAAATTTAGTAATTTAACTAGCATATATAAGGTTGAAACAAAATTTAGGCATATAAAGAACATAACTAAGAGGTAAAGTGAGAGTGAGGTCAACATGTCCCCTCCCCCCTAATCAGGGAGGTAGAATCATCAGTTAGACAAACAAGTGAATGAAATGATGATGTAACTAATGACAATATACCTGAATTTTCAATCACATGATCTGAAGGACCTGAATCAATTACCTATGATGTAGTAGCAATGGTAGTCAAGTAATCGCTACTAGAACTCGCTAATGTGGCAAAAGAAGGCTAGCCCTGAGAAGCATGGTGTCGTTGGAGAGCCTGAAGTTTTCCTACATCTAATGGACGTTGGTCAAACTAGAGGCGACATGTGCAGTGTGTGATGGTCGAGTGTTCTAGGAACACCGGTTAGGACGATACCACTTTGTTTGCCCAAACTCCTTACACTAGTTGCACATGATATTGACAAGTGAAGTGTCTGAGTGTTGCTGTCACTACCAGCACACGACCACTAAAACCACCTGTGTGACCACCACGACCATGTCATCCTCGACTAAAATGAGGCTAAACAGCAGCCAATGCAGATCTCTCTTCTTGAGTGTCTCTAGTGACAATTGAGGGAAGGTGAAGAAACATATCCTTAACAAGTTTGTAGGCCTCTAACAAACTCTTGGAGGCAGGACCTCCCATTACCAAAGGTCGTGCAGCCTCATGAGACTTTGGAAGCCTCCAGAGAAAGGTGAGAACATGTATTTGTTGTTTGCGCTCTTGCACCTATTTCATATCAGTTCTTAATGGAAAATGTTCTTGCAACTCATCACATATCCTCGTGAAGATGGCGTAGTACTCATCAATACTCTTACTACCCATCTCATAACAACAGTAGGCCTGCTGTGAACACTGTTGGCATGTGTCTTACTGGTCAAACCCGAATAGGTTGACTGAAGATGATCCCAAAGCTCCTTAGCTGTAGAACATTGCATAAGAGTCAAGAATATTGGGCTCCATGGATTCCCACATAGCGCTCATGATGAAGCTATTATCAGCTTCCCAATATCCCGTCATAGTTTTTTGGAGGTCATCAAATAGATGACCTGAGCAACGAATACCTTTTAGTTTGACTGTAAACATATTGTGTCATTTTTGCCAATTACTATTACTCAATTTCATAGTTAATAACTTGAATGGAAAATGGGGAAGAGTAGTTCCGGTCAAAACAGAGTTATCATTCACGCCGGGTTCACCACTATTCTCTTTGCACATCATACCGATCACAACAAATCAGTACACAACCAAATTCTTAGTGGTGAAGAAAGGTACGAGAGGGTAGGTCAAAAGAAGCTCGGAAGTTGGTCGGATCTGGAGAGGTTCACATACCTAAAGGTAAGTCATTTTCTTTGTGGCAATTCATCAAACACTTTGTGTTCTACTCCAATATGGCCTGATTCATATTTAGTCAAAACTTGGATCTTTCCATTCAAGGAGATGGTGATGGTGTTGTCGAGTGGTGGTGGAGATGGCCCCAGAAGTGGGAGAACAAGACAAGAAGAATCAAATCTGGCGGGGTTGAGTCGGGTCGGTCGCAGTAGTCAGGGTTGGTTGCCGAAGTCGGGTCAAGTCAGTAACAGAAAGAAGGGCAGGTGCAGCACAGGATTCGGTTCAGGTCGGAGATAGGCACAACGGGTCGGTCGCTGGAGTTCAGTTCAGGTCGGAATAGGCGCAATTAGGATTTTGATATTGGCTTTTGGATTGGATTTGGGATTAGTGATGAGTTTGCTTTGGATTTGGACTTGGATTTGAGATGGAGGGGGGGTGGAAAAGGTTGAAGGAGAGCTGTGCTTCAGTGCAGTTGGAGTCTGGCTTTGGTGTTGGCTCTGATAACATGAAAACAAGGAATTCAACTCATTAAGAGAACATAACTTGGATCTTAACTTCTTCAGATTCTGTAAAGACGGGTATCACAGCTGAGATTGCAAATCAAAAGGCGTGTAACTATTCAAGTAAGCAAAAGAGGTAGACACCATCAAGTTGATAAAGACCCTCAGATTTATAGCCTGTGCCAATCGTCCGTCTTGTCCCAAGCTCCTGAAACACAGTGATTAGGATAAAAGGTAGCTGAACAGTTCAAAATTTAGTAATTTAACTAACATATATAAAATTGAAAGGAAATTTAGGAATATAAAGAACAGAACTAAGAAATAAAGTGGGAGTCAGGTGAACATGTCCAACCCCTCCCCCCCCTCCAAAATAATCGGGAAGGTAGAACCATCAGCTAGACAAACATGTGAATGAAATAACTCTCTAACTAAGGACAATATACCCGAATTTCCCGTTATATGATCCGAAGCACCTAAATCAATTACCCATGTTGTAGGAGCAATTGTAGTCAAGCAAGCACTACTAGACCTGGCTAATGTGGCAGAAGAAGAAGATTGGCCCTGAGAAGCACGGTATCGTTGGAGAGCCTGAAGTTCTCCCGTATCTAATGGAACGTTGGTCAAACTGGAGGCGACATGTGCATTGTGTGATTGTCAAGTGTTCTGAGAACGGCGGATAAGGCAATACCACTTTGTATGCCAAGACTCCCTACAATAGTTGCACATGATATAAGCAAGTGAACTGCCTGAGCCACTCTATGAGCTGTTGCTAGCACTGTGATCAATGAAACCACTTGTGTGACCACCACAACCATGTTGTCCTCCTCTACTAAAACAAGGCTAAATAGCAGCCAATACAAATCTTTCTTCTGGCATAGCCAGGCTCCACCAGGGTGTGACAGTTCTTCTGATAATGACTTGGGAACATGGTAAAGGCAGAATGAGAAGACGATAAGTGAGTATATGAATGACAACTATATAAAGAATCTACAGTGGAGCAGTTCCCCTTGCGCATGGCAATGAGAAGATTAAGATCTGAATTTTCACTAGAATAGGGAATAATAAGTGTTAGCTTAATGGAAGAAATCGGGGGTGTAGTTGCAGGCTCCGACGGCTGTGTTCCATCGATTTAAGACGATGGGACAATGGGCACTAAGGCGTGATCTGATGGAGTGGAGTCCGAACGTCATTTATACAATTGAGTGATTGCAGACCGTTGCACCAAAGTCTAGCTCTCCTTCAACCTTCTCCACGTCCCCCTCCATCTCAAAATCTAAGTCCATATCCAAAGCAAACCCATCACTAATCGCAAATCCAATCCAAAAGCCAAAATCAAAATTCCTATTGCGCCCAGCTCTGACCTGAACCAAACTCCGGTGATCAACCCGTTGCGCACAACTCTGGCCTGAACTGAATCCAGTGCTGCACCTGCCACTCTTGTTGTTACTGACCTGACCTGACTCTGGCAACCGACCCTGACTGGTGTGCTCGACCCGACTCTACCCCTCCAGATCTAATTCTTCATATTCTTCTTCTCCCACTGTTGGCCATCTCCACCACCACTCGACAACACCATCTCCTTGAACGGAAAGATCCAAGTTTTGATTGAATCTGAATCTGACCAATATTGGAGTAGAACACAAGGTGTTTGATGAATTGTCAAAAAGAAAATGACTTGCCTTTAGATGTGTGAACCCCTTCAGATCCGACCAACTTCCGACCTTCTTCCGACCTACCCTCCCACACCTCTCTTCACCTGAAAGGTATTCGTTGGTTGTATATTGATTTGTAGTGATCGGCAAGATGAGCAAAGAGAATAGTGGTGAACTCAACGTGAATGATAACTCCGTTGTGATAGAAACTACTCTCCCCCCTTTTCCATTCAAGTTATTAACTGTGACATTGAGCAGTAGTAATTGGCAAAATGGCACAATATGTTTATAGTCAATCTGAAAGGTATTCGTTACTGCGGTCATCTATTTGATGACCCACCACAGACTATAACGGAAGTTTGGGAAGCTGATGAAAGTTTGATCATGAGCGCTATGTGGGAATCCATGGAGCCCGATATTCTTTATACTCCAATGCATTGCTCTACGGCTAAGGAGCGTTGGGATCATCTTCAGTCAGCCCATTCGGGTTTGACCAGTATGACACATGTCTACAGTGTTCAGCAGACCTACTGTCGTTGTGAGATGGGTAATAGGAGTATTGATGAGTACTATGTCATCTTTAAGAGGACATGTGATGAGTTGTAACTTTTTCCATTAAGCACTGAGATGAAACAAATGCAAGAGCGACAACAACAAATACATGTTCTCACCTTTCTATGGGGGCTTGTAAAGTCTCATAGGGGTGCACAACCTTTGGTAATGGGAGGTCCTGCCTCCAAGAGTTTGTTAAAGGCCTACAAATTTGTTGAGGAGATGTTTATTCACCCTCCCTCAATTGTCACTAGCGAAATCCCAGAAGAGAGATCTTCATTGGCTGCTGTTTAGCCAACTGTTTTAAATTTCGGCCGAAATTTATTTCAGCTAGTTTCCCGATACGAAATAGAAGGTTTTATACTCCATATCGTTTTGGACCGAAATGTGTAGATTTCAACCGAAATTGGCAAAATATCAGTCAAAATATTTTCGACATTGCCGAAATATCAGCCGAAATAGACACTAATGTTATTGTGAATATATAATTTTTTTTTGTTTTACTTTTTGCAAATAAGTCTTTCAATATAATATCTTAAGCTTAGATAATGTAAGGATTTCTTCTCTTTATTGTTTGTGTATATGCAATGTCAAGTAAGTCTATTAACTAATATCTTTTTTCTAATCACTGCAAATTCAATTTAGTTATATACTTATATTACATTCTCTTGTATATTATTGGTAAATTTTGTGAATATTTACCATGATTGGTTCATGCCATTAGTTACATTATACAATATTTTATATGATAAATAACATGTAGAACATATATCTTATTTAGTAATTAAAAATATGTTGATTGAGTATCCGAAATGAACATCCAAGACGATCACATTTCCCCAATATCTCCTCCAATATCTCCGATACGAGACAAAACACCCCTTGCCGATATGAGCCCGAAATTCGATATTTAAAACCTAATTGATTTAGGTGCTTCGGATCATATGACTGGGAATTTACGTATATTGTCTTCAGTTATAGTCATTTCATTCACTGGTTTTTCTAGCTGATGGTTTTACCTCCCCGGTTAGGGGAGTTGGAAAAGTTGACCACACTCCCACTTTACCTCTTAATTCTGTTCTTTATTTGCCTAAATTTTCTTTCAACCTTACATTTGTTAGTCAAATTACTAAAATTTTGAACTGTTTCGTTACCTTTTATCCTAATCACCATGTGTTTTAGGAGCTTGGGACGAGATGGACGATTGGCACAGACTGTGAATCGGAAGGTCTCTATCTACTTGATGGTGTCCCTACCTCTTTTGCTTTCTTGAGTAGTTACGCGCCTTTCAATTTGCATTCTCAGCTGGGACACCTGTCTTTACAGAATCTGAAGAAGTTAAGACCTAAGTTATTTTCTCTTAATGAGTTGCCTTGTGAGTTGTGTCAATTAAGTAAACACATGTGTGTGTCTTGTCCTCCTAGAATCAATAAACGGTCGAGTCAACCATTTAGTTTAGTTCATTTTGATGTGTGAGGACCTTGTGTTGTTCAGTCTCAGTTCGGTGACTTTCAATATTTTGTTATTTTTGTTGATGATTATTCTCGTGCAACATGGTTGTATTTAATGAAATCTCGTTCAGAAGTTTTCTTTATTTTCAAATCTTTTTGTGCTGAGGTTATAACCTAGTTTGATGTAACTGTCAAAACTTTGTGTAGTAATAATGCTAGAGAATATTTTAGTTCTGAGCTACCAACATTTATGTCTTATTCCGGTATTCTTCATGAATCCTCTTTGCCCTTACACCCGTTAACAAACAGGGTTACGAGCGTAAAAACCGTCACCTGCTAGATGTTGCAAGGATAATGCTTATTCATCGACATATCCCTCAACATTTCTTGGGAGATGTAATTTTTACTGCATGTCACTTAATTAACTGCATGCTCTCGTCTATGTTAGATACTCAAACTCGAATTTCTGTTTTATTTCTAAATTTTGACCCATTTCCCCTTCCACCCAAAATCTTTGGCTGTGTTAGTTTTGTGTATGACCATCATCCTGGGCACTCCATGTTAGCTCCCCGTTCTATCCGATGTATTTTTCTAAGGTACTCCCACTACCAGAAAGGTTATAGATTCTATAGTCCGAAGTTGTGTTGTTGTTTTATCTCTACTGATGTTGCCTTTCATGAGTCCCAACCTTATTTTTCTACAACTTCTGGTTTACCTCCGGTTCCCTCCGATGCGAATGAATCTGAATTTCTAACCTACCCCAAACCCATGATATCTACTTCTCTTGGTTCTGTACCAATGCTCCTCAGCAATGTCCGAATGACCCGCAATCACTTAAGTGTATAAACGACGTTCGAACACCACTCCCTCAGATCACGCCTCAAGACGATGGAACCCAACCATCTGAGCTTGGAACTACACCCCCGGTTTCTTCCACTGAGACAACACCTATTGTTCCCTCTTCTAGTGAACAACCTTATCTTGATTTTTCCATTGCCATATACAAAAGGAACCACTCCACTGCACATCCTTTATATAGTCTTCATTCATATGCCTCTGTCTTATTCTGCCTCTGTCTCTACTATGGACACTTACCATGTTCCCAAATTATTATCAGAAGCACTTTCACACCCTGGTTGGAGCCAGACTACTATTACAAACAAAGAATAGAAGAAGGCTTCAAAGTACTTAAACCAGATGAACCAAGGAATTCTACTTACTAATTTTATTCATTCACTAGCTCTTAACAATAAAATAGAAACAACCAACAAAAAATATGAATTACAATCTTAACTCCTTATGACTAGTTAAAAAACAAACAAATAACTAACCCCTGAAAACCAGGACAAATTGAGCCAATTCAGAACTTTCAACAATCCCTCCCTTAAATTGATGTTCCAAACATAACACTCAGTTTAATAAGAGCTAGATTTTGAATTACCGTCCCTCAAATTGATTCATCTAAAGTACAAACACCAAGCAGCTTCCTGAACCTCTGAAATGCAGAAAATTTAAGGGGCTTGGTTAGTATGTCAGCAATCAGGTCCTTACCTCTGCAGTGAATTAGATCAATGAATCGATCATTCGTGATATCCCTCAAATAGTGATACTTCACATCTATATGCTTGCTTCGATCATGTAGAACATGATTTTTGGAGAGTTTTATTGCTGATCTGCTGTCATAATAAATTGCAGTAGCTTCCTCTTGCTTGAAATGTAAATCTTCAAGGATTTTCCCCAACCAAATAGTTTGACAAGCACTGGTTGTTGTAGCAACAAATTCAACTTTAGTGGTTGATAAGGTGACGATTGGTTGCTTCTTTTGATGACCATGAAACAACTCCTGAACCCAGCATGAATGCATAACCCGATGTGCTTCTTCTATCATCTTGATCTCCTGCATAATTGTTGTCAGTAAATCCAATCAAATCAGACCTTTTACCCATCTTGTAGAACAGCCTGAAATGTTTAGTTCCTTGTAAGTATCGAAAGATCCTCTTGGTAGCTAAAAGATGCATCTCTGTAGGATTCTCCATATATCTGATGATCAAACTCATAGAATGCATTATGTCTGGTCTTATTGCAGTTAAATACATCAAACTACCTACAATTTGCTTATTAAGTGTGTTGTCCACCTATTTCCTTCATTGTCTTTGTTTAGCTTCATACCGAACTCAGTTGGTGTACTCACAGGATTGCAATCTTCATCTGAAACTTATCAAAAATTTCTCGCACATACTTCTTTTGAGAAATAAAGATTCCAATAGCTAACTGCACCAGTTCGATACAAAGAAAATAATGCACTGTACCAAGATCAGACATTTCAAATTCAACCATCATGGACTTCTAAAACTTTTCAAACATGGTACTATCATTTCTAGTGAATATAAGATCATCTACATATAAGTAAACAATGAGCGTTTTTCCTTCATCTCTAATTCTAACAAAAAGTGTATGCTCATATGGACATTTTTGAAAGCCTTCTTTCAAAAAATATGCCTCAATGTGACTATACCAAGCACATGGTGCTTGTTTTAATCCGTAAAGAGCTTTCTTTAATATATACACTTATGCTCATTTCCAATCATAATATAACCAGGAGGTTGATCAACAAATACATGTTCCTTCAAATCACCGTGCAAGAATGTCGATTTCACGTCTAGCTGGAAGATGGGCCATGAGTTTTGTGTTGCCAAAGCGATCACCAATCTGAGTGTGTCATGCCTTGCAACCGGAGCTAAAACCTCTTTATAGTCTACTCCAAACTCTTGCTTGTTTCCCTTAGCCACTAATCATGCCTTGTACTTGTCGATTTCTCCATTCTCCTTCATTTTTGTTTTGTAGACCCTCTTTACACTGATTGTTTTGTGCCCTTTTGGAAGATTAGGTAGCTGCCAATTATCATTTCTTTCTATGGTTGCAATTTCAGCATCCATAGCCTTCCGCCATTTTGATTCTTTGACGGCACTTTCGAATGTTGTAAGGTCACACTCTGAAAATAGAGCAAACTGAGAGTACATAGCTGCAACTTTCTTTCTCTTCATTTTACATTGCAGCAGCAATAAGTAATGGCATCTGGATTTTTTCCAACTTGCACGCTTTGATGGTCACTATGACCATTGGAGTATGCTAGTGGAGAACTTCATGAGGTCAAAGGATTACTGGCAAATTATTGAATCTTGAGTAGCCGAACTAGAAGCTGGCGTGACCTTAATAGATGCGCATTGTTCTAAAAATTGGTCTAGGCGGCCGCCTAGGTGGCACCTAGGCACTAGGCAGTCCCCAGGCGACTCGCCTAGGCCCTAGGCATTTGAAAAAATTGGTTTGGCCTATTGGGCAGGTCCAGCCGGGTCTAGGCGAGTCTGGGCGGCCTATGTGGATCTAGGCGGCCGAGGCGGACCCAGATCATAAAATAGAGCTTAACCCGATCTGAGCCAATCCGGACCCGTTTAAAAATAATTTTCGTGTCTAGAAGGAGTTAGAGACTTTGTTCATATTAGTAGTAGTAGTTGTAGTAGTAATAGTTCTTAGGTGGTGTCATTTAGTTGTAGTAGTAGGTGTGGTCTAGTTGTTTGTTTTCATCTTGAGGATTTAGCATTATTGTTCTGATATCAATTTATCAATGAAACGGGATGGCAACAATCTTTCTATATTCAAAAATATATATACTTATATAGCTACTACATATCTAGACATTCATCAGATTAGGAAGAGATGGCTTCTTTATTTTTTTCCCCAAAATTGTTTTCATAGAAGAACATACAACCCAACATTACAAATTGTAAGTTGGAGTTCGCTGAAAATCTCTGGTACAACATTGTTTACCTCCAAGATATCAAATCTACCGATGCTTTTTATTATGAAAAGATAAGTCAATCTATATTTCAAAAGAGATAGACTAGAACTAGTATAATAGTTAATTTTCTTGATACATCTAATTAAAACATAAAAAATTCTGATGGAAAGCAATACCTTATCCTAAAAAATCATTACTCTACTCAAATTTATTACCAAAACCAACACCTTGATGCAATTGTGTCTTTTAGACTATCTAAAGCTCATCTTGCAATAATAAAGAGAAAAATCAAGAATAAGAATGAGGAGCAATAAATAAAACAAATCTAAAGCTTATGATAATGCATGATGGAACAACAAAACAAAATCAAAACATAAATTGGGGTAAAAATAAACTAAAATAAAATAAATAAATAAATAAAATGCCTAGCGCCTAGCCGCCTAGGCCCCGCTTACAAGGTCTAGGCGCTAGGCCCCCATCGGCCGCCCGACTACCGCTTAGCGACTTTTAGAACACTGCAGATGCGCAAAAGACAGAGTTATAAGGGTAAAAGTTGAAAGACCTCAAGACAAGGAATTATCTCTTCCAAGCTATTGGAAGAGATATTTTGGAGACGATTCTTTGCAAAGACACCACCAAGCAGATTTGGGACTCCATGAAGAAAAAATATCAAGAGACGGCTAAGGTGAAACGGGTGCAACTTCAAATGCTTCGTGTTGAATTCGAGACTTTAGGCATGAAGTAGGGAGAATCAGTTTCAAATTATTTCTCAAGGGCAATGACAATCGCAAATAAGATGCAGATTAATGGCGAGAAGCTGGAGGACATCACCATCAATGAGAAAATTCTTCGGCCAGTGACACCAACGTTCGGGTATATTGTTTGTTCCACTGAAGAATCTAAAGACCTTGATTGACTTTCAATTGATGAGTTTCATAGTTCATTACTGGTTCATGAGCAAAAAATTCAATATGATAAAGAGGAGCAAGCACTGCTGGTAGCAACTAGCTCAAAATGTACATGCAAAGGCACACAAGCGAATCAAACCACTGGTTCCTAGAGAAAATGTAGGGGTTTTGACAATCACCATTCACCAGACAACAAGTCCAAGTTTATAGACAAATCAAATGTTAGGCTCTGATGTCACAGGTATGGTCATTATTGCTCAAAATGTCATACCAATTTAAATAAATATCGTGGACAAAGATCTAACTTACAGAGGAGGAGGAAGAAATTTGTCTTTTGATGGTGTGTCATATCAAAGGAAGAAAACCACAAGAATTTGTGATATCTAGATACAGGCTACAACAACCATATGTGTGGAGACAAGTCTGCATTCTCTGATTTGGATGAATCGTTTCGCAATTTTGTGAAGTTTGGTGATAATTCTAAAGTCTCTGTTATGGAAAAAGAAAAGGTAGCAATTCAAACCAAGAGAAATTTTGTACAAACTATCTCTAATGTTCTCTTTGTTCCAGATTTGAGAACAAATTTACTCAGCATTGGTCAACTTCAAGAAAAAGGGTATGTAATCTCTAAAAAAAAATGGAGTCTGCAGAATTGAAGATGAAAAATTGGTCTTAGTTGCTCAAGTCCACATGATAGCCAACCGAATGTTTCCAATGTATCTCCACAACACTACTCATTCATGCTTCTCTGCGAGATTGAAGGAGGAGGCATGACTATGGCATTTTCACTACGGGCATCTCAATTTTGGGGGACTAAAAGTTCTACAAGAGAAGAATATGGTGACGGGTCTTCCTCAAATTACAGCTCCTTCTCAAGCTTGTGAAAAATGTGTTCCTAGCAAACAACACCGTAATAAATTTCCACAAGGAAAATCATGGAGAGCGAAGAAGACAATGGAGATTGTTCATTCCGACATTTGTGGGCCAATAACTCCATCTTCTAATGGAGGTAAAAGATACATAATTGCTTTCATTGATGATTATAGTAGAAAAATATGGGTTTATTTTCTACAGGAAAAATCTGAAGCCTTTGCGGCCTTTAAAAATTTCAAAGCACTTGTTGAGAAAGAGGTTGGCAACCCAATTAAAGTTCTTCGCACGGATCGTGGTGGAGAATATAACTCACATGAATTTGCACATTTTTGTGAGACCCACAGAATCAAGAGGCAACTTACAGCAGCTTATACGCCTCAACAAAATGATGTTTGCGATAGGAAGAATCGCACTATTCTGAACATGTTGTGAAGTATTTTGACATGGAACAACATTCCAAAGAATTTTTGGCCCGAAGAAGTTAACTGGAGCACACATATTTTGAATAGAAGTCCCACGCTCGATGTTCAAAATATGACACTAGAGGAAGCATGGAGCGGACGAAAACCGATGGTAAATCATTTTCGAATTTTGGGTGTGTTACCTATGCCCATATTCTAGACCAAAAAAGGAAAAAGCTAGCTGACAAGGGAGATAAATGCATTTTTCTTAGTGTTAGTGATCAGTCAAAAGCTTATAAGCTTTACAATCCTAGCACCAAGAAAATTCTTATTAATCGAGATGTCGTTTTTGATGGAGATCAAACCTGGCCATGGAACAAAAGTGATGTTGGCGAACAAATTCCATCAAGTTTTGATGAAGAGAAAAACAACCCCAGCAACAGCCCGTTCCAGCAGCTGTTGTTCTTGAGAATCCTCAAAATGAATCCCCTATGGCCTCTGAAATAACACCAGCAACAGCAGAACCAGACGAACAGGTTGAAGCGGCAGCTGGTTCACATTCCTATCGTGCTCGAAAGAGGCCAGCATGGATGTTAGATTATGAGGTAACCGGAATTGATCAATATGAAGACCCACTCACTCACTTTGTTCTATTTTCATTTTGTGACCCTACAACATTCGAAAGTACCGTCAAAGAATCAATCTGGCGGAAGGCTACGGATGCTGAAATTGCAGCCATCGAAAGAAATGATACTTGGCAGCTACATGATCTTCCAAAAGGGGACAAAACATTCAGTTTAAAGGGGGTCTACAAAACAAAAAATGAAGGAGAATGGAGAAACCGACAAGTTCAAGGCGCGATTAGTGGCTAAGGGATACAAGAAAGAGTTTGGAGTCGACTATGAAGAATCTTTTGCTCCAGTTGCAAGGCATGACACAATCAGATTGGTGATCGCTTTGGCAGCACAAAACTCATGGCCCATCTTCCAGCTGGACGTGAAATCAGCATTCTTGCATGGTGATTTGAAAGAACATGTATTTGTTGATCAACCTCCTGGTTATATTATGATTGGAAATGAGCATAAAGTGTATAGAATAAAGAAAACACTTTACGGATTAAACAGGCCTCACGTGCTTGGTATAGTCGCATTCAGGCTTATTTTTTGAAAGAAGGTTTCCAAAAATGTCCATACGAGCATACATTTTTTGTTAGAATTGGAGATGGAGGAAAAATGCTTATTGTTTGCTTATATGTAGATGATCTTATATTCACTAAAAATGATAGTACCGTGTTTGAAAAGTTTAAGAAGTCCGTGATGGTTGAATTTGAAATGTCTGATCTTGGTATGATGCATTATTTTCTTGGTATCGAACTGGTGCAGTTAGCTACTGGAATCTTCATTTCTCAAATGAAGTATGTGCGAGAAATTTTGGATATGGTTCAGATGAAGGATTGCAATCCTGTGAGTACACCAATTGAGTTCGGCTTGAAGCTAAACAAAGACAATGAAAGAAAGAAGGTGGATAGCATGCTTTATAAACAAATTATGGGTAGTTTGATGTTTTTAACTACAACATGACCACACATAATGCATTCTATGAGTTTGATCAGCAGATATATGGATAATCCTACAGAGATGCATATTTTAGCTACCAAGCGGATCTTTCGATACTTGCAAGGAACTAAAGATTTCGGGTTGTTTTACAAGATGGGTAAAATGACTGATTTGATTGGATTTACTTATAGCGATTATGCAGGAGATCAAGCTGGTAGAAGAAGCACATCGGGTTATGCTTTCATGCTGGGTTCAGGAGTTGTTTCATGGTCATCAAAGAAGCAACCAATCGTCACCTTATCAATCATTGAAGCTGAATTTGTTGCTGCAACAGCTAGTGGTTGTCAAGCTATTTGGCTGAGGAAAATCCTTGAAGAGTTACATTTCAAGCAAGATGAAGCTACTGTAATTTATTGTGACAGTAGCTCAGCAATAAAACTCTCCAAAAAAACCTGTTCTACATGGTCGAAGAAAGCATATAGATGTGAAGTATTACTTCTTGAGGGATCTCACGAATGGAGTCACTGATCTAATTCACTGCAGAAGTAACGACCAAATTGCTTACATACTAACCAAGCCCCTTAAATTTCCTGCATTTCAGAGGTTCAGGAAGCTGCTTGGTGTTTGTACTTCAGATGAATCAATTTGAGGGATGGTGATTCGAAATATGGCTCTTATTAAACTGGATGTTTTGTTGGAACTTTAGTTTAAGGGAAGGATTGTTGAAAGTTCTGAATTGACTCAATTTGTCCTGATCTTCAGGGATTAGTTTTTTTTGTTTGTTTGTTTTTGTACTAGTAATAAGGAGTTAAGATTGTAGTTCCTATTTCTTAGTTGTTTGTTGCTATTTTATTGTTATGAGCTGTTAATGTAATGCCTATATGTAGGCTGCTAGTGAATGAATAATATCTTTAAGTAGAATTCCTTAGTTCAGCAACGAGATGTTTGCTCTTGAGAAAAATGGTACCTGGGTCCTTGTTGCCCTTCCATTTGACAAAAGTTGTGTTGGTTGTAAATGTTTGTACACTGTTAAAGTTAACCCAAATGGTTCTCTAGCTCACCTAAATGTTCATTTGGTTGCCAAAGGTTATTCATAGATCTATGGCATTGATTATGATGAGACATTCTCTCCTGTGGCCAAAATACCTTTTGTTAGAATCATTGGTCCATTGACTGCTCGATTTCATTGGTCACTTCACCAACTTGATGTTAAAAATGTCTTTCTCAATGGCATTCTTAAGGAGGAGGTTTTTATGAAGAAGCCTCCCGATTTTGTAAGTAGAGCTGAGCCTACTAAAGTTTGTAGCTTGAAACAATCTTGTGTGGACTTAAACAGTCTTCTCGTGCTTGGTTTGATCATTTCACTTAGGTTGTCACGAGTTTTGGATTCAAAAGTGATAATGATCATTCTGTGTTTTATCAACATCATTAAGGGAAAAAGATCATTTTAGTTGTATATGTTGATGACATTGTAATTACAGAAGATGATCAAAATGGTATTCATATTCTGAAGTCATATATTCAACAGAAGTTTCAAACTAAGGATCTCGGGAAAATAAAGGATTTCTTGGGGAATCGAAGTTGCTCAATCTAAGCATAAAATTTCTTTATCACAAAGAAAGTATGTATTAGACATACTTACAGAGAGCGATATGCTAGGATGCAGGCCATCACACACTCCTATGGATCCAAACTCCAAGTTGTTGCTAGATCAGGGGGTATGTTGGAAGATCCAGAGAGATATAGGAGGCTTGTGAGAAAATTGAATTATCTCAGTCACTCGTCCAGATATTGCATACTCAGTTAGCATTGTAAGGCAGTTTATGGCTTCTCTTACAAAGTCATTGGGATGCAATTATGAAAATTCTTCAGTATTTGAAGAGCTCCTATGGCAAAGGATTGTTCTATACTGATGGTGGACTTTGTCAAATTGCTGGATTTTTAGATGCTGACTGGGCTGGCTGCCCAACGACTAGAAAATCCACCACTGGGTATTGTGTGTTTGTTAGAGGAAACTTAGTTTCATGGAAGAGAAAAATAAAATGTAGTGTCTCGATCGAGTGTTGAATCCGAGTATCGTGCTATGGCTGACTTACATGCGAAATGAGATGATTCAAACGATTACTTACTGAGTTGGGGGTTTTTCAGCATGACCTGATGCGTATGTATTGTGACAGTCAGTCTTCCATCCATATAGCCACTAATATTGTGTTTCATGAACGAACCAAGTATATTGAGGTTGACTATCATGTGGTTCGCAACAAGATAGTGACACATCGCACATCGTATGAGCCTCCTATATCACATATTCGCATTAACCTCCAACTAGCTGATGCTCTCATAAAGTCCCTTTCGAGAGCCAGAATACAAATCATCAATAACATGTTAGGCATGTATGACATATACGCTCCAACTTGAAAAGAAGTATTAGAGATGTTATATTAGAATAGTTAAATATTAGTTTGGTCACCTACGGGTAATACATGTGTTTGTAATAAGAGTAATATATATATATATATATATATATATATATATATATATATATATATATATATATATATATATATATATAGGGAAAGCTTCGGTTGAGCACTACTCTCGTGCTCACCGCGTGAACACTAGGCCTTCGGGCGTTCATATCGAAAATCCGAACCGTTCACATTGATCTACACATCTAACTTAGTCTAAATATGTAAAATCAAATCATTTGAAATTCATTTACTCATCCATCATGTGACTATAAAAACAATAATTTTCAGCCATACAATTTTGTAACACTTCAATGAATGGGCAAATGAATTTCAAATGATTTGATTTTACATATTTAGACTAATTTAGATGTGTAGATCAATGTAAACGGTTCGGATTTTCGATATGAATGCCCGAAGGCCTAGTGTTCACGCGGTAAGCACTAGAGTAGTGCTCAACCGAAGCTTTCCCTATATATATATATATATATATATATATAATAAAACAGAAAGAAAGCTAACAAGTGGCTCTCCTTCAATCCCCCCAAAATCAATGGCCAGATCTGATTCTCACACAACATATTACCCCCCCTCCCCCCCGCCCCCCCCCCCCCCAATAGTTTCTCCCTAAAACTCAAATTCAAATCCACCCAAAACAACTCCTTTATTTATTTAATTCTCTCTCTCTCTCTCTCTCTCTCTCTCTCTCTCTCTCTCTCTCTCTATATATATATATATATATATATATATATATATGGAAACATGGACTTTTATATCCCAAATTATAATTATTTTTCAACATATACTAATGAAACCGTGGACTTTTATTTACAACTAATTATTGTCATACTATTCAAACTTGAGCTATATAATTGTTGATTTACTATTTACAAGGCTTTTCATATGCTGTATCATTCTGAAGACGTGCCGTAGACACGTGCCCACGGGAAAACCTAGTGTGTGTGTGTGTGTGTGTGTGTGTGTGTGTGTGTGTGTGTGTGTGTGTGTGTGTGTGTGTGTGTGTGTGTGTGTGTGTGTATACAGAGAGAGAGAGAGAGAGAGAGGTTTATTCCATTGCAAACGAGTATGTTTGCATGAACCCATTGCGAACGACAATCTCTTCAGATCGGTTTGCATTTTTTTGTGAATATTTTGCCTTAATTCGTCGTTCTCAATGACGGTCTAAGTTATTTTTTTTTAAAAAAAAAATTTAAAACTTAACCCGTCGTTGGCAATGACGGACTAAGGCAAAATATCCTTTTTTTTTAATTGTATCTTATCTCTTTCCCTCTCTCCCTTCTCTATCTATCTTCTTCCCTGATCTAAAGCAATGAAACCCAACCGAATCCAACCCCCTCTCACTCCAGCAACAACTCCTCTCTCACTTCACTCTCTCTCTCTCCCTCTTCTCCCTCTCTCCATCTTCCAAAGCACTTCTGGAAACCTAAAAAACCCTAATCCTAACCATCTCCCAATCTCTTCCCCCCCCCCCCCCCCGTCCATCGCTGCTGCTGCTCCTCTATTCACTCTCTCTCTCTTTCACTCCAAATATCTCCTCCAATCTTCGAAATTCATCATCCTCCAATCTTCGAACGTAAATCGGAAAGTGGAAACCCTAGTTTTTTGACAACACCTATATTTGGGAAATTCGCAGTTGTGCATGGTAATGACTTAATCCTTGGCCTCGTAGTTATATATGTATGTTGTTTTTTTATGGTTTTATGTCTCTAATTAATTGAATTGATTAGTGTGATGCATAATTTTGTAGATGTAGTAGTTTGTACGTAATATTTTGATGATTTTAGACGGTAGAATTTTATTCGTAGTTCATGTTGTTCGCTCGTCGAAATTGTAGATTGAGTCGAATTTATAACTATTCGATATTAGTAAATCCGCGTAAACGGTCAAAAAAAAATTCCAAAAATCTGCGAGTGGGTCGGAATCAAGACACACAAGCTAACAGAACTTGTAGGAGTGAGTTTCGACTCACAATTTGCAAGATACGGCCTTGTATTGGTTTTGGTAAATAAAAACCCAAATAAAGTGATACACGGCCGTATCTCGCAAACCGTGAGTCGAAACTCACTTCTACAAGTTGCGGTGACTTGTGCTACATGAATTCGACTAACTTGCAAAGTCATTAAATTTTTTATGCTGTTTGTGGGGTTTTGTCACGTTTCTCAAACAAGAACCAAAAATGTTAGAATTTTTTAGTATGGTTACACTAAAAATTCCTACAAACGACCTCCAAAAATTACAAAACTTTGTGAGTTGGTTGGACTCACGTAACACAAGCTACCGCAATTTGTAGAAGTAATTTTTGACTCACGGTTTGAGAGATACATCCATGTATCACTTTTGGTGAACAAGAACTAAAATAAAGCGATACACGGCTGTATCTCGCAAACCGTGAGTCGAAACTCATTTCTACAAGTTGGGGTGGCAAAGTTTTATAAATTTTTGATACCGTTTGTGGGGTTTTGTCAAGTTTCTCGAACAAGAACCAAAAAGGTTAGAATTTTTTAGTACGGTTACACTAGAAATCCCTACAAACGACATCCCAAAATTACGAAATTTTGTGTGTAGGTTGGACTCACATAACACAAGCCATCGCAACTTGTAGAAGTAATTTTTCACTCACGATTTGATAGACACGCCCGTGTATCGTTTTTGGTGAACAAGAACTAAAATAAACCGGTACATGGCTGTATCTCGCAAACCATGAGTCGAAACTCAATTATACAAGTTGTGTTGCTCTGTGTTACATGAATTCGACCAAGTTACAAAGTTTGTGAAATTTTTTGATGCCGTTTGTAGAGTTTTGTCATGTTTCTTGAACAAGAACAAATAAAGTAAAAAAAATTAATATGGTTACACTAGATAACCTTATAAACAACCTCCAAAAATTACGAAACTTTGCGAGTAGATTGGACTCACGTAACACAAGCCACGACAACTTGTAGAAGTGATTTTCGACTCACGATTTGAAAGATACATCCGTGTATCGCGTTTGGTGAACAAGTACTAAAATAAAGCGAACACGGCCGTATCTTGCAAACCGTGAGTTGAAACTCACTTCTACAAGTTGTGTTATCTTCTGTTAGGTTTGTCCAATTAACTCGCAAAGTTTCGGAATTGCAAGTTTGTATTGGTTTATGTTATCTTGTGTATATATATGCAAATAGTGTAAGTAGGTCTATATGATTATTGTATTCATAATTGTTTTTAACTTTTTATCTTACAGATGGACAGTATTGAAGGAAGTTCCGTTGCCGGAGATAAATTTGTTCGTGCTCAACAAAGGGGTGAATTTCTGTCGCAAGTTGGTGAGCACCTAAAACCGAAAATAGGTATGACGTTTGTTACTTAGATGAAGCGGAGAAATTTTATGCATCATATTGTAGATGTGCAGATTTCTCTATGCATAAGGGTGAAAATAAATATAAGGGAACCGATGTAGTAGATAAACCATATGTATGTAATGAAGCCGGGGAATCTTCGAGTCATCCTAATGATGCTAGACGGTGAACTACTTCTAGAACGGGTTGCAAAACTTTCGTTCGTGTAAAACTAAATGAACAAAGTAATACATGGATTATTTATTCATTTAATGAATTGCACAATCACGAATTTACTTCACCCGGAAGACGTCACTTGCTGCCTTGAAACTGTGTAGTTTCAAAATCCGATAAAAAAGTGATTGGCTAACAGAAGCTAATGTCCCTATATGCAAACAAATGCTTTTCTTTGAAGGTGTAAGTGGAGGTCATGATAAAATTGGATTCACTGAAATCGATGTTAGAAATCTAAGGAGAGACTCGATGGAAGACATGAAAGGACACGACGGGGAAATGGTAATTGAGTTCTTCGAACAGAAAAAGCTGATCAATCATTTATTTTTTTATGATTACCAATTAGATCCCGAAGGGAAATTGTCCTATTATATTTGGGTAGATGGTATCGCTAGAAAGAATTCAAAAGTATTTGGGGATGTAGTTTGCTTTGATGCTACCTGCAACACCAACCGTTACGGAATGTTATTCGTACCATTCGTTGGAGTCAACCATCATTGGCTTACGTTGTAGGTTCATTCCAAATGGGAAGGCATCATCATTTGAATCGTTTTTTGAAGAGTGTCGCGAAGCAATAGGACATGTTCCGATCGGCATTGTGATGGACGAGGATCGTGGGATCGGTGCAGCAGTGAACAAAGCTTTCCCTGTGACTGAACATAGATATTGCATTTGGTATATTTTGGATAAGTTACCGAAGGAGGTGCATATGGCGAATAATATCGATGAGTTTAGGGGTGCTTTGAAGAGTCATCTATACAGAAGAATATAAAACTAATTTTGAAGAGATGTGAAAATTATTGATTTTGCAATACAAAGTTGAGAATAACAAATGGTTGAACGATAAGTTCGAAATTCATGAGAAATGGGTCCCCGTCTATGCAAAAGATTTATTTTGGGCTGGTATGTAGAGTACCCAACGGAGCGAGTCTCTACATTCATCATTGAAACAACACACCCATAAGAAGTAATCCTTATATGAATTTGCCATCAACTTCGACCGAGTTTTAGTAAAACAAAGACACGAGGAACTCAAAGAAATTCATCGTAATTGTGAGAAGATACCAAAATTGAAGACCGAATGGGCTATGGAGGAACAAATGGTGCGAACATACACATTGAAAATTTTCTACAAATTCCAAAGAGAAGTGCAGAAAAGCTTATTATTTAATGTGATTTTCATTGCCGATGTGGATACATCGGATAGTGCAGCTTTCTCTGTGACGCTCTGTAGAAATTCAGAACCGGGGAAGGTAATTTCTTTTTGCAATCACCGTTAAATTGCTAAATGTCCTTGTTCCCTCTATGAATTTGTAGGCAATTCATGCAAACATATTTTGGCGATTCTTCGGCTCACCAACCACACCGTACTACCGGAGCAATATATTTGTAGACGGTGGAATCGGGATCAGTTGAGAAGAAGCTATACATCAATTCCAAATAGTATTGGCAATAATTTTGCCTCTCAATATTCTGAATTGAGTTAGCACTCAAGACAGTTGGTCGATCTTGGTTGTTCTTCCGAAGAAACTTATAAATACATGCTCGACCACATGCTTAAGGGCATTGAAGGAGTTTCTTAAATTCTCCCAGAATTAGCACACATTGCGAAGGTAGTGGATGACCCGAGAGTGTTGGACATGCACATGCACTGGTGGGGGACCCTCGACAATGCACTACAAAGGGAAGGCCTAGAGGGAAGAGAATGAAGTCCACATGAGAGTCGCAAAAATCCAAAAAATCGCGACTGTGCAAGACATGCCTTCGTGTCGTATATTACGATTCAAAAAATTGTCCAATCAATTTGGCTAGGTAATACATTTGTTTTAAGTATATATTAATTTGACTCACTCAAACTTGATTTGTGCTTGTTGACTAACTCATTTCATTTATTTAGCAGGTTAGTACCATATAAAGAAGATCCAAGCGGTGAAGAGAGTGATGACGATGAAGGTGAAGATTCGTGCTAAGGTAAATTTCTCATTTATTCTGTGTCATATTTAACTTGAATACCTTTATTACTAATTTCATTTGATGATAAGCCACTTATTCATTCTACAAGTGTTATGTTGTAGGTTTTGATTCGAACATGATCGAGCTGAAGGAAGGCATTTCTCTTCCCAAAAAATTTCATTCCTGAATGTGTATATATGGTCATATAAATTAATTTTTTTATGATTCAGGTTTTGAGGATTGCTTTTGAAGTTAGATGTATATTGTTTTGTATGAAATTGCAAATTTATGTACCAAATTGTTGAATATATGAATGAGATGAGTATGTTGTTGCTGTAATTGTGGGGTGAATGAGTTTGGTAATGTGAATGAGATAAGTCTATTGTTGCTGTAATTGCTTTGACAATGTATATATATGTTGACAGATGTGAACTTTGTGATCTTTGTATATATGTGCAGCTTTCAGATGTTGTGTGTGTTTTTTGTTTTTTTTTTCTTCTTGTCAACCTAACCTGTTAAGTTGAATGAAAATTTGTAGAACATTCAATTTCTTGAAATTAAGTTCTGCCAAATTCTTCCAACTTAGCCCGTCATTGTAAATGACGGGTTAAGTGTGCTTAACCCGTTATCAACAATGACTATTTAGGAACAATGACTTTTGCAGTGTATAGGCTATTTGTGGATTAAAGTTTGTACAGAATTGAACTTGAGAAGATTAAGTTCTGCCAAAGTCGTTCAACATAACCTGTTGTTGGCGATGATGAGTTAGGCTCACATAACCCGTTATCATCAATAACGGGTTAAGTTGGTTAACTTTTCCATTTTATTTTTCATTTGTTGTCGATGGAAAATTAGTTCTGCTAAAATCTAGAACTTTAACTCATTGCTACCAATGACGGGTTAATCTCACCTAACCCGTAATTGGTAGTAACGGCTTAAGTAGAAGAGAAACTTACAAAAAATTAAAAATAGAATATCTTAATAATAAATTATATATAGTAAAATATCCATACAAATTGAATTCTCCACCTAAATCTAAAATCTCTATATAAAAATTATCTTTCTCCATATACAATGGTTCGGGTTGCTGTACTTGAGGGTTAAAGCTTTATGATTAGAAGGTTACAACTACGGTTATAGAGGTATGGCAAGAGTTAGAGTAGGTTAAAGAAAGGGCTAGAGTTATAGCATTAGATTTTTGGAAACCTTATTTTTCACTACAAGAAATTTGACATATAGTGACAGCAAAAATCCGTGGGTAAAAGGCAAAAAACCGTAGGTATAGCCCGTAAAACCTATACCAACGGACATATTTTTCCGTCGTTTTTAATTAGCTATACCCACGCCAAAATACCGTCACTATAGCCTATAGCGATGGTTTTTTCATCCGTTGGACAAAACCTCGTTGTTATACCCACGGTTTCTTATCCGTTGGTATAGGTTTTAAAGACACCTTTTGCTTTCCGTTGGTATAGGTTTTAGCGACATTTTTTATACATACCCCCCCCCCCCCCCCCCCCCCCCCCCCCCCCCCCCCCCCGCCCCGCCCCGCGCGAATTTTATGGATAGATCATAATTTGCTCTATACACAATTTTTCCTTATTAATTACGCTTATGATAATTTAATATATTCTTTTATAATATTAATCCAATTATAAACTAAGAACACAATAAAATAAATAAATGTGTTTAAGAAACAAAATTAAATAAAATTAAACTTCAATCATATTAAAAATAAATGAAGTATTACAAGAGTGTCAATTACAAAATAATTGAAAAGTCAACCTAAGAGTACCATACTGACATATAATAAACATATAAAGTCATATAACAATTTCATCCACTCAATTTCTAAGTTTGCTCCATCAAGAAAAAATTAGCTTCTAAACCTCACCTGCAAGTAACAAAAAGAACAAATGAATCATAACATAACTCAATATAAGAAATATTAACAATTTCAGTAAGAATTAGTTAAAACTAATTAGATACCATCTTCAGTATCTTCATTAGTGTCTGGATTTAGAGAATGCGTATGGTCAGGGGCACTTGATGCATCTGTAACCTATTAAAAATAAAATACAGCTTATAGACTCTTCTTAATAAATATTTCCATCATTCATTAGAGAAAAAAATTTATGGAAAAAAATACATTACAAATGCAATACATTAGAATTAAACATATGGAAAATCAGTGATAAATACAAAAATATCTCATACAAAACACAACATTGAAAAATGAACTCCGAGAGTAAAATATAATATACCTGTCTTGCAGCCTGTATAATGTCATTCACATCTTCTCCAGAGAATCGATTATGAATCAACGACAGAACATTTGTCAACAGGCTTTCCACTTGCTTAACTCTATTATGTAACTCTTGATTTTCAGACAAAGATACCTTTTGTTTTTTAGGCTTAGGAATCTTGCCCATACAATGCACGCGTCATCTCTTTTCAGGTCCTTGTACTTGGGAATATGTGTCATCCTTCCAAGGCATATGACTTTGTGCATTTTGGGCTGATTGAGATGTTCCAGCCTCATTATTGTGTTTGTTTAGTTCAACCTGAAACATTACAAATATTAGAGAAATCATAGATAAGTACAGATCATCCCACAAACCCGAAAGAGTATTCAAGAATGACAAATTCATAGAGGTGCTTAACTCAAATTCAAGAATGACAAATTCATACAAGCTGGATATAATAAAGGAAGATATAGTGGGGATATCTAAGCTGGCAAATTCATAAATAAGTACCAAATTTAGCTTTTAGCATCTACATATCTAATCTGAATATCTGATCCAAAAAAAAAAAACCAGAATATACATCCAGCATATACATCGAGCATATACATGAAAAGAATATACATCAGCATATACATCCAAAAAAGCTAGATTCAGAATATACATAAAAAAAAGAAACAGAATATACATCAGCATCTAGATTCAGTTATCTTCTTTCTTGTATGTCATTTGGTAGCCTAAAGACTGATGTATTGAGCAGATCATTTAGTATAGCGCATAGACCAGTCAAAACAGATTAGATATCCTATGATAGCAAGTAGGTTCTATCAAGCAACAACTAAGAGCATATGAGAAAAATGTGTTGTAAAGAGAAACTTATCTGGCCTAATTCTCGATTGAAGGGAGTGATAACATTTTTCCAAAAGCTTAGACCACCTCTTAGTGTGTGGCAGGAGAAAGGAAACCCAAAATATGAAAAAGTGCTTTGGGCGTAATGCAATTTTTATCCATTTATTGGACTATTTATTTCCCTATAAAAAATTGGGAGCCCAAAACCAAAAGGCACCTTTTTCTCACCATATCCAACACCAGGCAGAGCCCAACACCATAATTCAACCGATACCTTTAAGAGAGAAATGGAAGTTGTAATCTAATTAACATAGAACATAATATAAAGACGATTTCAAGAGCTCAGAATTTTATCACAATGAAATTTAGGAATATAACCTGTAGACAACTTAATTATAAAGGAAAATTTCCTAATCAAGGTCGTAGTATAATACGGTGCAAGTGCATCTATATAGATAAAGCCAAACAACCACCATTTGCATCACCACGAGATGTTGGTAACTTGGTAAGTTGGTATAACCAAATTACAGGATAAAGCCAGGAAATGACAGATGTAGGACTTCAAGAACACCACTAATGCCAGTACAAAAATAAAAACATTGTCAACTAAAATTTCAAATGTCTAAAACTGGAAGCATCAATCAATTTACAAATAGAAAAACATAGATGGTTTGGTCCATTCAACATGCCATGCCCTCCACAACTATCTCATCAATTCAATATAGTTTTTTTAAGTCATTTTTTATGCGTCCATACTCAACTTGAAAGTTGAAACTAGACAAGAAGATTATGCACATAGCCTCTACACTAAACTTAAATGATTACCCAAATGTGTTTCAACAAATTCTATATACACACTGTCCCAAAAGCGCTAAACCAGGGTGAGTAAGAGAGCCTGAGTTCCTGCAACTCCATACAACGTATGGAGAATTTGAATAGCTCCACCATATATTAGCAAAAATAATCAAAAAACACATTGTGCTTGCACAACAAAGTTCGGGTAGAAATCATGACAACATAACTACATGAGAAGTGTGGCTTGTAATGAAAATCCAGTTTCACTTTAAACTCTCTACACAGTACTATATAGAAGCTGAAAGGTATCAGCTGATGCTGAGATGCACAAGTCATACCATATCTGGATTTTTCCTAAAGACATTGTTAAGCTTTATATATAACTAGAGAGTTTGGGATGTTTCTGTGTGGACCTGTGTATGTGTGGCCTCCCATACATACAAGAGTTGCAACTATTTCCATTTAGTTGATGGCGCACTAAATAAGTTGATGCATAAGTAAGTTATACTTAAGAAAAGATAGCTGAAGTTGCACAAAAATTACTACATTATTTTGTAATACATGGCAACATCGATTCCCTGGAATTTCTAAGACATATTTTCGAAAGATGTACATGCACTTTCCAAGGTATATATTTATATGTGGTTTTCATTAGGTTCATATATATCCAGTTAGTTGTTTGGTTGCATTTTTAAGATATGTGATTGACTGATAGTATTACTCACGTGTATGATGGTGACAATGATTTTACTTTTATGTTTCATGATGAGTATCAAAAACACTAGTTCAGGCATGTCAACCAAGCTTAAGGATTCAGATAATATCCCTAATATTGAGTATCATGATACTCAATATTAGGGATATTATCTGAATCCTTAAGCTTGGTTTACATGCCTGAACTAGTGTTTTTGAATGGTAAATAGCAAATGGCTAATCATCAAACTATTGACTCTCTCTTCCACCTAGATACGCCTTGTATCGTGGATGATGATGAGATTTGTATTATTGACCAGCTCAAGATGTGTATGCCAGAAATGTTTGTCTTATCTTCAGTACAATATAAAGAAATATTTCTTGTAGATGAAATGACAAACTAATTTGTATATTAGATGGCAACTAATTTTGCATGTAGAGTCACTACAAATTTTGTTTGCTTTCATATTATTTTATGTGTCCCTTGGGCCATGGACTGGCCAAAAATAAATGAAGGAAAGAAAATTTGTAGAATTTGAGAGTAAAGTTACTCTTGTATGAAGAACATTATTTTTTCCCAGAGGCTCTTCTGTAGTATCAGAATTCAGAAACAATGTGTAACCTGCTGCTGCTCATTTTAATTTTGTCTTGTGCTTTTTATACAGGGATTCAGGTATGTTGCTTCTGGTCTTATGGTTCGATCCTCGTACAAAGCAGGTGAGTATTATATAAAGTCAATGATTGATGTTGATCGAGCCACGACTTTTGCCTTAAATTCTTGATGCTGAGGCCAAAGGAAAGATGATCTTCAACCATTGCACCATATCCCTGTAGTGTACTTAATTTTATTTTTCTGACTACACTTGTGACTCTCTCCAATTGGTGCTGATTACTTATAGATGCAAAATTTATTTTCCTATTCTTATCATTCTTACCGATCAGTGTATGTAACTTATGTATCTTTTTACGAGGAAATAATCAACAATTCTTGTATCTCAACTTACTCTCAATTCCTGGAGCCTGAATTCTCTTGTTCCCTTCAAGAAGGGAGTTGCTATCTACCAAGTAATCAATAATGAGGATGGTGACAATTGTTTTTGTGCAACTTCAGCTATCTTTTGAGTGCTTACACGTAGAATCTGCCATCTAGTTAACTTGGGAACCCAGATAGAGAAAAAAATATGTGCGTGTGTGAGGGATAATTCCAGTCGTTATTTTACATAATCTATTGTTTTCAACTCCCATTCAATACCAAGTTCTAGGAGTCAATAGATTAATGCACAATCTTTAAGTAATGAATCAAATTAATCTATTAATCTATTAATCTTTAAGCATCTCAATCATCCTAGAACTCTAGAAAACTCTATGATAAGAAACTATCATGGCTGAACTCCTCCAAATGATGATATGTTCTCACCAGGTGAAACTACAATAGCAAAGTCAATACAAGTTAACATATTTCGCTCCAATGGAATTGCCACTCCATCGAGAATATAGAAACAGATCAAGATCATCCAATTTGACCCAAAAAAAAGTGTCGTCCATCAAATTTTCTACCACAACAAAACTATGATCAGGCGACTAACAACTTATAAGGAATGAAGATATTAAATGTACTGCAAGACTAACAATATGACGATCATACCAAACTGATCTTACCATCAACTAGAAAACTTATCATTAAACACAACAAGCATTGTTTATGCTAGTATAGACAGATACACTTTAAACATAAAGATCTTAAGGTCCTTAACAATTCAGCTATATCTCTTACTGATGGAATTGAAATCAATAGTGTAATAGTGAACATGGCAATCTTGCAAGAATTAGTGAAGCATGGTAAATAACAACATGGCAATCAAAATTCATCAACTAAAGGGGAAGCACCCAAATTCATACCTAGGGTTCGCAAAATTAATCAAAAATAGATGACCACGGGTGATGGTGGAAGCGGTGGGTGACGACGGATAACGGAAGATGACGGCGGAGGAAGAGGTGGGCGATGGCAGTGAGTGGCGGCGGAGGAAAACGGCGAGAGGAAGACGACTGCTGCGGTGGCGAGGGAAGACAACGGCGATGGTGGGAGAGGGACGACGACGGCGACGTGGCGGACTGATGACGGCGATGTGGTCAATGGGGGATTTGGGTGTGTGAGAGAGAGAGAAAGGAGAGAGAGGAGAGATGGGTGTGAGCGTGAGATACAGTATAAATTGGGTATAAATTGGGGGTATTTGGAATTTGGGGGGAAAATGAAAAAATTGGGGAGAAAATAAATTATAAAATATACCCACGGTGTTTTATTCCGTTAGTAGAACTTATAGTTACGGATTAAAAACTCTAAAGCTATAGGATACCTATACCCACAGCTTACTATACGTCTGTAGGTATACAATGTCTGTACCCACGATTTTAGTGATCCGTCACTATAGGTGTCCGTTGGTATATGGAAAATTTCTTGTAGTGTTTATTATAAAAATGATTATTGTATTTTAAAATGTAGTTTGTTAATTTTCCTTTTTTAATATGATTATATTTTAAATTATTGCATTATCCCCCCCCCCCCCCTCCCTTTTTTTTGGTAAAATTTTAAAATTCTTCCAGTGTATGCACACAAATTAGAATTTCATATGATATTCTTAAATAAAATTTATGGATTTATTATCATTCTACATATACATTGAATTGAGTTTAAGAGTTACAGAGTTAGAGTGTTAGGGCAAGGGTTACAGTACGGTTAGAGGAAAGGTTATAGTTGTAGCCTTAGTTTATTATAAAAATGATTATTAGGTTTTAAAATGTAGTTTGTTAATTTTCCTATTTTAGTTTGATTTTTTTTGAATTTATTGCAATTTTTTTAAAGAAAATGGTATTTTAGATTTTTTCCAACGTATACAAACATATTTAGAATTCCATATAATATTCTTAAATAAAATTTATGGATTGATTATCATTCTACATATACATTGAATTAGGTTTAAGAGTTACATAGTTAGAGGGTTAGGGCAAGGGTTACAGTAGGGTTAGAGGAATGGTTAGAGTTGTAGATTCACAAAAAACTTCCCAAATTCTAATATTCGTTTATATTTTGTTTATAAATGATTTTAAAATATTTTATTACAATATCCATAGAATTTCAGAATTCCATATAATATGTTACAGGGTTATGGGGTTAGATTCAGAGGGTTAGGGCAAGGGTTAGAGAAAGGTTGACATAGTTAGAGGGTTAGGGCAAGGGTTAGAAGGTTAGGGAAACATTTTTTAAATTTAAATATGAGTATTTTGTTTTGTTTTTTTTCCTTATTCTTTAATGATTTTTTGTTAATATTTTTTTTTACATTATTTGTAGGGTTAGAGGGTTACTGTTAAAGGGTTTGGGCTATGGTTCGAACATTAGGGCAACGGTTAGAGAAAGTGCTAAAAACTTTTTTGCACAAGATTTTTATTAATATTTAATTTGAAAGTATTTTTTAAAAAACTTTTTATTCTAACAACAATTTTTTCAAAAAAAAATGAATTAAATTGTTTTCTGATTCTAAAACAATTTTAAAAAATTTAACTTCTCTAAAAATTTCAACATCTTAAGATTAAAAAACTCAACATCTTAAGATTAAAAAAAATTCAACATCTTAAAATTAAAAAAAATCAAGATCTTAAGATTAAAAGTTCTTTGAAAATCTTCCACCTTAACCCGCTATTGTAGATGATGGGTTAAGCTCACTTAACTCGTTATCACCAATAACGGGTTAAGTTGAATGATTTTTCCAGTTCTACTTGCTCTTTTCAACTTCTTAAAACCAAGTTATGTCAAAATATTTCACCTTAACCCGCTGTTATGGATGACGGGTTAAGCTCACTTTACCCGTTATCACCAATAACAGGTTAGGTCGAATGAATTTTCCATTTCTACTTATTCTTTTCAACTTCTTAAGACCAAGTTCTGTCAAAAACATTCAACTTAACCCGCTATTGTGGATAACGGGTTAAACTCACTTAACCCGTTATCACCAATGACGGGTTAAGTTGAATTAGTTTTCCAATTCTATTTACTCTTTTCAACTTCTTAAGACCAATTTCTGTCATTTTATAAATTGAAGACCAACATATGCAAGAAATTTGTAAATGTATAAAAAATTGTAATAAATCTTTGTTTTTTATAAATAAGTTGGAAAATTGAAGAAAATTGTCATTTTATAGAATAAAATTGTAATTGTATAGAACCAATTTATAATAATTCTTTGTTTCTTATAAAAAAGTTGGAAATTTGTAAAAGTTGAAATCATATAATTAATATATACATTTTTTTTTGCAATTTCACTGTTTAATTATTATTATTGTTATTATTATTATTATTATTATTATTATTATTATTATTATTATTATTATTATTATTATTATTATTACTACAACAATTTATTTAAAAGTAAAAAAAATAAAAAAATTTCAAACACACGGGCCAACCCACGACCCGACCCGACCCAACCTGGGTTGGACCCGAATGGGTTCATGGGTTGGGCGGGTTGACATTTTGCAAATCCAACCCAGCCCGGCCTGGCCCGGTTAACCAACCGACCTGACCCGGACCCGCCTAACTTTGGTTCCAACCCGGGCGGGTCCAACCCGGCCCGGCCCGGCCAACCCGGTTACCAACCCTAGGCCGTACTGAACTGTTCAACAAGCATAAATACATGAGTGGCACACTCGCACCAAATGAGTTTGGGAAGATCACCCCCCCCCCCCCCCCCATCAAACTGAATATGTAGGCACGCACATAGTATCGTAGGGCTTCCTTATCCGAATCATTAGTCAAATAATCTTCGAATTGGTATTTCAACCAACTAAGTCTGAGTGATTTACCCTCGAAGACTTCATCCCAAAAAGCATCTTCGGCTTCACTTTTAGCATGTTCTATGAATTGCTCTATTACATCTGGATCATGATCTTCCGGAATATCTTTGATGATTTCATCTTCAACGTTATCTTTCCTTTTATCCAACAACACCTCCAAGTCGATACTGAGTAAATCATGAACAACTTTCACTCGGTCAAAGTCCATGTTTCCCGTCATGGTGACGCCATATATTCGAAGCCCAGTAATTAGTGCTAAATCTTGGAGAGTGACGGTCATCTCTCCTACCGGTAGGTGGAATATGTGGGTCTCCAACCTCCATCGCTCCATAAGAGCTGCAAGTAGAGGACGATCAAGCCTCACACCCCCCCATAAATCGAGCTCCGTAGAAACCAGCTTCAACTAAGTACAGAGCAATACGGGGGTCCATAGGAAGAACTGCGTGCTTCCGAAAGTTCCACTTCTTTGCAGACCCATCCACATGGCTTTAGATCTGTGTATGGATTGCAACGCGAGTATGCTTGAGTCCAACGGTCCTGAAGGTGTAAGTCCAACCGAAGACGACGGACCGGTCTCGACAGATAAAGAATGACGGCCACCAACCTACACGAACAAATACAAATCTTGTTATTACTGATACAATGTATATACATATTCGTATTTAAAACTAATAATAATAATCAATTTTACCTCTGTAAATGGTGCGCCACTAGTTCTACCAGAAAGGCTTCTCGGTCGCCTTGTTCTAGCCATTAATCTATCAACCAAAAATATAAGGTTAGTTAATAAGTATTTTAGTCAAATCTCTATCATCAATAAATAAAGTGAAAATGTGGACAAAATGCACAAATGACAACGACAAATAACAATACTATGCGAGTGGGTCAGGCTCACCTAACAAAAGTCAATGCAACTTGTAGAAGTGAGTTTAGACTCGCGGTTTGTAACACCCCGAATTTCAAATAAGGACAAACTCGGGATTTCACAAGATCTTTACTTCACTTCGTACAATTTTACAAGGAAAATTTAAAACTTTTTATTCACAATACATCAGAGTTCAATTACAACTTGGTTTTACACAGCGGAAAAATGAAATTTACAATAAAACATTTACAACATCTTTAAAAATAAAACAGCACCAGCATATCCACTTTATAGCTTCGCGAATAGTCCATTACCTGCATGTTAATCTGTGGGCACGTCAGTTACTTACAACTGACGAAATGTTATACACGGCTATCCTCTCTATGCCGGGAATAGTATAACGGTCTCATACTTTAACAAATCACAAAAAGATTGAATGAACATATAAAGTGTCAAAAGTGATTATTCTAAACATAAGTGTATGTCATGTCTTAATGCCTAATGCATACCATTCTACACTAGGATGACACTAATGCACACTTGTTCGGATTCTATGCATCCCATACTACATAGGTCCGAGGGCAAGCGCCTACGTTCTCCACAATAAAGGGCTCGATCCCTCGCCATGAAAACTACCCGGTAGCAAAACAAAGTTCAGACTATTCCACGAATGTGAATCCCAGCCTTGGAGTCCACCGCCAGCTGTTATAACAGATTCCACATCGTACGAACCGTCCCGTATGTGACCCTCTAGCCCAATATATATATATATATACATTGGAGACGGTAAACACAAAAATCCATCCGTCCGACTACTCAAGATCCCGGAGTCCACCGCTGACCCGTCCTCATAGTCCCGGACTAAAATATAATAATCCGTCTCCCACAGGGCAACCTCAGTCCACCAACTGGGTCTATAGTCTTGGAGTCCACCAACGACTATATAGAGCACCCCACTTACGTTTCCCTAAGTTTACTACATCTTCACTTATGTGCCTAAATTTTCCTAAGTTCAAGACATGAATAATCTCCACATGTAGAATTAGTTGTTACCTCCTACCGGACTTAGTCAACAAATACGAGATGGCTCCATAACCACATCTCAAAATCACAACTCAACATTCTTTTATTTCAATAATGCCGGTAATGAGGGTTTCACTAATTCTAATCTCAGTTTTCATGTATAAGCATCGTGGGTATTCATACCCTCAATAATCAAAAGTCTTAAGCTCGTCATAAATTCCATTTTTAAATTCATTCACAAAAATTCCATCTTGCCACTACTCATGATCTATTCGATCAATCACAACCACAAGTTCACTACATGAATTTGTTGTAACAAATCTAAATTTTCACAATATTTCAATTCACAAGCTATTTCTTAAACATGATACAAGTGTAGTTATTCTTAAAGATTAAAATACTACTTTCCATCACATGATTCTATAAAAAAAAAAAATTACTTCAAGAAATATCTCATAGTATTTTCATTTCATTTTTTATATTAAAATTAGACTTAGTATTCTAAGATTTCTTTTATTCAAGATCTTAATACATGCAAAAGAAGTTTATAAAAAAATGAAGGAGGTGCCCAGGTTTCGAACCCGGCCTCCATGGTCAACCCGGTCAAAGCCCAAAGCCGAACCATCTAACCAATAAGTCCATTGGACTTTGATGTCATAGTCTTAAGCCGAAAGCTTCATGTATTGGTTCTCTTTTCGGAAATTATAAAAAAAGAATAAAAGAAAGATGTGACTATCAAGTTTCGAACCCAAGACCTGTCACAATAGAATTTTATTTTACAGTGGCTAACCAGTAAGTCTATGTGTATTTTCTGTTTAAAAAGGCACAAATGTTCTTTTGTTCAACTATCCACAAAGTGTGTCTTTTTCCATAAAATGTGTTTATTCAAAAGATCAATTCTTTCACAATTTTAGAAATAATCCTTTCCATGATATTAGATAAAAAGATAGTAACTAATAAAGTTTCCAATTATTTTAAAAATACTATTTTTCACTTATTTAAAGAAATTCCTTTTTCTCATCTTTTGCAAAACTTAGACTTTTCTTTAGGAACTAAATCCTACAAAAGAAATGAAAACTAGTATCCATGTCTATTTGATTAAAATCTCAATTTGACATAAATTATATTTTATAATGAAAATAAAAGTTGTTCTTTCACACAATAGTTCCCATTCTTTTAAAAATAGAACCTACACATGTCGACATATTATAAACTAACGAAATTTCATTTTTATTTTATTATAAAATCTAATATGGTCAATAATATTATAAGCATAAAATTTTACAATTTACCAACATGGTTTATACAAGAATTTGTCTTCTTTCATTAACATGGTAATTGTCATGATGGCATGATTCCCATTTGTAAATTTCACATCAAAGTTATTCTCATATATTAACACTATTGTAAACACAAAACTAATCAAACATATTAGCATGGTTCACAACAATCAAATAATTCTCTTTCTTTAGTTAGCATGGTATACTTCCTTTTTCTACTTAATCACATCACTTTAAACTAACATAAATTTTATCTATTCATAACAAGATTCTTCACAAAATATTTTTGCAAAAGAATGTATTCCCAATATTTTTCATACAATCAATTATATCTTCATTCATGCATACTAATTCATGACAATAACTTATTTTGTTATTCTTTCATGACTCTAGAGCATAAACTAAACAACATTTTTCACAAATTTCCCATACAAAAAAAATACACTTTTAATATGCATAACATTTTGCAAGCATTTTAACATGATCTATGGTATTAGTTCTTTAGTCAAAATTCCTATTATTTGTTTAATCATAACAATATTGTTCTCATTCATAGCATGTAACACTAACATGAAATTTTAACTACACATCAAAACAAAATGTTCATATATTATCACTAGCATGCATAATTCTAAATTAGAAAGCATGAGAACCCACCTCTTGTTTGAAGGTTGAAAACTACAAATGAATAGCTCCTTCTTGCTCCTAGCAACTCCTAGTCCTCTTCTCCTCCTAGCAAATGCTCCAAGCAAGAGATCCTCCAAGCACAATAACTCTCTTTCTTTTTCTTACACTCTTTTCTTTCTCTTTTCTTTCTCTTGTTTTAATTCTAATTTTTTGTGTGTGAAATGAAAAGGGTAGGGTGCTATTTATAGGATTTTGGGAAGGTGTATTTTGCAAAATTTCACCTCTAATAAATTACTCTATTTAATTCTTACAACCCTTCCAATTCTAAACTCCCATAACCTACAACTCCCCACCTCCCCACTCTTCCAAAGCACTAACTCCTCTCATTCATTTTCCCTCTTTCTCTCTTCATGCACACCGGTCCCCCCCTCCTCCATGATCAAAACCGGTCACTAATAGTACCAATGTACATGCATACATACAACTTGCTATAATTCTAAATGTGTACACAACAAAATAACAACAAAAAAATGTGACTTATCTTGTATTAGTTTAGGTTCAACCTAATTTAGGTTATAATTAGTGGGCTTGAATTATGGGCTTTCATTTAACTAATTTAATAACTCTAGTGGGCTTTCTTTTTAATTAATCCATTGGGCTAGGATTTAACTTTAAGTCCATGGATCAAAAAGAAAGGCTAAATAAAAACAATGCATGCTAAAAATAGAAAATGAGAGTAGCCAAATGAGAATAAAAATTTGCACGTGCACCATACGTGCAAGAAATTGAAAAATGCATTTTAATAATAAAAAAAATATTGTTTGGGTGTTACAACACTCCCTCCTTAGAATAGTTCCGTCCCCGGAACTACGCTTAGGAGCGAGAAACTACTAAGAAGGAAAGAAAAGTCTACAAAAGAAAATTTAGTCGAAGAGTTCGGGATGGTCCTTCCGCATCCTTTCCTCTGATTCCCAAGTTGCTTCCTCAACAAATTGATTTCTCCAAATGACCTTTACCATGGGTATCGTTTTGTTTCTCAAGTCCTTTTCTCGGCGATCCACGATCTCAACGGGACGCTCGGCATAGCTCAAATCCAGTTGCAAACCCTTAGGCACTTCTGGCAGATGATGACTCAGGTCAGAAACATAACCCCTTAGCATGGACACGTGAAAAACATTGTGCACTTGGGCCAACTCTTCCGGCAGTTCTAACCGATAAGCTGTCTTCCCAATCCTCTTCAGTATTTTGTAGGGTCCAATGTATCTCGGGGCTAATTTTCCTCCTCGCCCAAACCGAATCACTCCTTTAGTCGGAGATACTTTCACAAAGACATAGTCACCCTCGTCAAATTCCAAGTCTCTCCTTCTATTGTCGGCGTAACTCTTTTGTCTGCTTTGCGCGTCGACCAGCCTCTTTCTGATCAGCTCAATCTTTTTTGAAGTTTGCTGCACAATTTCTGGTCCAAACAGCTGCCTCTCCCCTACTTCATACCAACAGATCGGAGTCCTGCATTTCCTCCCATATAAAGCTTCGTAGGGCACCATTCCAATGCTCGTCTGGAAACTGTTGTTGTATGCAAATTCTACCAGAGCTAAGTGTTTCTCCCAGCTACCACCAAAATCCAACACACAACACCTGAGCATATCTTCTAGCACTCTGTTGACCCGTTCAGTTTGCCCATCTGTCTGAGGATGGAAGGCTGTACTGAAATCAGTCCTTGTCCCCATAGCCGCTTGCAGACTCTTCCAAAAATGTGAAGTGAAACGCGCATCTCTGTCAGATACTATAGACATCGGGACTCCATGCAATTTCTCAATTTCATCCACATACAATTCTGCCAGCTTTTCCATTGACCAAGTAAGCTTCATTGCTAAGAAGTGAGCTGACTTGGTGAGTCTGTCCACTATTACCCAAATGGTATCATTGCCTTTGGAACTCCTGGGTAAATCCGTGATGAAGTCCATGCTGATACAGTCCCACTTCCATTCCGTGATGGGTAAAGGCTGCAACAATCCTCCAAGTTTCTGATTTTCTGCCTTGACCTGCTGGCAAATTGCACATTTGGCCACAAACTCCGCCACATCTCGCTTCATACTTGGCCACGAGAAGTGTAGTTTTATATCCTTATACATTTTGGTACTCCCAGGATGTACAGATAACAAGGTAGCATGTGCTTCCTGAAGAATACTTTCCTTTAGCTCTGCTACATCTGGCACACAAAGCCGCTCCCCAATCCAAAGTACTGCATCCTTCACTTGAAATTCTGCCAATCTGCCTAAGCCAACCTGTTCTACCATCCCTTGGATCTCTGGATCCGTCTTCTGGCTGTCCATGATTCTGTCTCTCAAAGTGGGTTGAATCCTCAATTGAGCTAAGGAAGCCTCCACACTATGCAGAACCACTTCGATTCCTGCTCGATCTAGCTCATCCGCTAACCTTTCCTGGGTTGTGATCAACCGAGACAAACTGACCTTTCTGCTAAGTGCATCTGCTACCACATTAGCCTTGCCTGGATGATATTTGATTTCAGGTCGGATGTCTTCCAACACCTCTAACCATCTCCTCTGCCTTAAATTCAAGTCTCTTTGTTGATAAATATACTTCAAGCTCTTATGATCGGTGTACATATTGACTTTTCCCCGTACACATAATGTCTCCATTGCTTCAAAGCATAGATGATCGCTGCTAGTTCCAAATCATGGGTTGGGTAATTCTTCTCATGTGGTCTAAGTTGCCTAGACCCATAAGCAATCACCTTTCCTTCTTGCATTAGTACGCAACCCAGTCCGCAATGTGAAGCATCGCTGTAGATGTCATACTCAACTCCTGCTCTGGGCAATGCTAGAATAGGGGCTGTAGTCAATTTCTCCTTCAACGCCTGGAAGCTTGCTTCGCATTGCTCTGACCATTCGAAATTCACATTCTTCTTTGTGAGCCCGGTGAGTGGCACCGCTATCTGAGAATACCCTTGAATAAACCTTCTGTAGTATCCGGTTAGACCCCAAAAGCTTCTGATCTCCTTCACCGTGGTTGGTCTTGGCCAGTCTTTAACTGCTTCAACCTTTTGCGGGTCAGTAGCCACTCCCTCCTTAGAAAGGATGTGACCCAAGAAGGCGACTTCGGTTTTCCAGAAGTCACATTTAGACAATTTTGCATATAACTGGTGCTCCTGTAGCTTCTTTAGAACCTCTGTCAAGTGCTTGGCGTGTTCTTCTTCGGTCTTGGAGTAGACCAAAATGTCGTCAAAAAATACAACGACAAAGGAATCGATGAAAGGTCGTAGAACTCTGTTCATCATGTCCATGAAAATAGCTGGTGCGTTTGTGACTCCGAAAGGCATAACTAGAAACTCGTAGTGACCATGCCTGGTTCGGAAAGCCGTTTTATGCACATCATCTTCTTTTACCCGGACCTGATGATACCCAGACCGTAGATCTATCTTGGAGAAGACTGCTGCTCCCTGCAGGCGGTCGAACAAATCATCGATTCGGGGAATGGGGTACTTGTTCTGTACCGTTACCTTGTTCAACTCTCTGTAGTCGATACACATCCTCATAGATCCATCCTTTTTCTTTACTAAAAGAACTGGGGCTCCCCATGGTGATGCACTTGGCCTGATGTATCATTTGCTCAGTAACTCTTCGATCTGCTTCTTGATCTCATCTTGTTCGACTGGTGCCATTCTGTATGGGGCCTTGGAAATAGGAGCACTTCCCAGTTGAACCGTGATGCTGAACTCTACATCTCGACGAGGGGGAAGCCCTGGTATATCGTCTAGAAATACTACTGTGAAGTCTCGGACGACTGGGATCTGCTTCACTTCTTCTGGAACTTTCTGCTCGGACAATACTGCTACTATCTGCTTACTCTTCCCCTTGCCTCGGAAAGTAACAACTGGTCCCCCTGGTGCCTTGATTATAACCTCTTTGTCTTTGCACTCGATAGTCGCAGTGTAGACTGACATCCAGTCAATGCCAATGATGATGTCGACTCCGAGAACTGCCAGTTCAATGAGATCGATGCCAAACAGTCTGCCCCCGATCTCGAGATCACACCCCTCGTAGTATCGATCGGTTGTCAAGTTCTCTCCTGACGGAGTAGCCACTGATAAAACCTTGCCAGGAAATATTTTCGGCTCAATTTCCAATCTTTTAGCAAAAGAGGGTGACACAAAAGTGTGTGAAGATCCCGTATCAAATAACACTGAAGCTTTTATTCCATTTATTAAAATGTTCCCTGTTACATATGAGTATTCTCATTACATAATATTTTATTACATAAACGGAAAATATAAGTCAATCAAGCTTCGTCCTCCGTACCCGTGATTACATGATCCACTTCATCTGCATCGGCTTCTGTCAAGGCAAACACCCGTCCTTGCTTGAACTGTTTTTGCTCGGGCTTGAACGACCTTTGACTTGGTCCTCCCTGCTGAAGCTGGGGGTAATCTGACTGGTAATGGCCTTCCTTTCCGCACCTATAGCAAGTCCTGCTTCGTTGAGGCTTGGTGCATCCAGTGGATATATGTCCCGATTCCCCACATCTGTAGCAAGTGGGTACCCTTCCGGCCACAGCAATGGCATTGGCACCAGTGGGTTTGAATCGTTGCGCGGGGGGCTGATTTTTGTAGTTGCTGGATCCTGCGGGCCTTTTGCCCGAGCTCCAACTGTTCTTCCTGGCTTGCACTGCCTGGAATTGGTTCATGTCTGTCTCTGTTGCAGCGGCCCTTCTGACTAGCTTTTCAAACCTCCGAATGCCTAGAGGTATCATCCTTGATCTTAGACTGGGCCTCAGACCTTGCTCGAACTTGCGGGCCTTCTTAGACTCCTCCTGAACCATCTCTGGTGCATAACGAGAAAGTTGATTAAACTTGGTTTCATATTCCCTCACCGTCATATTACCTTGTTGTAAGCTCAAGAACTCCATGGCTTTCTTTTCTTGTACATCTAGTGGAAAGTAATGGCTCCTGAACTCTTCCAGGAATTCTTCCCATGTAAGTTGCACTTTTCCCAAATTTCTCTTCAAGGATTGCCACCATACGCCCGCATCCTTTTCAAGCTGAATGGTAGCCAATTTCACTTTGCTAGCTTCAGGGGTTTCAAGTACTTCGAAAATTGTTTCGATCTGTCGAACCCAGTCATCTGCAGCATCGGGGTTCGTCTGTCCTCCAAATACCGGCAGCTTCATTCTTTTGAATGCTTCCACCAGTTTGATGGCCTCAGGTATCTGGATAGCTGGTCCTGGTCCTCTATTTTGAGGGATATTAGCGGGAGGGCATTGAGGGTCTGGTACACTCGAGCCATTTCCGTTTCCAAATCCAATCCATTTTCCCCGCTGAAACCTTCGCCATTTCCAATTCTTCATGCCATTTCTGAGTCATAAAATTCTTCATTAATCATCACAAATAACATAACAGCAAGATTGTATTCTTTATTCAGAGATAAAACTTTTAACACTTCCATTACAATTGCTTAAATAAAAGTATCCTAGATTCTACGGTTTTTCTTGGCTTCTCTGAGCTCTTCCTGCAGATCTTGGACTTCCTTTCTTATGTTTTCAACCTCGTACGGTCGCTTTTCTTTATCCCTGTCATGTCGTTGGGTCTTCTTGAGCTCGTATATCAGGTGGTTTAGTTTCCAGATGCGTACTTTATCCTGTGCCAGGCGTGATTCCAAGTAGTTAACCTTTCTCTTTTGTGCATCCAGTTCTCGACGAAGGGATGCAACGAGGTCATCTGGGTGATCCGGTATAAATTCCTCGTCTGGGGAGTCTTCGGGAGAGTCAGGTGGTGGCGGAGTAATTTCCCTGGACTCGGAAAATTCTTCATCATCTATCTCGAAGGGTTCCTCTTCTTCTTCCTCCTCCGGGTCTTCTTCTTCCTCGGGGTCCTCTTCCTCCATTGGTTCTTCTTCTAAGTCCTCAGGGTGGACAAATCAAGGAAGTTCGTTTTGGTTGGCCATCTTATAACAAGGAAAAAAAAGTTATCTTACAAAGCAATGTAAATATGAGTCTAATTCTACAGGTTGAACTCACACTCTAGTGTCCACAGGAACAAAATTGTAACTACTCACTAAGGTGTCACGGGTTCTAAACTATAGTTAATGGTCTTATTACTTTTTCTAAATAGTTCTTTAGTTTATCAAGTTCTGATTCACTTGGGTTAGCCGTAAGAGTCGGTTCCCAGCTAGCGGTGGTCCGAAGACGCTTAAATACCGTGTCGCTTAGGGTTGTTTACACCCGGTTGACAGAAGGACTCTTTTGGCTTGTTCCCAAATTTATCGTCCCTTTTTATCGTTCCTTATAAACTTGTACTACTTGTGAAGCATGCTCTGATACCATCTGTAACACCCTGAATTTCAAATAAGGACAAACTCGGGATTTCATAAGATCTTTACTTCACTTCGTACAATTTTACAAGGAAAATTTAAAACTTTTTATTCACAATACATCAGAGTTCAATTACAACTTGGTTTTACACAGCGGAAAAATGAAATTTACAATAAAACATTTACAACATCTTTAAAAATAAAACAGCACCAGCATATCCACTTTATAGCTTCGCGAATAGTCCATTACCTGCATGTTAATCTGTGGGCACGTCAGTTGCTTACAACTGACGAAATGTTATACACGGCTATCCTCTCTATGCCGGGAATAGTATAACGGTTTCATACTTTAACAAATCACAAAAAGATTGAATGAACATATAAAGTGTCAAAAGTGATTATTCTAAACATAAGTGTATGTCATGTCTTAATGCCTAATGCATACCATTCTACACTAGGATGACACTAATGCACACTTGTTCGGATTCTATGCATCCCATACTACATAGGTCCGAGGGCAAGCGCCTACGTTCTCCACAATAAAGGGCTCGATCCCTCGCCATGAAAACTACCCGGTAGCAAAACAAAGTTCAGACTATTCCACGAATGTGAATCCCAGCCTTGGAGTCCACCGCCAGCTGTTATAACAGATTCCACATCGTACGAACCGTCCCGTATGTGACCCTCTAGCCCAATATATATATATATACATTGGAGACGGTAAACACAAAAATCCATCCGTCCGACTACTCAAGATCCCGGAGTCCACCGCTGACCCGTCCTCATAGTCCCGGACTAAAATATAATAATCCGTCTCCCACAGGGCAACCTCAGTCCACCAACTGGGTCTATAGTCTTGGAGTCCACCAACGACTATATAGAGCACCCCACTTACGTTTCCCTAAGTTTACTACATCTTCACTTATGTGCCTAAATTTTCCTAAGTTCAAAACATGAATAATCTCCACATGTAGAATTAGTTGTTACCTCCTACCGGACTTAGTCAACAAATACGAGATGGCTCCATAACCACATCTCAAAATCACAACTCAACATTCTTTTATTTCAATAATGCCGGTAATGAGGGTTTCACTAATTCTAATCTCAGTTTTCATGTATAAGCATCGTGGGTATTCATACCCTCAATAATCAAAAGTCTTAAGTTCGTCATAAATTCCATTTTTAAATTCATTCACAAAAATTCCATCTTGCCACTACTCATGATCTATTCGATCAATCACAACCACAAGTTCACTACATGAATTTGTTGTAACAAATCTAAATTTTCACAATATTTCAATTCACAAGCTATTTCTTAAACATGATACAAGTGTAGTTATTCTTAAAGATTAAAATACTACTTTCCATCACATGATTCTATAAAAAAAAAAAAATTACTTCAAGAAATATCTCATAGTATTTTCATTTCATTTTTTATATTAAAATTAGACTTAGTATTCTAAGATTTCTTTTATTCAAGATCTTAATACATGCAAAAGAAGTTTATAAAAAAAATTGAAGGAGGTGCCCAGGTTTCGAACCCGGCCTCCATGGTCAACCCGGTCAAAGCCCAAAGCCGAACCATCTAACCAATAAGTCCATTGGACTTTGATGTCATAGTCTTAAGCCGAAAGCTTCATGTATTGGTTCTCTTTTCGGAAATTATAAAAAAAGAATAAAAGAAAGATGTGACTATCAAGTTTCGAACCCAGGACCTGTCACAATAGAATTTTATTTTACAGTGGCTAACCAGTAAGTCTATGTGTATTTTCTGTTTAAAAAGGCACAAATGTTCTTTTGTTCAACTATCCACAAAGTGTGTCTTTTTCCATAAAATGTGTTTATTCAAAAGATCAATTCTTTCACAATTTTAGAAATAATCCTTTCCATGATATTAGATAAAAAGATAGTAACTAATAAAGTTTCCAATTATTTTAAAAATACTATTTTTCACTTATTTAAAGAAATTCCTTTTTCTCATCTTTTGCAAAACTTAGACTTTTCTTTAGGAACTAAATCCTACAAAAGAAATGAAAACTAGTATCCATGTCTATTTGATTAAAATCTCAATTTGACATAAATTATATTTTATAATGAAAATAAAAGTTGTTCTTTCACACAATAGTTCCCATTCTTTTAAAAATAGAACCTACACATGTCGACATATTATAAACTAACGAAATTTCATTTTTATTTTATTATAAAATCTAATATGGTCAATAATATTATAAGCATAAAATTTTACAATTTACCAACATGGTTTATACAAGAATTTGTCTTCTTTCATTAACATGGTAATTGTCATGATGGCATGATTCCCATTTGTAAATTTCACATCAAAGTTATTCTCATATATTAACACTATTGTAAACACAAAACTAATCAAACATATTAGCATGGTTCACAACAATCAAGTAATTCTCTTTCTTTAGTTAGCATGGTATACTTCCTTTTTCTACTTAATCACATCACTTTAAACTAACATAAATTTTATCTATTCATAACAAGATTCTTCACAAAATATTTTTGCAAAAGAATGTATTCCCAATATTTTTCATACAATCAATTATATCTTCATTCATGCATACTAATTCATGACAATAACTTATTTTGTTATTCTTTCATGACTCTAGAGCATAAACTAAACAACATTTTTCACAAATTTCCCATACAAAAAAAATACACTTTTAATATGCATAACATTTTGCAAGCATTTTAACATGATCTATGGTATTAGTTCTTTAGTCAAAATTCCTATTATTTGTTTAATCATAACAATATTGTTCTCATTCATAGCATGTAACACTAACATGAAATTTTAACTACACATCAAAACAAAATGTTCATATATTATCACTAGCATGCATAATTCTAAATTAGAAAGCATGAGAACCCACCTCTTGTTTGAAGGTTGAAAACTACAAATGAATAGCTCCTTCTTGCTCCTAGCAACTCCTAGTCCTCTTCTCCTCCTAGCAAATGCTCCAAGCAAGAGATCCTCCAAGCACAATAACTCTCTTTCTTTTTCTTACACTCTTTTCTTTCTCTTTTCTTTCTCTTGTTTTAATTCTAATTTTTTGTGTGTGAAATGAAAAGGGTAGGGTGCTATTTATAGGATTTTGGGAAGGTGTATTTTGCAAAATTTCACCTCTAATAAATTACTCTATTTAATTCTTACAACCCTTCCAATTCTAAACTCCCATAACCTACAACTCCCCACCTCCCCACTCTTCCAAAGCACTAACTCCTCTCATTCATTTTCCCTCTTTCTCTCTTCATGCACACCGGTCCCCCCCTCCTCCATGATCAAAACCGGTCACTAATAGTACCAATGTACATGCATACATACAACTTGCTATAATTCTAAATGTGTACACAACAAGACAACAACAAAAAAATGTGACTTGTCTTGTATTAGTTTAGGTTCAACCTAATTTAGGTTATAATTAGTGGGCTTGAATTATGGGCTTTCATTTAACTAATTTAATTACTCTAGTGGGCTTTCTTTTTAATTAATCCATTGGGCTAGGATTTAACTTTAAGTCCATGGATCAAAATGAAAGGCTAAATAAAAACAATGCATGCTAAAAATAGAAAATGAGAGTAGCAAAATGAGAATAAAAATTTGCACGTGCACCATACGTGCAAGAAATTGAAAAATGCATTTTAATAATAAAAAAAATATTGTTTGGGTGTTACATGGTTTGCGAGATAAGGACGTGTATTGCGTTATTTTAGTTTTCGTTGACCAAAATTGATACACGGCCGTATCTCGTAAGCCGTGAGTCAAAAATCACTTCTATAAGTTACGTTGTCTTGGGTTAGGTGAGCCTGACCCAAATGCAAAGTTACGTAAATTTTGGATACCATTTGTGCGGTTTTCTAGACTAACCGTACTCAAATTATTTGAAGTTAGAATTGTTGTTCGAGATACGTGAGAAAACAACACAAACGGCATCAAAAAATTTAAAAACTTCTCGAGTTGGTCTTACTCACGTAACACAAGCCAGTGTAACTTCTAAAGTTGAGTTTCGCCTCACGGTTTGTGAGATACGACCGTGTGTCTCTTTTTTTTATCTTGACCAAAAGCGATATTCGGCTGTATCTCGAAAACCATGAGTCGAAACTCACCTTCACAAGTTGTGTTGGCTTGTGTGGGGTGATTCCATACTACCAACAATGTTTTAAAATTTTTGGATGTCGTTTATGCATTTCTATATAATTTCATACTCAAAATATCTAAAATTAGTTGTGTAGGTTATAAAAGTGACGGAAAACGGGATAAATAACGCACATACGACATCCAAAAATTTTGAAACTTTGCGAGTTGGTCAGACTCACCCCACACAAGTCAACACAACTTGTATAAGTGATTTTTGACTCATGATTTGTGAGATACGGCCGAGTATAGCTTTATTTCAAGAATATCCAAATAAAACGATACACGGCAGTATCTCGCAAATCGTGAGTCGAAAATGAATTCTACAAGCTGTGTTGGCTTGTGTGGGGTGAGTCTTACCTACTCGGAGAATTTTGTAATTTTTTAATGTCGTTTGTAGGGGTTTCTAATATAACCGCATATTTCAGAGTTTAGTTGTTCTTGATCGAGATACGTGAGATAACCGCACAAACGGCATTAAAAATTTCCAAAACTTTGTGAGTTGATCTTAATCACGTAACACATGCCACTGCAATGTGTAGAAGTGATTTTCAACTCACGGTTTGAGAGATACGCACGTATATCATTTTATTTGGATATTCTTAAAATAAAGCGATACTCGGCAGTATCTCGCAAACCGTGAGTCGAAATCCACTTCTACAAATTGCGTTGGCTTCTTTGGGGTGAGTTCATACTACCAACAATGTTTTGGAATTTTTGGATTTTGTTTGTATGGTTTTTTATGATTTCGTACTCAAAATATCCAAAATCAGTTGTTTAGGTTGTAAAATTGAGCGAAAACGAGATAAATGAAACACAAACGATATCCAAAAAATCTGTAACTTTGTGAGTTGGTCGGACTCATCCCATGCATGCCAATGCAACTTATAGAAGTGATTTTCGACTCACGGTTTGCGAGATACGGCCGAGTAAAGCTTTATTTCAAGAATATCCAAATTAAATGATACGCGGGCGTATCTCTCAAACCGTGAGTCGAAAATCACTTCTACAAGTTGTGGTGGCTTGTGTTACATGAGTCCAACCTACTCTCAAAATTTCATAATTTTTGGAGGTAGTTTGTAGGGATTTCTAGTGTAACCGTACTAAAAAAATTCTAACTTTTTGGTTCTTGTTCGAGAAACGTGACAAAAGCCCACAAACGACATCAAAATTTTTTAAAATTTTTCAACTTGGTCGAATTCACGAAGCACAAGCCACCGCAACTTGTGAAGTGAGTTTCGACTCACGGTTGCGAGATACAGTCGTGTATCGCTTTATTTGGGTTTTTATTTACCAAAAGCAATACATGACCGTATCTTGCAAATTGTGAGTCGAAACTCACTCTTACAAGTTTCGTTAGCTTGTGTGTTGTGATTCCGACCTACTCGCAGAGTTTCAGAATTTTTTTTCTTCCGTTTACGCAGATTTACTAATATCAGTTATAAATCTGACTTAAGCTAAAATTTCGACGAGCGAACAACATGAAGTATGACTAAAATTCCACCGTCTAAAATCATCAAAATGCTACGTACAAACTACTACATCTACAAAATTACGCATCACAATAATCAATTCAATTAATTAGAAAGCGACATAAAAACCATAAAAAATAACATAAATATATAACTACGAGGCTAAGGATTAAGTCTTTACCATTCACAACTGCGAATTTCTAAAATGTGGGTGTTGTCAAAGAACTAGGGTTTCCACTTCCTGATTTGCATTCGAAGATTGGAGGATGGGTTTCGAAGTTTGGAGGAGAGATTAAGAGTGATAGAGAGAGAGAGAGAGAGAGAGAGAGAGAGTAGAGGAACAGCAGCAGCGGTGGACGGGGATGAGGAGATTGGGAGATGGTTAGGATTAGGGTTTTTTGGGTTTTGCGAAGTGCATCGAAATATGGAGAGAGGGAGAAGAGGGGGAGAGTGAAGTGAGAGAGGAGGAGTCGCCAGAGTGAGAGGGGGTCGGATTCAGTTTGGTTTCATTGCTTTAGATCGGGGAAGAAGATAGAGAAAGAAGGGAGAGAGTGAGAGAGATAAGATACAGTTCAAAAAAAAAAAATAAGGATATTTTGCCTTAGTCCGTCATTGCCAACGAGTGGCTAAGTTATATATATATTTTTTTAATAATAACTTAGACCATCGGTTAGAACGATGGGCTAAGGCAAAATATTCACACACAAAAAAACGCGAACGAATCTGAGCCGTTGAATCTAGATCCAATGGCTGAGATTGTCGTTCGCAACGGGTCCGTGCATATATATATATATATATATATATATATATATATATATATAAGGAAAGGCTCCGTTGCACACTGGGCTAGTGTTCACGCCCGTGAACACTCGCTGTGGGCCGTCCGATTCGTATTGGAGATCAAGATCAAATCCAGCGGTTGAGATGCATTCCGCTGGTCTGCCTAATAGTGGGGGGGTATAATCGTAATTTCCCCCCCCCCCCCCACTGTCTATCTGTCTCACTCTCTCCCTCTCTCTCCCGCTCATCTTTTCATCGATCGAAAAACCCTAGCCCCCTTTACGACCCATACTCCGATCGCCTTTCCCTCTCTCTCCCGCTCATCTCTTCATCGATCGAAAAACCCTAGCCCACTTTCGCACCCATACTCCGATCGCCTTTCCCTCACTCTCCCGCTCATCTCTTCATCGATCAAAAAACCCTAGCCCCCTTTCTCACACATACTCCGATCGCTCATCTTCAGCCCCCCCAGTCCCTTCCGCTCCAACTCCAGCCCCCTTTCTCACCCCTAGATCGGAAAATACCCTCTATCTCCCCCTCATCTCAAACCCTAGCTGCGAAACCCTAAAGAAAAAACCCTAGCCCCCTTTTCCCCGATCGCTTCAGCTGCTCTCCCCCTTTGTGTTTCGATCCTGTTCTTGAGGCTCTTATCTTACTCGATTCCCCATTTTCAGTGAAGGTAACCCTTTTTTTTGAATTTTTTTTTTTCTGTTTTTTTTTTATGGTTAATTTTTTTTTAGAATAGCTCCAATCGGCACCAATTTTTTTTGCACAAATTATACCCCCCGATCTTGCTACTTTTGATCTTGTTGCTACCGTCGAATTTGCTAATGTAATTTTTTTTGAGTTAATTGCTACTGTTGAAATAGTTTGCTAATGAGATTGAATAACATTTCAATTTTGGTACAGGTATGGACTTAGGTGAAGGTTGCTCACAATTGGGTGACAATTTTTTACATGTTGAAGAAGGTGAATTTACCCCCACGGTTGAAGAACATCTAATCCCTAAGATTGGTATGATTTTTGAGACCCTTGAGCTAGCAGAAAAATTTTATGATAGCTATGCAAAATGTTCGGGTTTTCAAATGCGTAAAGGAGGTAATAAATTGAAGGATGGTCAGGTAGTGGAAAAAACTTTTTTATGTAATAAAGCGGGGATGACGAAAAGCAAGACTAATGAAATTAGAATTGGTACTACGTCCAGGACATCTTGCAATGCATTGGTTAGGGTTAGATTAAACAAAGAAACAAATTCATGGTCTGTTTATTCTTTCCATGAGGTGCACAATCATGCATTCACCACACCCGGTCGCAGGCATTTGTTGCCGCGTAATCGCGCTGTGTCAAGTTCAGATAAAATCATAATGGAGCAACTTACGGGTGCAAATATTCCCACATGCAAACAAATGCTTTATTTTGAAGGTTCAAGTGGGGGGTACGATAGGGTTGGATTTACTCTAAAAGATGTTAGGAATCATGAAAGAGATTTGAGGGAGTCATTAAAAGGTCACGACGGTCAGATGTTGGTAGACTTTTTTAAATGGCAAAAGGAAAAAGATCCTTCTTTCTTTTATGCATTCGAGCAAGATGAGTCCGGTAGACTGTCTCATTGTTTTTGGGTTGATGGGATTGCTCGTTTGAACTATGAGGTTTTTGGTGATGTAGTTTCTTTTGATGCTACACATAGTACAAAGCGTTATGGTATGTTATTTGTTCCATTTGTTGGGATCAACCGTCATTGGCAGTCTATTTTTCTTGGTTGTGGGTTCATCCCGAATGAGACTACTGCATCTTTTGTGTGGTTATTCCAAACTTGGGTAGGAGTCATGAAAAAAGCTCCCGTTGGCATTGTAACGGATCAAGACCGGGGTATTGGTGCTGCAATTCAACAAGTTTTTCCTCATATTCGCCATAGATATTGCATATGGCATATTTTAGATAAAATCCCTTCCGAGGTGCCTCAATTGGTACAAAATCCCAAGTTCATGGAAGCTTTTAAAGCTAATGTTTGGAATTCTTATGACTGTGTCTCTTTTGAAGAACAATGGAAGGCTTTGGTTGTCGAATTTGGGGCTCAAAACAACAAATGGTTGAGTGATATTTTTCAGATTCGTGAAAAATGGGCCCCCGTATACCATAGGTCTCAATTTTGAGCGGGTATGTCTAGTAGTCAAAGAAGCGAGGGAATGAATTCCTTTTTAAAGAAACACACCCAAAAGAAGTATTCACTTCATGAATTTGCCTTGATTTTTGAAAGAGTTATTTGTAGGCAAAGAGAAGAAGAAGTTAAAAAGAACCACCGTACACTAGATAGGAAACCCAAATTGAAGACCGGGTGGTTTATGGAGGAACAAATGGCTCAAGTCTATACTTTATCAATGTTTTTAAAGTTTCAAAAAGAACTCAAGGAAAGCCTACTGTTTAATGTGAATTTATTGGAAGATGACGTGAATACTGGCAATACTTACTACACAGTGACATTCATTGGTAGGTCGGAAAAAGAGACCACCATTACTTACTCCAAAGAGACTACATATGGGTGTTGTTCATGTTGTATGTTTGAATTTGTTGGCCTTCCTTGTAGGCATCTCTTGGCATTCCTTAAATATTCAAATTGTAATGAACTTCCCAAACAATATATGATGAGAAGATGGAACCGTGAAGTTATTAGAAGAAGCTACACCCCCATTAATTTCGGTCAAGCCGATGGCAATAATAGCGAGAATTTTGCTTCTCGCTATTGTGAGTTAAATAACTTGTCCAAGCAACAAGTTGAGATTGGACTCTCTTGCGATCAAGGGTATGAGTTCATGCGTGATGCTATGATCAAGTCACTTGAAGGGTTCAATTTGATTGCGCCCGAAGGGCGTAGTGGGGCTAAAGGTAGTGGAACTTCACTTCATGGGAAGCAATTGGTCTTGTCTCAAGTATCGGTGGAAGAACCACGCCAATGTAATACGAAGGGAAGACCAAGTGGGAAAAGATTGAAACCAATGCGGGAGAAATTAAGAAAGCAACCTAGGAAGTGCAATTGTTGCGGGTTACGTGGGCAAGGCCATGATGCGCGAACTTGCCCACAGAAAAAAGAAAGGTATTTAATGTTATTTATGTAAAAAAGAAAATTGAAGTCATTTTATATGCACTTATTTATATTTTATTTCATAGTTCTGCTGTTTAATGACTTTTAGGTGTTATGTTTTTTTGTGCAGTGACATTCGTGCATTCGAAGAAGATGATTTGAATTCATCTACTGAGGGAAGTTCCGAGGAATTTCACGATAGTAACAACTGAGGGAAGTATTTCATTCCTAGTCATTTTTGGTAAATATTGATACCCTAAATTTTTTTTGAGTACGGGATGAATTGATAGGCAGTGATGAATTTATTTTCTTGTTTACCAACTATATATATATCGGGTTATATTTGCTGTCCGTAAACATCTTTTATGTGCAAACTACTTATGAATGGAATTTGGAAGAAAATGGCTTTGGCTTTGGCTGATATGAAAATACTAGTTACTTGGCTTTGAACTGATGCTGAGATGCTGATGCTGCTGATGCTGAGATATATCTGCAGTAATCTCATTATTTTTACCAACTATATATATATGTCTGGTTACTATATTGAGAAACTGGCTTTGGCCTTGGCTTTCTGGGAACTGATGCTTTGGGTTCGGGTTGTCTGCACAATCAGTGTGCAACGGATCCTTTCCCTTTGCATATATATATCTGCAGTTTATAACACCCTTATGCAAACTACTTATGGCTGTCTTATCTTGAACTTGTACCTGCTAATTTCAACATTTGTAGTGACCAAATTTTATTTTGTTTTGGTTTCACTGGTTGAAATTTGGCTTATATGAATTACGGATGCATTTAATTGAGAAATTGGTACCACATGATTGGGATTGTTAATGTTAGGCGTCTATTTTGGCGTGGCAGTCCAACTGCAGCCAAATTTGACTACAACATCACAGTCTCATGAATTGAAGTTATTTATGAGCCTACTTAAATTCAATTCATGAACACAATCATCCTGTACTTTTTGCTATTACTCTATGGTATTGCATAAATCTTTATAATTGCTCTTCTTGATTGCTGATGCCACTGCTGCTATAGATGCTGCTGATGCCACTGCTGCTGCAGATGCTGATGAAGCTGCTCAACTATTTTTATGAACTGACTTCGCTGTAAAATGTACTATAGATATCATGTATGTTAAATTATAACTATAGAAATATACACTGCACATATACTTGATTTTTCTGTTCTGTTATTTCTTGTTGCAGTCCTGGTTCTTTTGATATTCTTCGATAATGACACTTACACTGCAGATAAATTCTTTTATCAGGATTTCAAATGCTTACCACATTCCAGGTCCGGAGGTTGTTCGTGGCCGCAACTCAGATAACACCCTCATCAAAGAAAAGCTCGGTTGGGCCCCAACTATGAAACTGAAGGTATACTATTCTTGTTTTAGTTGAGCACTTTAAACAGTTTCATCCGTCCCCATCTTGTCTAATAATTTTGTTTTTTTTGGAGGGGTTGCTAATCGTGTCTAATAATGTTGTTGACTCTCAATTGTTTCCCTAATTCCACAGGATGGACTGAGATTTACTTACTTCTGGATTAAAGAACAAATTGAGAAGGAGAAAGCCGGAGGCACTGACTTGTCCGGGTATGGAACTTCTAAAGTGGTTGGCACTCAGGCACCTGTCCAGCTCGGGTCACTTCGTGCTGCTGATGGAACGGAATGAAGCTTATGCGAAGCAGCTATCTGGTCGTGATGGGAGAAATATTCCATCTTTCATCTGGTTGAATCCCCCATTTAGTACAAGGGAGGTGTTTTTATTTCCCATGCATTGGTTCTTCTGTTTTTTAGATGAACCGGAAGCAGAGAATTTCCTTTTCTGCTGTTTGTGTTATCAAAAATTTCATTCTGTTTATCTATATGTATTGCTACCAACAATTTCATATTTCTTATTAATTGCTGGAACTGAGAAGACTGACATAACATTTGAGCACTGCTGATGCTGCTGATGCCACTGAGCACTTGATGATATTTTGGTTGAATGTAGATTTTGAGCACTGCAGATGCTGCTGATGCCACTGATGCTGCAGTTTGTTTGTATTTTGGTTGAATGTAGATTTTGTATCTATCAGTGCACTGCATATGCTGCTGATGCCACTGAGCACAGTTTGTTTGTAGTTCGGTATTGCCAATGACTGGTAAAAGCATATTCAAGACCATGTATTTTGGTTGTTTGTATTGAGTAAAAGCACAGTTTGTTTGTCTATTGCTGATGGATACAAAATCTGGACCATGTATCTTCTTTTTGGTTGTGATAGAAGTTTGGTTGTTTGTATTGAGTAAAAGCATCAGTTTGTTTGTCTATTGCTGATGGATAAAATGAGTTTCTCACCATCTTCTCTGTGTCAGGTTTCAAATGAGATGTCACACCCTCAATTTTCTTGTATATATTCAGACAAAATCACTTGATCATATACATACTCTGTAACTCAGAAGATTATTACAGGCACATATCAAATATGATGAAGCACATTGCAAATAAAATAGGACACTTAAATTATGTAAGTTAGTTTACAACCAGCATGTTTTCCATAGGCTTTGGTCTATGCACAGGTAAAAGTTCTCCACAAAGATCAATTCAGAACAAATACCATTATTCACTATTAACAAAAGTTCTCCACAAAGATCAACTCAGAACAAATACCATTAACAAAAGTTCTCCACAGCAGTAATCTCATTATCCCAATCATCACTCACTGTTACTACCGGGTCTCGGAGACGGAATCTTATACAATTACAATACCATTATTCACTCCAGCTTGCTATTTATAATCTACAAAATACAACTTTAGGAAAAATACAATGATGCTAACAGAATTCATAGTTTTCTTTTTTATCTCTTATCTCTTGTTGTCAGTGGAGCCTTTGAGGGAATTATCAAACTTGTCAGTAGCTTCTCACAAGGATTAATGCCTCTACCAACTCACTTCAAATTCTTCCCAAACACAACTGCACTTAGCAAGAAAGCAACAAAAAAACTCAGCGGAAATGTTCCAATTTCGACAGTAGCATTTCTTTTGACAGTACCAATTTCGACAGTATGAAAAACAAATTGTGTGAAATCTCATCATATATTGTGCGAAATGAATCTCAAAAATAATTCATGCTGATTTGAGCTGCTGTCAAAAAAAAATTGAAAAAAAACAATTTAAAAAAATATTAAAAAATCACTGAATGTTCGGGTGCCCTCGAGATATTCTCACAAAAAAAATAACCAACACAAAAATTAACCAACAAGAAAAAAAAATTAAAAAAAAAAAAAGGGTTACCTTCAGTGAAGATCTTCAATACGAGTAAGAGATGAGGATTAAGAACGGGATCGGCACGCAAGGGGGGGGGGGGGAGCAGCTGAGCTTTCGGAGAAAGGGGGCTAGGGTTTCGCAGCTAGGGTTTGAGATGAGCGGGAGAGAGAGCAGATGAGCGATCGACGGCTGAGAGATGAAGGCAGGAGTTGGAGCAGATGAGCGATCGATCGAGGGGTGGAGAAGCTGAGCTAGGGTTTGGGTTATTTTGTTTTGGCGGAAGAGATGAGCGAGAGAGAGAGGGCCAGAGTGAGATAGACAGTGGGGGGGGGGAATTACGATTATACCCCCCACTATTAGGCAGACCAGCGGAATGCTTCTCAACCGCTGGATTTGATCTTGATCTCCAATACGAATCGGACGGCCCACGGCGAGTGTTCACGGGCGTGAACACTAGCCCAGTGTGCAACGGAGCCTTTTCCTATATATATATATATATATATGAGAAAAGTGAGCCTCGTATTTGTATGAGAAAATTTTCTCATACAGAGTGAGTTGTCAAAATAAGAGTCGTTAGATCATAATTTTAATCAAATGGCTCATTTGCAAAAAAAATTGACAATTATTGATTGAATTCCTAAAATACCTAATTTTCTCTCTCCAATCTCTATTTCTCTATATCTTTCCCTCTTCCTCTTCTCATGCCGCCGCCCGCCTTCACAACACACGACGCCGCCCTCCTACCTCACGACGCCGCCTTCCTCCCTCACGACGTCGCCCTCCTTCCACGCCGCCTGCTGCCTTCGCGATGCCTCCCTCCTCCCTCACACTCCTCTCCAATTGACGCCGCCCTCCTCCCTCACGATGCCGCCCTCCTCCGATGCCACCGGCCGCCTCCCTCCTCCCTCACAACCCACGCCGCCTGTCGCCTCCCTCCTCAAGGTATTTTTTCCCTTTTCATTTATTGATTATAGCAGCAATCTCTGACATTGGCAGCTTTGCCTGTAAGCTTTCTCCATGTTTACATTAAATGAACTTCTCCATGTTAACTTCTTGTTCATACTATGGATAGATTTAAGGGAAATTGGTGACAAAATTGTATAAACCATGAGATATAGGATTTTGCATTTGGTACACTGTCAAAATGTAGATTTAGAATTGAGGAATCTTATTAATTGAATACCAAGTTAGATTGGTACATGCTAGGTGAGTAAATTCTAAATTCTACCATATGGATTCAGCCAATGGTCACCAGACAACTTTGAGGTTACATCAAATATATCTTTTTTGAGAAAAAATGCAAAATAGAAAAGGATCAAACATAAGCAAAAACAGTAGCCAGTAAACACAATAGAGTTGCATAGCATACAAAGGAAACAATCATATAGAATTAGTTGTAACCTGTATCCCTATTTGAGAAGTTTTTCTGTTGATATGTTTTTCTACGGTCATAAGGTCATGAAATTGTCAAACAACAGGTTAACTGTAGAGTTTATTGTGTGCACTACCATTATGAACATTAATGCATGTTTACATAAATGGACAATGTATATGAAGTGGTCTTAAATTTTTCGCAGTCATTGCATTGCATCTCTTCTTAAAAGTATTTCAAGTAATACTGAGCTCCAAAAGCACCATTCTTTAAGATGATAGTCATTTATTTCTCATATATTTATTAAGGTTCTTCATAAAGTTGGGGCAGAGAGGGCTTGTGCTGCAGCAATCACTTTAGCTACTCCATGTACAAATTACATAACTGTTTGGGCATTGAGCAAGAACTTCCCCAATGTAAAGACATTTGTCCGTGCCCATTTATATTTTTCATTTTACTGTACTTTCTTGGATGCATTTCTTATTTCCAACATTCTCATCTTGTGTCTCTCTCTCTCTCTCTCTCTCCTCTCTCTCTCTCTCTCTCTCTCTCTCTCTCTCTCTCTCTCGTGCGCTCAACATAAGAATGGAACACCTCAGTGAGATTGAACACTATGTGTTGGAACCCATAAATTGGGAACCCTGTGAGGTAGAATCCATTGATGGAGATTCTGATGAAGAAGAATTCAATATATCATCTCAACAATAGTTCCAAGAATCCATACTAAATGGTAATTACCTTCATCCTTACAATTTTTACTTTACATTTTCATATATATTTTTTATAAGAATTTCCATTGATTAGTATGTTAAATGTGATGCTTCTAGCTTCTTGTAAAATGTTACAAATTTAACTTTTGTTGCTCTTATTAATCCCAAGATATAATAGTCAGTCTATTTTCTTGCAACTAACTTAACTTTGTTTGCTTATAAATAATTCATGCTATTAATCTTTGTTTAAGTTGACTTAAACTGTATACTAATTAATAAATTATTTATTTCAGAAGAAATGATGGAGAAAGACTCTTCGAACAAAACTGTGGTTGAGACTCCATGGGTTGGAATGGAATTTCCAACTGTTGATGTTGCGTTTATTCATTATAATTCTTATGCTCTGAAGACGGGATCTGGAATAAGAAGAGAGGCACGTGTCAAGTTGTCAAAGTTAGATGGAAAGTATATATCTTCACTTTTTGTTTGCAATAAGGCAGGGAGAAAACGGGAAAATAAAAAAAGAGAAGCAGGGAAAAATGTTAACCATCGTGGTGATACACGGGTGGGTTGTAAGACCAGGTTGAGAATTAAATTGAAAAAATATTGTATTTGGCTGGTGAGCAAGTTTGAAGAGAAATATAACGGTCATGATCTGATAACAAGTCCGGACAAGGTGATTCATCATTATTCCCATAAGCAAGTGCATCGCTCAAAGGCTAATAGACAACTCATGTATGAATTTCATATAGAAGGTATAGCTCCATCAAAAGTTGCTCGAGTTTTGAATGTTATAAATCATAGTAAGGGGATATAATCACAGGAAGGCAGTGTCAAGATCAATTCAGACATGTAAAGAAAAACAACACAGGACATGAGTGTATGGCACTCATTAGGATGTTTCAGGACAAGAAAGAATTTGATCATGTTTTTTTTATTTTGCAGTAGAGATTGATTATATGGGAACAATGAGAAGCGTATTTTGGGCAAATGGACGAGCAAGATCATCTTATTTGAGGTTTGGAGATGTTGTCATGTTCGATGTTACATACAAAACAAACAATTGGAATCTTTCATTTGCTCCATTCACCAGAGTTAATCACCATATGCAATCGACTCTTTTTGGTTGTGCATTACTTACAGATGAGGATGAAGAAACATTTACTTGGTTATTCACCCAGTGGTTGAAATGCATGCACGGAATACCGCCAAAGACAATTATCACAGATCAGGACAAAGGAATGCGGGGATCTATTAAAAAGGTATTTCAAACAATTCATCATCGGTATTGTTCTTGGCATATTGCAAAGCATATTGCAGAACATACACTAACATTGCAAAGCCTTCATGGAAAGAAGTTTCCTGACTACTTTTCAAAATGGTATCACGGAAAAAGTGGAGAACATTGTGAGCAATATTGGAAGGATATTAAGGAAATGTTTGGTGTGAAGGAAGAAGGAAGTGGATGTACAAACTATGTACAATGAACGAGAATATTGGGTCAATGCTTATTTGAAGGATGTGTTTTGGGTAGGAATGACAAGTCAAAGGAGTGAGAGTATCAACGCATTTTTCGGTGGATATGTTAATGTGAAGACACAAATAAATGATTTCGTGAAGCAATATGATAAAGCAATAGCAGATCGACGTAGAAAAGAAGCACGTGAAGATTTCATGACTCTAAACCATGAACCCGTATTGTATTTCTCAAATAAGATAGAGCTGCAAGTTGGAAAAGTTTACACTAGAGAAATCTTGAAGCTATTTGAGTTGGAACTCATTGATACAATGAGCGTTCATCGCGAGGTGGTGAATTCAGAAGGGTTAGTTACTATATTCAGAGTCGGTTTATTTTCTGATGACAAAAGTAAGTGGGATCAGGTAACATTTGAGAAAATTGAAGAGCTAAAAATGACATGTTCATGTGCACTTTTTTAGACATTTGGGATCCTTTGCAAGCATATCTTGCATATTATGTTGTTTCACTACATGATGGAAGCCATTCCTGAGCATTATATATTGCCAAGGTGGACAAGGTATGCTAGACATAGAAGCATTGCGCTTAATAATATATCTAGTGTAAGAAATAATGCAAGCACTGTGAATCAGTCAAGTACTCTTTATTCTTGGGTTCTGAAAACAAAATTTCGTATGGCCTTGGACATTTCACAAGGAGAGAGAAAACTCATGCACATGCTTGAAAATCTTTGGAAGTCTTTACACTAAATGCTGAGAAAGAGATTAGAGAAAAACAAGTTCAGCATCAGCTTGTTGATAGTAGTCAAGTTGGATCTAGTAATGCAACCCTACTATTGTCTCAAATTCCTGAGGCTTCACTACGGGATCCTGACGGACCAGTCAAAACTAAGGGTCATCCAAGAAGGCTTCTAGATACATCTCAGGATTGGAAGAATCATGGCAGAGAAATAATGGGAAAAAGGATACGCGTTTGTAAAAATGTGGAGAGAAGGGTCATTATAGTACCAGTTGTAAGGGTAAAGAAAATGACAGTACGGCTGCACCTCGGGTAATAATTAGCTTTAATTGAGTTAGTTTCATGCTTATATTATTTAGTTTTTTTCAGTGCTCATAATGATACACTACTAAGATATTTCTGGTGTTTCAACGATAGGAAGAAGTGAATCAAGGCAATCAAGGCCATGAAGAGTAGAGTTACATAGACTGGTGTTGATGCTGCATATAGGAATAGATGATCTTTTTATATAGGGATAGATGATCTTTTTCCTTTTTCCTTTTTTTCTTTTTGTCATAGCTACATCAGCTATATACTCCATTTATTTGTTTCGTTTGAATTCTGTTTATTTTTATACTATCAAACTTAAGAACAACTTCTTATTTGTTTCTTTGGATCGGCGACTAATTACTGAGCTCTGTTTCTTTTTTGATATCTTTGCTTATATATGTGTTAGTATCAGTTTGTTATGTTAGGATTGCTGTAGTTGTGCTTTTGAAATTGTTTTACCCTGTATGATTTTCAGGCTTAGAGAAAAAATGTAATGGTCAAAAGGCGAGCTGAAATCCTTAATGAAGGTAAACCATCTATAGCAACATACAGAGTATTACTACTGTATGTTGCTAAAGATTCATGTTTTTGATTGGTAGAACATGTTGAAATAGTACTCTCTCTTTCTTAGGCTATTCAGGCATCTCCATAGAAGTTTGATCCTTGATGATCACGATATCGAGATAAAATTTGAATGTCTGCTCTGTAAGAAGCTATTCAGGCATCTCCATAGAAGTTCAGTGTCATCTGAATTCTCTTGAGAGCATCTTATCAGCTGCTCCAAAAACTTCAACTGATTGTTGTAGTAGAGTGTTTCAAAAATTTGATCCATGATTGATGAAGGTGATAAGAAATTCAGTAAGTGGCTCATCTGATGGATGCTATACAACCTGCAAGGCATCTTCAAACACCTTGAATTTTGATGCTCTTTACTTGTGTGTCGAACTTCTTGCTTCGTGTAGAGATTTAGCAGTGATTGTTGAAGAGCTCTTGTGGTTTATTCAAAATGAGAAGAGCTGCTTGAGTGCACCAAATCTGATGCTAAACTAGCATTGACGATTTTTGTTTGTTCTTTCCTGTAACTGATGTTGTATCATGCATTGGTGATATTGTATTGTCTTTGTATCTCTAGATCATAATACTGGTTCGAGCTGTTTTCACTTTTAGCACAATGATGCAATGGGGAGACACTCTGATGGACGTAAAAGTATTTGTTGGATTCCATTTAGTTGTGAATACATACAGTAAATTTGTATTGTTCTTTGAAGTAGTTGGTAAGCTCAGTGGTTATTTGTAGATAATATGTACTGTTATTAGATGATATTTGAAAAGGGGAAAGAGAATGTTTGGTTCCTTTAAATGATACATAGGGGTTTTTAAACGACATGATGTTTTTAAGTGATACAGAGATGGTTTGGTTCATTTAGTTGATACGAAGGGGAAAGAGAGAACATTTAGTTTGATTCTGAATTACTTACATTTGTATCATAGTCAAATTCATTGTAACTCCTATACTAATGCACCTCCGACTATTATAGTTGAAGTTACAACTAGAGTTACCAGATAATCCAGACTCGAGTAACATAAGTTAGACAATTCAGACCCCAGAGTAACGGAAGTTTGTTTCACTAAAGATGGAGCTACCTATGACCCCAGCAAATCCAGCGAATCCAGAGATGCAACCAACATTGGGATGCAATCTTCCTTTTTTGCTGAAAAACCCACGATCGTGGTCTGTCAGAAGTACATAACTTTGAATTTCAGGACAGTTTCACTCAGCAAATGTACTCAACAGATTTCATCACAAGCTGTGCAGTGAATTTCAGTATTTGTTAAAGAGAACAAACAAAATAAAGATATAAATAGTTAATAATTAAAAAAGATGAGAGAGGAGAGACGAGAGAGCATGGCTGCCTTGGAACAAGAGCAGATCTTATGCTCAAGTACTAATGGCTCCTTCCGCTCATCATTACCCTCCTCATTCCCAACGCCAAAACCCTATACACCCCGCCCCTTTCACTTCCCTCTCAAAAATCCCAAAAAATCCCCTTCCTCTTCCCAATCCCTTTTTCCCCTCAAATCGCCTCTACAATCACCGCCCCAAGATCCAACAAGGAAATCGTCGTAGCAAGATGGAGACTAGATGCATGCGGTGCGGAGACATGGACCACCTAGCGGCAGACTACAGGAAAAGCAGTATACATTGCTTCAACTGTCAGAAGGTTGGCCATCGCGTCAGAGACTATCCAATCTTCAACAGAAGGGAGTCCATGGCCATTGAGCTTGCCCACAACTCAGAGATAGCTTCGGCACTTCCAGCGCTACATGCAAGCGCCTTCCTTCACCTAATCAACCTCCGCTCCAACCCAGATGTCGCAACAGTTGAAAGCGCTCTAAACTTCGCCTGGAGGAGACAGGGTGGATGGTGGGAAGTAAAGAGGGTTTTCCACGTCCAATTCCTATCAGAAGAAGAAGCCAAAAAGGCTATCGCAGATGGTGTTTTCCAGTTCTCAGGCTTTAATGCGACCTTTTCTCCTTGGTCGATGGACTTCGGAGCTAAAATGAAGCCAAAGCCATGCTTCATCTGGATCAATGTTCCCCTATTGCCATTTCACATGTGGAATCAAAGCTCCATAGAGCAAATTGTTCAACCATTCGGTAAATACGTGACCATGAGTGGAGACATGAAAGTAGCGACCTCTCATGATCAAGCCCTCATTTTGATTGAAGTTGATGATGTAGGCCTCATCCCAAAGAATCTAGTCATCCATTATCAAGTGCCTTGGACTAAGGAACTGCAAGTTCATGAAGTTCCGGTGATTATTTACGGCAACCCAATCCCCTCAGCTGATGTTGCTAGCGGCAAGGTACGACTATTTTCTCAAAACACTGCCTCTTCCACAAGCTTCTGGAATCGGAGGGAAGCACTGCCGGTTCAGCAAACAGTTGCAAACCCCTCGCAATTTTTGCTAGGTGATCAAGGAGTTATCGCAGACAATAAAGGAAAGGCGAAAATCACGGAGACAGTTGGTACGGTTAAGGAATTTGCGGCGCAGTCATAGCCCCTACAGAATCTTTCCCTTTTTGCCAACCAATTTTCGAATATCTCTGGCTTGGCAGATTCTAGTGCGAAGATTCCAAAAGTGGTCCCTCCCCCTCACCAATTAGTGGAACCAGTTGTGGCAAATCCTACCCCCCTATCATTGTGATTGACTCTGATTCGCCCAAGGGCAATCTAGAAATTTCTACTGCAGCATCACAAATCCATCCCGACAGCTCTACCAGCTCACATGATATTGCACTTGAAGAAGAGATGTGCCAGATGGAATGGAAAGGCAAGACAGCCAGTATACCCCAATCCTTATTCCTTCAAATCAAACCGGCAATGGAATAAGTTCTTGAAGCAGAGGTCGCCAAGCGAGTCTCCAAGCTGGAGGCCTCTAAGAACTTCCATTTTAGCTCTGGTGCCATAGGAGCTACAGCCTCCAGCTTCAGAACCAAATCCCTCATTCTAAGGCGCCACCTGAATACCTCCACCTCTTCCACAGGCTCTGTACCCCCATGATTCGAAGAAGGAACTAGCAAGCGCCGCAAGCACAACAGATCCGCCACAAAGGTTTCCTCCTCCAAGCCATTCCTACAACATCTTCGCACCTCTGTTAAGGCTGCCTCCCTCCGTAAATCAGCAGGTAAATCCTCTTCGAAGCATTCTATTAGCTATGCATGCCGCAATCCTTTCGCATTGCTTTCTAATGATGATATCCTCGAAGTTGCGGAATCTGTTGGAGTGGCGGCTACTGGGCCACACTCAATCGTCAAGCTCAAGAAGGTTGCAGAGGTTGCAGTTGATCTCCCCGATCAACAGCAACAACTTAACTAATGCCTGAGTAGGTTGCACCGTGCTTGTTTTCGCGAATGTCGTGTTTTTCATTTTCAATGAAGATAGGAAGTTGGAATGTTCGGGGGTTAGGCAACCCCTATAAGTGTGCCTTGATCAAAGATGGACTCCGGAATGCCCAAATCAATGTAGCGTGCCTCCAAGAATCCAAGCTAACCAAACCTTCCCCACGTAAACTCTCTTCTATCGGGGGTAGTTATATTAATAATTGGAGATCCCTCGATGCTATTGATAGTCGCGGTGGCATTCTTGTTGGCTGGAATGATAACTTTCTCGACTGTCTGTATTATGCTATTGATATATTCTCTATCTCCCTCTTTTTCCGCACTAAATCATCAGGGTTAGAATGGTCCCTCACCTCAGTTTACGCTCCTTTTGAGCTTGATGATAGAGACCTCTGCTTTCATGAAATTGTGTAGTGACAAAGGCTACTCTATGATGCATGGGTCGTCTATGGAGATTTCAATGTGACTATCTCCAATCAAGAAAGGAACAGAGGCTCCAGTTCTAGCAGGGACATGAAGAACTTTCGCAGTTGGATTCAACAATTGCAGCTCATTGATCTCCCGCTGGCAGGGAGGAAGTATACATGGTCCAACCTTAGGCAAAATGCTTCTTTTGCGCGACTAGACAGGATCCTTATCTCAAGCCATTTTGATCAGTCTTTCCCCTCTTGCGTCCAGCACTCCTTACCCCGCATTGCAGCTGATCATTGCCCTATTATCCTCGACTCCCAAGCGATTCAAAACAAAATCCACTACTTCAAATTCGAAAAAGCATGGGCTTCTCACAAGGATTTTAACAACAACATCACTAGCTGGTGGACTAGTTTCAATTGTGTTGGATCCAAAGTTGATATCTTTGCTAAGAATCTTATCCTCTTAAAGAGAAGGATTAGAAGGTGGAGAAACGAGATCTTCGGCCACATTCCCAAGCGTAAGGAGTCCCTACTCCAAGTGATTCACAATCTTGATATTCTAGCTGATTCACAAAATTTAAACTCCACCCAATCTGTTGAACTGTATGCTGCCCGTTCTGAATATCACTAACTAATCCAAGCTGAGGTCACCTATTGGAGGCAGAGAGCTCGTATCACTTGGATCAAAGAGGGTGATGCATACACTAAGTTCTTCCACTCCATGGCTAACGAAAGGCGACGCAAGAATTTCATTTTTTCACTTCTTCACAACGGAGACCTCATCACAGATCAGTCGGCGATTAGATCCTATTTTGAGTCACATTTCAAAGACATCTGTGGCACCAGCTCATAGTCAGACTTTAGAACAGATTGGGCATCTCTCTATCCACCATCAATGTTTGATCTCTCTACACTTGATGAAGATTTCAGTAAAGACGAAATCAAGAGAGCAATCTTCGGTATGAACGGAGACAAAGCTCCATGCCCTGATGGATTCTCTATGCATTTCTATCAACAGCACTAGGAAATCATCCAAGATGACTTATGCAATATGCTCCTGGCCCTCCAACATGGTGGAGCTGACATCGATAGACTGAACTACTATACAATTATGCTCATTCCCAAATGTGAAGGAGCATCTTCTGTTTCCGACTATTGCCCAATTAGCTTGCTCAATTGTTCCATGAAGATTTTCACTAAGATCCTAGCTAACAGGCTAAGCCCTTTGCTGCACACTCTTGTATCATCGTCCCAAAGCGCCTTCCTCAAGGGAAAATCTATGGTGGACTGCTTTCTAGTGGCGCACGAAGCAATCAACTTATGTTGTTCTAAGAAATCTGATCATTTATGCTGAAAATTGATTTCCGTAAAGCTTTTGATACACTCAGCTGGGATTTCTTGGACCAATTGCTTAATGCAAGAGGCTTTGGCCCTCGTTGATGTTCCTGGATCAAAGCAATATTACAATCCACCAAATCCAATGTTCTTGTCAATGGTATAGGGGACAAGACCATCGGCTCAAAAAGAGGACTCAAGCAGGGTGACCCTCTATCTCCAATGCTTTTCATACTGGTTGTGGATGTGCTTGCACAAATGCTGCGGGTTGGCAGAGACAATGGCACCTTCTCTCAGCTCAACCTACGGGGATCCCTAGCCAATCTTTCCATATTATAGTTTGCCGACAACACTCTTATTTTCTATAAAGGAGACGAACAAGAAGTTCTTCATCTGAAAGTGCTCCTACATCTCTTTGCTAATGTCTCTGGACTTCACATCAACCTCTCCAAATCTTCCATCACATATTTTGGACACTCTCAAGCTAAGCTTAATGCTTTTTCGCATATCTTAGGCTGCACTCAAGATACCTTACCAACCAAGTATCTAGGAATGCCACTCGCAAAGGGAATGCTTAAGAAAAGAGACGGGCAACCCTTACTTCTTAAGATTGAGAGGAGATTGTCCACATGGAAAGGCTGACTCTTATCTAGGGGGAGTAGGCTCATTTTGATCAACTCTGTTCTTAGCGCCCTCCAAACTTATTTTGCCTCTTTCTTCAAGCTGCCTCAGTGGGTGATAGCCAGGATCGACCAAATGAGGAGTAGATTCTTTTGGGTTGGAGGCGATACCAAGGCTACGAGGGCCTCTTGTACTAGCTGGAAGCATATTTGCCAGTCCAAGAAACAGGGTGGTCTTGGTGTCCTAGTCCTACAACAATTCAATAACGCACTTCTCATGAAGTGGTGGTGGAAACTCTATACTGACAACTCCCTGTGTTCCCAAACTCTAAAGTCCTTATATTTCAACAACACTTCTGGCGATTTCATCTGCAAGGCCCAGTCCTCAGACTTCTGGAAGAATTTGTTCAAACTTAAAGAACAATTCGACCAGGGGATCTCTTGGGAACTTGGTAACGGGATTTTGCTCAAGTTCTGGACCTCTAAATGGATTGAGAAACAAAGCATTGCCACTCTTTTCCCTTCCCTCTTTGAAGCAGCATGGAACAAAGAAGCCTCTCTGAGATCTCAGGACATACTGGCCCAAGGCATGTAGACTTGGAGACCTAGTCTGCACACATCCTCTACTAGTATCACCTTGATGGAAAAGGGACTTCTTCTACAGGCCATCTCTAATGTTCAGCCATCGCAGCAACCTGATAAAGCCCTCTGGAACCATTCTCGCACTGGGTGTTACTCTGTCAAATCAGCTTATACCTTCTATAGTGTTTCTGGCCTTATCTCTCCTTTCTATCGTGCCTATTGGAAGAACTGCGCGCCACTCAAATGCAAAATTTTCATTTGGATGCTGTGCGGGAAAAAGCTTAACTCAAAGGACAGATTGCATTCTAAAGGATGGGATGGTGATCTGACATGCACTACTTGCGCATGTCAGATTGAAACCACCGACCACATTTTCTTTGAGTGCCCAGAGGCTGCTCTTACATGGCTACACTTCACACAAGCTTTCAACATCACAAATCTACCGATGTCCATCTCGGCATGTTTTACTACTTGGTGTTTTGATCACAACAAGCACAAATTCACTCACTCATGGCATTTGGTCACACTAGCTGTCTGTTGGAGTCTTTGGAATGCTAGGAATGATAGAATTTTTTACAGCAAGCATACACCTGTGGATAAGCTAATCACTAATACAAAATTCTGGTTCTCATATTGGCTAGATTCAAGTGGAGAATCAAAGAAGAAGGCAAAGATTATGGAGGAAATCAGGAGCATGGGAGACAGCGACCTAACGAGGCCCGCTCGAGGTGACACTGCCGATGGAAACTCTACTTGATCTCTGATGGCTACTATGGTTATGGTTTATATTTTTGGGACTGATATTTTTAGGACTATGTTTAGTCCGGTTTTGTAATCTTCACAAACTCTAGTCGTCTTATGTTCTTCTCTCGGCTGATGGTGGGTTCTTTTGTTTCGGACTTTGTTAAGGGTGGAAAAGAGGGATGAGATCAGGTCATTGGACCTAGTAGAGGTGTACAACAACAGTCCACTACCCTCTCTACGATCCAACGGCATGCCATCTCGAACTTGGCTTCACCCTATGCTCGAGAAACCGACTACAGCCTATTATGTAATAGTACTAGCACTTATTTTCTTTTGATATATATATATATATATATATTTTCTGTGAGGTAGGACTACCCTACCTTTTGCCAGTCAAAAAAAATAAAGATATAAATTGAAATTTGAATATGGCAAGTATATTAGCTTCATCATAACCAAGAAAAGGACATTACTATACTAGCTGGTACAGTCATTGCATGATATTTTTCTGCTCAGTAATGCTGCAGCCACTACCAATTTCACTACCATTCTCTTCACTACCTTAGGTGGCATATTCTTATTGAAGAGTTCCCTCACCTACTCTATCTTCCCCTACCCATTGGAGTGTGCCACCTAAGGTAGTGAAGAAAAATGTAGTGAAATTGGTAGTGGATGTAGCATTACCGTTTTCTGCTTCCCACATCAATGTTGCCAGCATTTTTTTCACAAGTTAACAACAGTATGAATGAACACAACACACACACAATCAGTTATACAGTAACCATGAACTTATAGATTTACCCTGGATTGGATTAA